>CAJHZI010000480.1:297500-342500 GCA_905160935.1 Enchytraeus crypticus | reverse complement strand
TAACATATTTATATCTACTGTAGGCATATACTATATTACTCTATTAAATATTAAATTGTGGGATATAGTTCTTGTATAATCATAAGTACCGTTCCTTGTGCGAAACTCCACTATTTATTGGAGTGTCCATTTAATATGTTCCTTTTGGTTGCCGTTTATGTAGTTATAATTTTCATGTGATTTATTTTCACGTTAATCGTCTATGCAGTCTTAATTTTCCAAAGATCTTTAAAATAAAGTTTTATTGGTTTTTCTTTATTCTATGTAATTTTTATATTTTGGTTCGAATAGATGTGGCTTAACTTAAATTTTTAATTTACAAAATTGTTGTTCCTCTATAAATTATGAAGTTTATAATATGTTGCAAGTTTGCAGTGCACATTGATAGCAGTGTTTGTTTATAAATTTTGAGGTTGATTTAAATTAGAAAAATAAATAAAGTTTATTGTAATTCTTTGAAATTGTTTCTATCTATAGGGTATTGTCGAATACACTCATATTAAGTTTATTGTTTAAATTAAGAAAGTTCGTTATATACATTGATCTACGTGATAATAATATGAATTTATTAAATAACTAGGATTTATTTGTTCGTATATTTTTAATATTTTAATATTTTTATTTGATTACCTAATTGAGATTTTTCTATTTATATTCGGTTACCTAATTGATTGAAATAACAGAAATACCATACTAATCAAAATGCAGTTGCAATCCACCATAACATCGAACACTTTTAAGGAAAAGCTAATGTGATGAGCTAGTCAACTATGTTCGAAAGGTGCCACTTCAGAATTCTTAATGTCATCTCAAATATTTGCAGGCTTTTCTTTAACAGATTAGGCCTAGATGTTTCTATAATTTCGGCAAATCTATTTCTGTCATGCTTTAATAGCTGCGTTAATATCAGCCAATCGATTGATCTATGATATAGTAATATGGATTTATTAAATATTTTCGATTTATTTATAATTTATATTCCACGTGAGGATGAATTTGAGTGTTGAAGTTATTAGGGATAGGCTGGCTCAGTCAAGATTGAGATTGTATGACCATATAGTGTGAAAGACGATGTGGTGAAGAGAGTGAGGGATGAGATGGAGGTTAAGCTAGAGGGAGTTAGACCACAGCTGACGTGGGATGCAGTGAGCAAGAGATATGTGAAAAATAGGTGATTAAGTGATAATATGTTATGGGACAGAGAGGATTGGAGGTGAATTCATATCCAGACCCTAGTTAAACTGAGATTTAATAGTAATATTAATAATAATTTTAATGTGCTATTGTCATAAATGACTACATGGAGTACTATTGAGACAAATCCAAGCCATTCTAGTTTGACAGATTTTGAACAATATTCTTTAGATTATTTTAGCATTAAGAACTGCTAGCAAAATATTATAATTATTATTTTTTTATAATATAGATTTTCTAGTCAGGAAGAATATATACATATACATGTGTGTGTGTATATATATATATATACATACATATATATATATATATATATATATATATATATATATATATATATATATACATACATATATTTATATAACTTTTGATTTGTAGATTTTAGATTCTATAATGTCAGTGAGGCAGTTTTACAGTGTTTTGTTAAACTAATTAACGTTACATTCATCAGATGGATCAGCGGTCATCTTCTAGTGGTTGTGACTCTTCCCTGGAGTCAGATTTTATCCCCGATGACATAGAGCCGGATCGATCGATATCTTTTACGAGTAATAAGAACATAGAAGGAGAATGTGGTGCCATGTCAAGCGTTGGGAAATCCTGTAGAAAGGATTCGATTGATTCTATTGAGGATTGCCTGAGAGAGCTTAAAGCAAACATTTCATTTGAATCGCCTGAGAGATGGTTATTTCTGCGGCAAGATGGCGGTGTGAAAGATGTAGGGCAAGATGTGGAGGAAATTGAGAGCGATTCAATGAGCGAGTCGTTGGAAGACTCGGATAATATCGATTCTGAAGCCTGTCGCTATCTTACTGACAGCTCAAATGACGATGATGATGACGATGCTGATGATGATATTGAAAACGTTGAAGATTATGCTGATGAGTGTCACGATGAATGTGATAAATTAGCCGGTCTTTGTGATAGTATTAAACATGAAGACAGGAATGATAAAATTCAAGCAGAAGTTAGTGAAGATGCCTCTTTTCAATATAACGTTCCTTCGAAAAGTATTTCTGGCATGATTACTTTTGATGTCAGCCCTAAAAGAATCAGAGGGAGACCTGTAAAGGAGGAAGTATCGGCTGTCGTGGATTCTCAGCGCATTTCCACATCAAGTCCTTCTGGAGAAATTGAATGTTGTGATGCCGAATGTAGCCTCTGTAGAGATGTTACCGATGATATTGATATTACTGAAAACTCTTCAGTAGCCGATAGATGGCACCGTCACGATTTCAGTTCAACGTCGAAGACTAGCGCTACGTCGAGATTAAATGTGCTGAAGAACGGGCTGGTAAAAAGAATGCGAAGCGCTTCTCTTAAATCGCAAAGGCAGTACGTTGCTCAGTCTAACGAGGCAGATGAATCAAAGTTCAATAACTTGCTGCAGTCAGAGTGTGAACCGAGCATCGTGAAGTCTTCCACTCTCTCCAGTCAGCTCTCAGGATTGAGTCTTCGGAAGATATTCCGTGGTGGAAAAAAGAGCGCTTCAGTGGAAGTAGTATCTCCCAGTGCTCCATCGATGGCACGAGTCGGTAATTCTCTAAGATCTTCCATCAGAAACGTAAGACCTGCTAGCTACTGCGACAGCTATAAGGCTTCGGCTGATCAGCAGAATTCCAATGGAAATCCAGATATTGACTCTACTGCTGTCAAGATTCAACAGGTTAATGAAAATCATCAAATGAAAGATATAGTGAATATCTGTAGTAAAGAAAAGGTGTTGAATTGCAGTGAAAAACAAGTAGTTTGTATTAAAAATCCAGATGACACGCATTTGAAAGGGTTTGTTGCGAAAAATATTTTGAATGCCGAGAAAAATTGCGAAGGTTCTGATAAGAAATCTGATGTAAAGAATTGTGCCTTAGAAGTTGTTAATACTACTAATAATATCAGATCCAATAATTCGCAGAATTTTTCAAGTAATGATGTCTGTAAGCTGGGTGGAGCTGCAGAAGATAAAATCACAAATCCCTCAGCCAGTGTTGCCAATCTTTCAAGAAAATCAGAGCAATTCAGTCAAGCAACGGCTGCTGGTAAACTCTCACTGGCTGCAATAAAACAACATAAAAAATATTCGCTGGACCCGGACAGCATAGCAGCCGCTGCTGAGAAGTTCTTTGCCGATAAAAATGTACTAACTCTTCGACCGCCACGTAAGAGCGAGGCGGATCGACTGAATGAAAGAGTGCTGCAGGTGGAGAAAAAGAAGAAGAAGAGGAAACAAGTCCTGAGGGAGTTGATTGATACGGAGCTGACGTATCAACGCCATCTGGATCTAATAGTTAGAGTATGCTGGGCTAATTTTCTATTTTTATATTAATAATAATAATCCCCTTGCTGTGTTCGGGTTGCTTAAAGAGAAGATCAACTGTGTAAATAATGCACTTGTCGTAGAAGGCGACATAAAAACTAGATCCAAACCAACAGCAGAAAGGGCATTCGGTTGGTGAGCGAATAGGCTCCAGAAATTGCTACAAAAACTTAAATAAATGGAAAATAATCCATTCGTATCCCGGCCCTTGTTAAACTGGGATTTAAGGGAGGATAATGATGATGACGATGATATTAATAATAATAATGCAGTTTCAACGTCCGTTTCCTCATCCAAGGATGATGTCGGGGTCGTTCCTACTTTACAGTTTACTATAAATCAACTCACCCTGACCAATCTGCAAAAAAATGTGCTGAGTAGAAGTAAGGTCATAAATGAAAGCTTGTCCTGTTATAAAAAATGGTCAGGATAGATAAAAGGTAGATATTTTATATTAAAGCTAATCTAAAAAGCTAAAGCTAAGGTTAAAGTCAGTTTCCTCACTCGAAAGCTATGTCATACATATATATTTATGTATATATTTTATGATTATTATTACTATTTTATTTTATGTAGTATTTTCTGAAATATATAGTTATATGCGACAATTTAATATAGTTTTTTGTGATTTAATCTTTATAATATATTTAGGATGCATATACCATGTGTATATGTATAATATGTTGGGATCAGTAGGTTAAGAGTTAAAATCCAGTGCTCACTGTAGCACTGATGTTCTTTGGAGACAGAAATCTGATGGTAGGATTGGTTTCTACTCTAGCTTTATGTATTCTTTATACATTATTTGTTATGCTACCTTTTACACATTACAAAATAGTACTCTAACAGGTTCTAATTTAATCTAAGAGTTTTTATATAATAATGTTTAGATATTTGAAAATAAAATTATTATTCCTAGTATTAAATGGATCTGACATATTAACTAAATTTCTGTAACAATAGCATGACAAAAATAGGTTATAATTATGAAGTCATTCTGTGTTATAGTAATTATAATTATTGAAGTTAATCCATAGTTGTATTAATTATATATTTCTATAAATTGAAACATTGATTTGATTAAGTTCAAGGTGGATAAAGTTATTTTTCGGATTATCACTTTTATAGATCTATTTATAGCATTTGTGGCTACTGCTATGTAAATATTTGAAAGAAATCAAATAATTTTTCAAGATGTTCTTCTTTATCGTTGTTTCGTAGCTTTTCGAGGATCCTTTAAACTCTTTGAAACTTCTTGAAGAGCACGTTGTCGTGATGATATTTGGAAACGTTCGGCAGATAATTAGCGTTAATGAGGAATTGTTGCGCCACCTTGGAACAATGGATGTGGGAAGAGCGTTTTTGAGAGTCTCCCCATTTCTAAAAGTATATTCGACTTACGCGAATAATCACGAAAGAGCTTTGGCAACCCTTATGGTAAGTTAAATCATTTATTGTTTTAATATTTTTTTTTGTAGATGGTTTATCTATTGATAATATTAATTTATTTTCTTTCAGCTTAATGTTTTACCTATTGCAATTCTTAAATTGCTTAAATTATTTTTTAAGTTATGATTATTAAGTTATTTAAATTATTAAATGAATAGTATTTTATGTTACATCAGTGCAATCCTTCCTGGATAAAGAATTGATGCTAACATATTGTATTATTATTTAATTTAGAAATTTCATGAGTATAAATTTGGGTCACACATTTAAAATTACTGATCTCTCATGCATTCAATGTTCTGCATGTATTTCCTGTAGGTACTTGCCAATCCTTCCTTTCTTGCTTCATAAAAAAGTAAAACGCATTATGAAATGATCAACTATGTTGATATCTATCAGTTTTAATACCACATTTAGAGGGTTCAATTTACCTCAGGATCTGTCATTTAAAATTTAAAACTTCATGACGTTACCCCTAGGCTATTATAACACAAGAACTCTAGATAGAAACCAAATTTAATCGGGACCCCAAAATTATTTTATTAATCTGAATGTTTTGTTTAAATTTGCTGTATTTAATATTTGAAGCATTTTGTTGCCTAATTTGTAGGAGTGGGATCAGAAATGTGCAGAATTCTCTCAGTTTCGCAGACAACAGGAAGAGTTAGATGAAATGATGGGGCTGAAGCTGAACGCATTGCTTATCACTCCTGTCCAGCGAATACCGAGGTACTTGTCATACTACCATACTATAGTTTGTATAAAACTGAAAACTTCTCAAGTTTGCAAGCAGCAGCAAACATAGATAGTGAAGCAAATTTAACAGGATAAGAAAAGCGCAACGGGCAGTACAGACATCACGATTTTTTAACATGCATTTCCTCAGTTAGAATTAGACAATTAACAATCAAGACAACCAAACTGAGTCAAATCTTCTATCCCTAGCTGTTATATGAGTATGCGAGTTTGCGTAAATGGAATTACCTCAGAAAGCGAGTAGCACCGACATAGTGAACCTCAAGTTTTATAGATTGTTATCGTACTACCATACTAAAGTTTAAAGATTGTTATCATACTACCATATCATACTAAAGAAAAAGATTGTTTGTTGTAAAAATCCTAAGGAATAGAAAGAATAACTGGATAGGTCATTTCCTGAGAGGCAATGGTTTACTAGCATAGATAATTATAGATAAATTTGTTATTGATATAAGTAATTTATGATATATTCTATGTAGAAGCTCTCGTACTTAAAGTTAGGATGAATAATTATCTGCATGGTCACTGGGCTGAGCTAGTGGCAAGTTGGCTAGGTGCTCGGTGACAGTAGGCACGGGGTTCAAATCTCTCTTTGTCACTGACATGCTAAGCTGACTGTAAATTTGGCTTTAGCCTTTATAATTAGTTTGGCCTTTGTTCGTGCCACCACTGAATTAATCCTTCACATACTGCTCGAGTGAGCAAGACGTTACAGTGACTAAATTGTAGCCGATGAAGGCAACGAGAAACCATTTATGTAGTTACATATATTTCAAGCTAAAGATGAAACTTGATTTAATTATATAACATCTGTGATACGATAAACTTGTAATGTGCATCAGTGAGCTAGGAAACTCCTTAGGCAGTATTGGAAAACTATATCAGAAGCCATTTTTTCCAGTCTTAATCCTATATTGATTTTAATGTTTCATCACTTGATATCATAGTTTGATATAGCCTTTGTGATGAAATAAACTAAGTTGAGGATGGATTCCTAAATTGTGTTTTGTAGAAATTTAGACCCACTACTTAACAAAATTCTAGAGTGAGACGATATCTGTGCCTATCGATGTTTTGGTGCTTATTATTGGCCGGTGCATTTGCTGTGTTGTACAGATATAAGCTTTTGCTAGAGGAACTTCTCACCTGTACGGATCCATCTGATATAGAACATGTTGCGATAGAGGGTTAGCTCTAAATCATTTTGTGTTCTTTTTCTAATCTATTTCTTAATTTATGTTATGGAATCGGTTCAGTAAGTTCAAAGTTCAATATTTAGGCTCAGAGTTCAACTGCACTGGTAGCTATTGTTATTTGTAAATTTATTTATAAAACAGTGAGTTTAAGGCTAGCTAAAAGTTCTATTAGTTCAGTTAAGATATTCAATTATTCATTTCAATATTATTACATATATAGCTAAGTTCTATATTAATCAATTGAGTTTAGATGAGAAGTTGTTTGATGTAGTAGTGTGTGTGTGGCAAGTTATAAGTTTTATGACTAATTTAATAGCTTGTTTAATTTCTAACTGCAATTTCTATCTAATCTAACTTTTAACAATTGCTTAGTTACAACTGAGTTATATTAAGCAAAGTTATATGGCAATATATTATATCTATGAATGAATAGAGGCTGTAGTTCAGGTTTCAGAAGTAGCCAACCACATGAATGATCACATCGTGATGTTGATGATAATGATGTTGTTGATGATGATGATGATAATGATGATCTATTATATCTACTCATGAACAGAGGCAGTGGTTCAGGTTTCAGAATTAGCCAACCACATAAATGACTACATGATGATGATGATGATGATTGTGATAATGATGTTGGTGATGATGATTGTGATGATGATGATGATGATGATGATGGAGATGATGATTATGATGTATTATATCTACTCATGAACAGAGGCAGTGGTTCAGGTTTCAGAATTAGCCAACCACATAAATGACTACATGATAATGATGATGATGATGATGATGATGATTGTGATAATGATGTTGGTGATGATGATTGTGATGATGATGATGATGATGATGGTGATGATGATTATGATGTATTATATCTACTCATGAACAGAGGCAGTGGTTCAGGTTTCAGAATTAGCCAACCACATAAATGACTACATGATGAAGATGATGATGATGATGATGATGATAATGATGTTGGTGATGATGATTGTGATGATGATGATGGTGATGATGATTATGATTATCTGGTTATAAACAGAGGCAGTGGTTCAGGTTTCAGAAGTAGCTAATCACATAAATGATCACATCAAGCAGCAGGACAACTTTATGAAGATGATTGCCATACAGAAAAGTCTTTCCTGTTCTGTTGGACCTCGTATCATTGTACCAGGACGAGTCTTTATCAAAGATGGGCGACTAATGAAGGTATGCAGAGCTCAAAATTGTGGTATTTTATATGATATTTATTAGTAATTTTTGTGGTATTTTATGCGCAGTTTGTTGTCTATTGTTGTGTTATTTGGAAAAGTATAATGGTTTGAAATAAATAAATAAAAATGAACAGGCACCATGTTATGCTGGGAAACGATTGTCATTGGCAGCTTGTGTTTAAAATTTGCTAGTAGAGTTAACTCGTTAGAGTTAGGAATGATGACGATGATGATATTTGACTAATCGATGTTCGATTCATTAATTGATTGCAAAATTGATTGATTAATTGATTTAATGACTTAATGATTATATTGTGACTTACATACTTTATATATATATATATATATATATATATATATATATATATATATATATATATATACTTATATACTTAATGATTAATGATTATGTAGGTATCAGCTAGAGGAGGTCGTTCCTACGAGAGGATGTTCTTTCTGTTCTCTGACATGCTGATGTACGCTAAGCCCCGCCTGCTCAACGGCTACCACTCTTATGTCTGTTGCTGCATCCTGCCGCTACACCACTGCAAGGTGCAGAGAGTGCTGGGTCGTGGCAATGGTCAGGGGGCTCTCTTCACGGTAATCTTTATCTCATCTATTTTATGCTGGTAAGGTAAACATGTGTTCAACTGGGATTTAAGGGAAGATGATGATGATGATGATGAAGGTAAACATGTGTGTGTGTGTCTGCCTCTAAACCACTGCAAGGTGCAGAGAGTGTTGGGGCGAGGCAACGGTCAGGGTGCTCTTCTCTTCACGGTAGTCTTTATCTCTCTTCTATTATATGCTGGTAAAAGATGCAGTGGTTATTGTGTGACCCTTAAAATGTAAGCAATGAGCGAAGATATGATTGGTTAGAGAATTCTTTTATCTTGTATAATTTATGCCGGTAAAAGAATTATAATAATAACGCAGTGGTTATTGTGTGACCCTTAAAATGTAAGCAATTAGCGAAGATATTATTGATCATTGAATTCTTTTACCTCCTCTTTTTTATGCTGGTCAAAGAATTATTTTAATAAAATGAAGACACTGACGTGGAATGCAGTGATTGGGAGAGTTACAAATAGTAAGAGATTGTCTGATAATATCGTATGTGATACAGACGAATGGAGAAGATCCATTCTTATTCCGACCCTAGTTAAACTGGGATTGAAGGGAAGATGACGATGATGATGATGATGTTGATATAAACTAAATGAAATGTGTAGGCACTTTTTGCACACTTCTCAGTTTCATAGTTTGCTTCATGATGATATCAAACAACTTCTGTTGCATATCTCAGTTGATCTTTAAAAATTATTCTTAGTAATAATCAATATAAAGTTTAACAGCTGAACATTTCTGTATTCTAGTGCACTATCAGAGATAGTGCAGTGGGGTTTTGAACCTGAGACGTTTCGCTTAACAGGCTAGCTTGTTATAGTCCTTATTGAATCTGTCATTTTCTAGAACGCTAGAGACGTAAAGCGTTACGTCTTTTACTGATACCACTAACATATCACAAGTGGTTAAGTTTCATAGTAGGGTATGTCTAAATATGAAAAATTACAACAACGGGGTTTATGAGCTCTCCTTGAAATCTGCGTTGTAGAGGTTTTTGTTCCTATTGCTGGTACTAGTATTTTTTGTGCTAGTGTATTGTTATTGTTATATAGTGGGTATGTGTTATGTGAGTATTACTAGTATTATATTGTTATATGTGCTAGTACTAGTACTATATAGATTTGTGATAGTATTGTTACTGGCATGTGTTATGTGATATACTAGTATTACATTGTTATATGTTGCTGTGATTTAGATCCAGTGCAAGCAGGAATCCTTACTTCTTTACTCTGATCAGAAAACCGTTGATTCGTGGATTTCCGTTCTATCGAAAGCCGTTGAGTAAGTTTTGTGTATTACTCCTGATTAATGAATAACAGTAATACCGTGCCGTTAGTTTGTGATAGCGTACTCTCACGATCAAACTGCTTGCCTAGGTTAAGACAGACATGAGAGGATAAACCGACTATAGAAAGTTCTCTTGAAAGGAGCTAAGTGAATTATTGCGTCTTAATATCGGTTGTAGTGGCCGTGGTGTATAAAGACTGTATATGTAGTTACGTTGGTATCCGTGTTGTGTCCGGGTTGCTGAAGAATAGACCATCCGTGGACTGCTCATGTCATAAAAAGCAACAAAGCACTAAGATCCAAATCTACGTCAGAAAGAGCATTCATTTGGTAAGTGCGTAGGCTCCAAAAACTGGTGCAAAAATTTATATAAAAAAGTCTGGATCCTAATTAAACTGGGGTTCAAGTGAAGATGACGATGACGATGAATATCAGTTGTAACGGCCGAAGTGTAGGTGTGGTTGTGGTGTTTATATTATATTTATTTTATTTTTCCTGCAGTGAACATCAGGTAAATCGTCAAACTCTGCGCAAGAACAGCAGTGCTAAGGAGCCTGTGCGACGCAGTGGTATAGCTCGACTGTGGAAGAAAGAGAGGCAGGATGATCCATTGGTAAATAGGGTAAGAACTAATATAATTAAACTTGTCAGTTTTTGATTTTAAATCTGTTATAGATATAATAAATTTATGACATATTCTGTGGCAGGAAATCTCAGGATAGCCAATTTATTTAATTGACTTACTAGCTATTTAATGAGTGTTAGAGTTTAGAGAGACTGAGTCAGTGATTTAATCGTTTAGGTCTCAAGAAATTCACTAAGAAAATGATTTGTTTGATAAATATCACAGGGAATAGAAAGAATAACTGAATGGGTCATTTCCTGAGAGGGAATGGTTTGCTGAAATAGCTAATTAATAGACAAGTTTGTTATTGATACAAATTTATAATATCTTCTATGTAGAAACTCTCGAGAGTAGCTTTTTAAAATTTACTTAATATTTATCCAGGGTTAGAGAGAATTAGTCGGTTATTTAATCGTTTATATCTCAAGATTGAGTAAACCAGATAGTTTTCTCAAGGTATGGCGCCCCTGCCCAGTAAATGCTAGTCGAAGCTGAGGAAGGCATAGGAGGCCCACTTCATCGAAGCATAACCCCCTAGAAAGATATATCACTAGAAGAATTGAGGCGTTATATACCATGGACCTGCCAGTAGGTAGTGCACTAAGAGAGAGAGATCTTAAGATTATGTTTTTCTGTATGATTGGTCTGTGTAGGGCAAGAACTCAGTGAGTAGGACTGCAAGGGTTAAACAGAGACATCGCTCGCCTGGTCTCAGGTGTGGAGGGCGCTGTGACGAGAACGATTCACTCAAATCTACTGAGTCATTTTCTACCAGAAGGCAACAGGTTAAGTTTAGGTCAAAGGTCGGCCGGACGGGTCATGCTAACGGAAAGACTGGCAATTCGGATGATGGAGGTTCTGGAAGACTGGAAGATTCTGTGAGGGATGAGAGTCCGCCGTCTAAACGGAAGTCCCATTCTAAACAGTCCACTCCGAGTCATCAATTCCGCAACAACTTTGGTTGTCTGACGCCGAAATCAAGGAAACATCGAGATACTGATACTCTGCCTTATGGGGCTGCTGCAGTGAGTATTCTTATTGCTTCTCTCAATGTCTGTCTGCTGGCCGGTCCATGGCTTATAGCTCCTTCACATATTTCTATCATTACAGTTTACATCTCTGCCAGATACGAATGCGCTATTTAATCATCTTGCTTTCTATAGTTGAGAGTGATGGATGATTTTATGACGCATTCGTATGAGAATGTGCTATCAAATCATCTGGCATCGAAAGCATTGGTCTTCTGCTAATTCTTCCCCTTTTTTCTTTTTTTTTGTCATATTTTCTTGTCCCATCTTTTTTGATGCGATCATTTCTATAGCAGTGTCATTGCCGGTGACCATTCTTCGGGATTGCTTCCTTTCATAGATTAATTTATCTTTATTTGCTGATGCCGCCAATTAGCTCCAATACTCGATCAACCTTTCAGAAACCCAGGTGCTATCTAAATTTTGTTGGCGGACAAGAGATTTGAACCCAGGCCGCTTGCTTCTGCGACGAACACTAACCGTTATGCCCTATCTAGAATTGTATCCGCATGTTTTGACGAACCATCCACAATTGGAATTTGTATTATCCAGATCTTCTTTCTATTTCTTTATCTACCAATTCTTAAGATATATATCACTTACCAATTGTAGCATTAGTTTGTTAATACTGCTTACCTTGCAGTACTTACAAAATCATACAACTAAGCAGTACATTGACTTGCCCAGGATAAAATAAATTTCGGTTTAGCTATGCTCTGTTCCATGCGGTATGCTGAAGTAGAGGTAGTGTAGCTAAATTTGTTTAAGTTTAGATATGATAACTGCGAGTTGCGTCGCATATAGAAAGTATGTTGTGTGATTTCCTTGCCTTCTGGTAGATTAATTATATAAATTAATTAATTACATTAATACTAAATTATGTACTAAAATTAAATAATAGCACTAAATTATGTTAGTGTTAGTGTAATTACAATTTTATCTATTAAAATCATCACTATCTTCTTTTTCCCTTGAAATGGTCATAAAAATTCATCGTAATCTTCTTCATGCCTATTTACCTTGATATTGTTTTCTTTCTTTTTTAGGCAGACGACAACAATCGAAATGGCAATATATACTCGTTCTTCGGTCATCAGGGTGAAATGGTTGACCTGGATTCGTTGCAGAACTCTGATAAATGCGCTCTACGACCCCCTGTATAACTTAACTCTTACTTTACTGTTATCAATTTTGTCTGTAGCCTCTTATAACGGTCTGTGAAATTTTAATGTCATATTAAATATTACTATGTAGTTTGTAATTTTAGTGTCATCGGCATTGTCCTTGGGATGGATGTGGCAAATTTTAGGAATAGTCTTAGCAAACACTGCACGTAATAAAAGCTAAGGTTAACGTCAGTTTCCTCACTTGAAAGCCATGTCATTGACGAGCGAGCCCAGGATTTGAACCCCGCACCACGTGATTTACAATAGTCAACAAATGTTTATCTGATGAAAGTAAAGTAGCATGATTTGAACCCCGCATCGCTGTAGTTATAGACTCAGTTTTTGATTGGTTGAGATAGTCTATGGTGTGCTCATCATAGAGCAAATATAACAGATTGTGTGAATATTTTAGTGGACCTGCCATCCTGCAGTGCTCTTGCTAGATATATGTAGATATATTGATTAGATATGATAGATATATTGATTAGATATGATAGATATATTGATATGGTAAAGATAAGCTAAAGCTAATATTAACGCCAGTTTCTTCACTTGAAGGCGATGTCAGTGACGGGAGAGCCCAGGATTTGAACCCCGCACATACTGATCCGCGGTCGAATATCTTACCGACATCGCCACTGTCTCCAACCAGTATAGATTATTATCTATAGGATGATTACTTTGCCTTGGACATGAGAGTAAGAGAGAGAATTACAATTGAAGGCAGTCGTGTTATGCTAATGCGATTTAACATATATTACGATCGTGAATCTCTTGAGTTGTTATTGTATTCCAATGTTGTATCTTGAATTCTATCGTTAGCGTTGTGTAGTCAATCATTTAGTCCGAATTCCGATTAAAATATAAAGAGAGAATGAAGTATGAACCATTTTATGATTTATATTCAACGACGCTCTTTGATTGATGTTTGTGTTTTGCATAATTGAATGCCAATATGATATAAATTATATTGAAGTGTACCCGTGTTGTTTTCGGGTTACTGAAGAAGAGACCTACATAGACTGCTATAGTCGTAAAAGATGACAAAGCACCAAGATCTAAACCAACGTCAGAAAGGGTATTCGGTTGGTTAGAGCCTTGGCTCCAGCAATAGCCATAAAATTTTCTAAAACGAATGGAAAAGTTTCTCACCCAACAGAGTGGAGTGGAGAGGGTCTATTCATATCCTAACCCTATTAAACTGTGATTCAAGGGAGGATGATGATGATGATGATGATGATGATGATGATGATGACGATGATTTAATTTAACTATCGACATAATTTTAATGTGCTGAGTTATTTTTATAGTATAATCTTAATGGTGTCTCAATTACGAAAGAGAATCTTTGTTGTAGGGATATATAGTATTTTATTATATTTTATTTTAAATTTACACTTTTCTTAATGTCTACTTTAAATAATTATGAAAATTATACTTTTAAAAGCTTGATTAATACATGTCGTACATCACTGCATTTAGTTTCGTGTATAATTTATAGGTATCATGTACAAAATTGACTTAATTGTGTATCCCGTATATTTTAATCTTCTATTTGTTGCTTCATTATGCTATGGTATCAGAATACTACATGTGTGTCCACATTATAAGATATAATAAAGAGATATTGCCGTTGTACGTTATCCAAATATACTGCTTGTTTAATTATATTATTTCAATTGCGTACCTGAATAGCCTAATATGCAGCCATTGTGCTATATATGTATAATATTATGATATTATCATAATACTGTATCAAAATATACTGCTGTCAATATAAGATATTAGAATACTATGCTGTCATCATGTTATCTCTTTCTTTCTCTCTCTCTCTCTCTATCTCTCTCTCAGTAACCTATTAGCAGGTCCATGGTATGTAACGCCTCCACTCTTCTCTGTCTTCTTTTTTATTTTATATTACATCATCATCATCATCATCTTCCCTTAAATCCCAGTTTGACTCAGTTATTTAATCCCAGTTTTATTTTATAGTACATAATAATAGATATTACCATACTACGATATCAAAATATTTTACTAATCATTATACTAATAATAACAATGGAAGTGCTACTGTCATCAATGACAACATCGATCATTATTGAGACAAATCCAAACCAGTGAGCAGAAAAAGATAAAAAACAGTGCAAATTCCAAAGTTAAGAATATCCGTCCAAAGATGAAGGAATATAATGCTGACAAGATAAGGTATAAGAATATAGTGCTGCCACTGTGTAATGTAATATTTGGATATAGCTATAATACGAAATTAAGATATACTGCTGTCAATTTAATATACCAGATAATATATATCTCTGCTACAACTATATTATTACATTATATATATATATATATATATATATATATATATATCTTTATGCACTGCCTACTGGCAGGTCCATGATATATAACGCCTCTACTCTTCTCTGTCTTCCGCTTTTCTCTTCATGTCCACATATAAGAATGCATGGAAATATTGATTTCGTAAGTTGCATATTATCTTTCATTTTCGTGCACGAAAATGTTAATTGTTAATATAATTCGAGATGTAGAGGTCTATGTGGATTGAAGGGGATTTTGAAATTTGAACTATTTTGTAAAGGGACGCGGAATTCAAACTCTCCGGTAGATATTATTTGGTAAACTTTGGAATACACGCCGCTTTTGCAATTATTTTTATATATGGCTGTGAAATACAGGCAATATAAACTAAAATAAATAAATAGATAAATAAACAATAAAATTTATAAATAAATAGGTAAATATAAATGTCCGAGCTCGACAATTAATTTTATGTTTTGAAGAATATTATTGTTCATTTTATGAGTAAATAATAGTATACGTTTATGAGTCAGTGAAGGCTTAAATCTTAGTGCCAAACCAATAGGTAAAATAATGTCATGTTTTAAATACTATGCCTATATTTCAATGATCAAGTTATTTTAGTTATTGGTTTGATTCTCAAGTCTCATGAAAGCTATTTCAATGATTGCTATTTAGATATTTTAAAGTCCTGCAAATTCTGAAAGCAGCTTGAACCATGCATATCATTGCTAAGATATTCCGTATATATTTACAATTTTTAACTTGCCCCGTTTCATATGGGAGATCTTGAGGATCATTGGTCAACACTTTTCTAACCATTGATCTACAATCATGAGATCTAAACCTGCCTTCAAGAATAATATCATGTCACAACTGCCAGTTACCGACGATTGAAATGTGAAGGAATATCGCGGGAATCGAATAGATAGCCACTGGACCCCATGACAAATGCTATACCAACAAATCTAACGGATCTACAACATCATCATCATCATCCCTTGAATCTCAGTTTAACCAAGATCGAGATACAAATAGTCTGTCTCAAATCCTCTTTGTCTTACACCACACCACCAGCCAATCCCCTAATGTATCTACAACAAATCATCATAATATTCCGTCGGCTTTTGAATCTAAATGATAAGATCTGCGTTTTATCAAGTTGAGATCTTTTGTAGTTGAATCGTTTCCAGCTTTCTCTTCGTCGCCGATCGATTGGCTGTTGTTGTTATCACATATTGACAAATTCTTCCCCAGTTGTTCGTCAGCTTGACTTGTGTCTACTGTATTTTTGCTTCTCGCAGCAACAGTTCTCTCCACTCCATCATGACTAGACGCATCCCTCTGCTCGTGGTTAAAGCCGCTATCTGAACCACCACAACTCAGCTGACTACTGGTGGAATTTCCATTTTTATCTGACCGATTTCCCAATTTTTCCTTCTGCTTATACTGAGGTTGACTTAGAGTTAGATCCATTAGTGGCATCACCCCGCTACTCTCGCTATCATACACCGAGTCAGTCCTACTCGGAGCTTCCGAAATCCTTGAATTTCTTCGTCTACTAGAATTCTCAGACGCTGACTTACTTGAACTTGTTTCATTATTTGCCCCATCAGCTTCTTGACTTGCCCGCTCCGACCCAGAGTTGTTCACAGGTCTGCTGTTGACGATCTCGTCGTCGGCAGGAGCAGCTTGGGGCAAAGAGTCGTACGGGGGAGGGTCATTGTACTGGGCGAGGAACGTGCCGTAGGGCTTGGGCTTGCCGCTGCTCAGTGGGTCCACTGATTTGGGTATGATGACGGCCCCACCTGCAGCCCTAGCCGTGGCCCAGGTCTGACGCTCCCCTGATCAATCAATCGTTTAGTCAATCACACTGGAGGTCACTTAATACATCAAGCTGCTCATCAACCAATTATTCATTTAGTTACTCAATATGTTCGCCACCTAATCACTCTTATTCATTTAGTCAATCAACCTATCGGTCAGTTAATGTATCAAGTTCTTCATGAATCAATTAATTATTAAATGACTCTATATATTCGAACAATTAATCAATTTTAATCAGTCAATGAACCCTGTCGGTTAGTTAATCTATCAGTTGATTGATTGATGAATCAATTAATGACTTAATTTTATTTTATTTTATTTCCCTTAATTAATCAATCAAACGGTTCATCAAACATATAATCATTTAATTAATCAATCATTTGATAATTAGGTAATCTCTCAATAAATCAGCACATTATCAATCAATAAATAAATAAAATTCGTAGGTATTTACCAGAGCCGAAGACTGCATAGAAAATGGTTGATAAGGCCAGAATCAGTCCAGTTAACCAGAACACATTCTGCCAGCCTGCCAGTGTCTATGATAGTAAATATTAAGAGTAATTATAAAATGATGACAACTACATTCATTATTGCTGCGTGCTGTAGGATCAATACTATAAGCTGTTACAAAACGACCACAAAGGAAAGAGAGAGAGGGAGAGAGAGAGAGAGAGCCAAAAGAAAGAAAAAGACAGAGAGAGAGAGACCAAGAGAGAGAGAATATTTATTTGTACAAATATATATATAATATACAGAACTGAGATCAACACGTAAGCATCCAATCCACTAGTACCTTTCTTAGACTGAATTCATGGGTTTTAATTCGCAACGTTTTTGGACCCCACACTCTATTCATCGATTGTATTCGATTCCGTAGTACTCAGTGTTGTCATGGACAGCAGTAGTACTGTAACTAAGTTGTTATTATTTTACAGGTTCATATTTTTACTAAACCTATTGACAAGACAATTTTTCCAGAGTGATGTTAATAATTTATGTTTGTTTAGTAGGTGAGGATGTTAAGGAATATTCCACCTATCGTGACAGTTAGATTCCTTGGCCATCGGTGTCTCAATGCAACCAGTATGGACATAGTTATATAGGATAGTATGGTAAAGGCCCTTTGACATACAAACCAGGAAGGCCAAAGCCGCTCCCCTCCATCGAATTGATTGGTATCTCCCAGAAGCATAGTCCACTATCTTAATAATTATATGACTAACCGTCGTAGACCCCTGGCCGATTAGCCTCTCTTATCAAATAAAAAGTGTGCGTGAGGGTACGCGCAATGAAGCCTGGTAAATCATACTCATATCCCGGTTCTTGCTCCTACAAAAAACAAGACTGCACTTACCCCACTATGAGTAAGTGCCGCCACTATCAGAGGATTCGTCACCCCTGCCAGAGTGCCAAATGTCATCGTGATCGCAATAAGAACCCCGGCGTATCTAGGAGCGAGATCCAAATGGTTTATCTGCCACCCTATATTGTATATACATTATATATATATATATATATATATATATATATATATATATATATATATATATATATGTACATATATATAATTATATATATATATACATATATATATACATATATATATATATATATATATATATATATATATATATATATATATATATGTATGTATATATACAGACATGTATACATGTATATGCAGCAAAAAAATGAAGTGTGAACCACAGTTAAGCTTCCAAAGTAACATTCTACACAATACAGTCTTTTTCCATAGTGTTCTAGTGGCAGGTCGAAGGTACATATTCCTATTCGCATTATGCTTCCATGCACCAAAAGAGCACTCCATCGATTAACAAATTAATCCCATTACAAAAGGTTTTGTCTATCCTATCCACTCTTCAATGTACCATAGTGCTTAAGTAACATGCCTTTTTATGTGAAATTCCATTGCTTTTCTCAGTTCTTGCTCAGTCGCCTCTTACGACTAGTGCGGTTGGTCTATTCCTCAAAGTCTCGGACACAGCACAAATAACATATTGTCATTTTTATTGTGGATGGTATAATGATATTAGCATTCGATGCGGGTGCCATAATTACTTTTATTAAACTACATTAATATTAGAATGTTTGCGGACTTTGCGGACGGCATAACTTGTAATGAATAATAACTTGTAATAAGCAGCATAATTTGTGAATATAACTTTTGTGATCGGATCCTCATTCTGATCGATGGGGTAAAACTTTACAGGAAGTTGATGAACGTAATTCGCAATAAATTGTATCATGAACTTTTTACTTTCGAAATATGCTTACAATTAATTGATTGATTAACTAACAGATTGGTTGGTTTATTATTTCATTGATTGGCTAACTGATGGATTGATTTATTTGGCTGGAGCTGGTGGCGAAGTCTGTAAGACACTCGACCGCGGATCAGTATGTGCGGGGTTCAAATCATGGGCTCTCCCGTCACTGACATCGCTTTAGAGTGAGGAAACTGACGTTAACCTTAGCTTTACCAGCTTTTTTACTTTAATTTATTTATTGATTAAGGACGTGCCTGAGATGGCGATGCCACTGATACCAACACCAGCTGTGAGAAATGCCACGGCCAGGAAGCGATCAGAAACCAATGCCAGTCCAAAGAAGAATAGCGCCTCTATTCCAAACCCTGCACATTACAGATATGCAATTTTAACGGTAGTACACCGGTTTTCATCGGTACAAACACGGTAAAATGGTAAAAAACGAGACTATAAAAATATGATTAGATAAAGCAGGTAGGCTCAAATTAATAGGCAAGTAGCCAACAAGTAAGTTGGTAATATATGTTTAAGTACTGTTTGATCAAGTAATATACATCCACAATGCACGACACCTACAGGGTGCCCCGCGGTGGGGTGCCTCTCAGATATTATGGAGTGCATATAATTAAAGGAGTTAACTTTAAAACATAGACATGTAAAATGATTAAGAAGTTTAAGTTGTTGGTGATGATGTGTTGATGATGATGTGTTCATGACGGTGAGTTGATGATGATAATATGTTAATGATGATGATGTGTTGATGATGATAAATGAGTTGATGATGATGTATTGATGATGTTAATGTCTAGACACGATACCCTTACCTAGACAAGTAAGAAGTTTTCTGATGAGAGTGGTAGTGAGCCAAGGCTTTGACCACAGATAATCGGCGACTGAGCCGCTTATAACACAGAATAGAGCCATGAAAGCGTGCGGCAGTGAGGCGAATAGTCCGTTCTATAACAGCAAAATACAACCAAATAATGAACAGTCTACAACTCAGTTGTAAGTTACTGTACAACTCTCTTATATGATACACTTATTTCCAAGTATAAAATAAATATAGGCCTATGTGATTATATTAGTTTTTTTATACGTGTTTCATAAATATAGAGAAAAATATTTAAGTGTAAGCGTTTGTAATTATCAATTAAAAATGGATTAGTGCAGCTCTCTCTTAGCTCGATTCCTGACCTTTTCTATTTCTTTCGTCTTTTATGATATTTGATTTCGTCGGTATAATCTTTTGTTTTGAATAATGTTGGGGACTCCAACAGTAATATAACTACCAACCGATTCACGCAATACAGTTAATAAAGAAACTAGTTAATAAACATAGTGATCTTCTTAAACAGTGCGCTCGTCCAGTTTTCAAAATTTAATGAGTCATATAGTTTGGATCTATATAAGGAAACATGGATTTTCCCGACCAAAGCTAAACGGGGATGCAAGGTAAGATGATGATGATGATACGATGAAAAAGATACAATAGAGTTGGTAACTACCATTAGAGTTAGTAACTACTTGGGACTAGTGTACTGCTTTTGGGACTAGTGTGCTGCTTTCTTTTTTCGTACCTACGATTGCAAGTGTTGCTTGCACACATCGGTGCGCAGAAGTGCATACTAATTATCAAACCTCTGCAATTGAGAACTTGAAGACGTTGAGATAGGCTGGCTGATTAGTGAGAAGCAGATAGAAAACAAAGCTGCGAGCAAAGTTACAGACGATCAGAGAGTAGACGGGAAAAGAAGTGAAAATATCCTTCCACGGAACCTGCTCGTTCTGAAGAGACAATCAATCAATCAGTCGATAGATCGATCAAGCAATCAATATATAAATCAATAAATTCCAATCAATCATTTAATTGAATCAAACAATCCATCAGTACCTAGGCATACCTAGGCATGCATCAATACCCATACCTAGTCAAGTAAGAAATTTAAGAGTATGCTGATAATTTGTTGATGATGATGATATGTTGATGATGGTGTGTTAATGATGATGATAAATAATGCACCAGAATATCAAAGTATATCAGTCCATCAATAAATAACTAAATCGTTAAAGCAATCAATTAGTCAACCAATCAGTCAGTAGATTAATGAGTCAATCAGTTAGTCAGTCACACAGTCAGTCAGTCAGTCAGACATTCTACATCATAAAGTTTTTCAATCAATCAAAGAAATCAGTATGTCAGTATGTCAGTATATCAGTAGATCATTAGATCAATAGATCAATAGATCAGTAGATCAATAGATCAGTAGATCAGTAGATAAATTATAAATCAGTAGACGAATAGATCTCTAGATCAATAGATCAGTAGATCAGTTGAAGATCAGTAGATCGGTAGATCAATTGATCATTAGATTAGTAGACCAGTACATCAATAGATCGGTAGATCAATATATCAGTAGATAAGCAAATTAGTGTAACAGTAGATCAGTGAATCAATAAATAAGTAGATCTGCAGATAAATAAATCAAGAGATCAGCAGATCAATGGATCAACGGATCATTAGATCAGTGTAACAGTAGATCAATGTATTAATAAACCAGTAGATCAGTTGAACAGCAGATCAATGGATCAATAGATCAATAAATCAATCAGTAGATCAGTGGATCAGTTGATCAATGTGTACCTCATATTGAACAGACGACTCTCCTTGTTGCTCTTCCATCCTCCTGCGCTCCTGCTCAGTGATTGTTGGATGAACAGCAGGAGAGGCGAAGGCGAAGAGGAGCCAGAATGCGTACCATAGAACACCCACGCCGCCTGTGTACGAAAACAAAATTATTAACAATTGATTCAAAAAATTGGCATAAGTAATTATTTTCTAAAAGTAGCAGCATAGCAACTAAGCTTAAATTTTCTTTCAAATCATCTAGTAAAATATGACAATTGCGGTAAAGCGGGATTTGTTTGTTTATTTGTTTATTTAGATAGTTCGATTTATACGACATCACGATACAAAGGATCAACATAGAAAATACATGTTATAGTGAAGAATCATGGTAAATCTAGGGCACGTGACATTGGCGATATGGTATTTTGCAGTAGAGCCTAGAAACAGCGGTACGGTATATCATAGTAGAGCTTAGAAAACAGCTATACGGTATATCATAGCATAGCATAGAATAAAACGGTACGGTATATCATAGTATATCATAGAAATCAGCGGTTCGGTAATTCAGAGGAGAGCATAGAAAACAGCTGTACGGAATATCATAGTAGAACATAAAATACAGCGGTATGGTATATCATAGTAGAGCATAGAATACAGTGGTATGGTATATCATAGAAGAGCATAGAAAACAGCGGTACGGAATATCATAGTAGAACATAGAATACAGTGGTATGGTATATCATAGAAGAGCATAGAAAACAGCGGTACGGTATATCATAGTAGAGCATAGAATATAGCGGTATGGTATATCATATTAGAGCATAGCGATTAGAGTATAGCGATACGGTATATTATAGTAGAGCATAGAATGCAGCGGTACGGTATATAGTATAGTAGAGCTTTGAATATAGCGGTACTGTATATCATAGTAGAGCACAAAATAAATGCAGCTAGCAGTACGGTGTATCATAGTAGAGCACAAAATGCAGCTAGCAGTACGGTGTATCATAGTAGAATATAGAATATAGCCGTTTGGCATATGATGGTAGAGCGTAGAATACAGATGTAGGTTATGTCCTCGTAGAGCATAGAATGCAGTGGTAAAGCATATAATAGTAGATCATTTAATATAGCGGTACGGTATATTATAGTAGAGAATAGAATACAGTGGTTCTGTATGTCATAGTAGAGCATAGAATTCATCAGTACGGTATTACATAGAATATAGCGGTACGGTATATCTTGGCTGAGCATAGACGTACATATTTTAGAACAAACAACAAAATTACGGGGGACATTAATGGAACTGTGAATTCCCTGGGAAAAGGAAATATTACACGATACACAGTATATTTCGCGTAAGCCTAATTAAAATGATGCTAATAAAAAGTCAAATATTGAGCAAATACAATTGTTAGAGTGGAATGAGTTGTTGTAGTACAGAATAGAATAGAATAGAAAATATGTTTATTGTCAAAGCAAAGACACAAATGTTATAGTAGAATGAGCATGATGGAGCATTCTTTGTGATATGCTAATGTTTGTTATATTAGGTGTTCAAAGTTTACTTATTGACGTATGCCAAGAGTTTGACTTTATAAGATGTAAATTTCATAAAGATTAGTGCAGACTTTTCTTCTACACGGCGCCACGTAGTTGTTATTAGAATTGTTACTTTTAGATATGCCATCCTACCATGCACATAAAATACGTAGGGCCAGCCAGCGTAATATGTGATGAGACCCGAGAATAGCATACCAATCGTGGGCCCGATGTATGAACCTAAAAATAAATAAATAAATAAAGTTATTGATCTAATTAATCGATTATTAATTATTAATTATTACTTTAATTATTTGTCCACTTTAAATCTTAATTAATTGGCGAAACCATGCTAATGTTCCAATTTAAATGAAGGTAAGTTGATATCAGATTTAGATTAGATGTTAAATCCGATCAAGGCCACTATTGCTTGTGCGCTATTATATAAATCAAACAATTGTTAGAAACTTGCCGTCAAATTACTAACTGATTGTAATGAAGTTATTAACAATTTAGTTACTAAATACTCACAGTAGAACTTGTAGTGTGTCGAGATCAGAAATGTGGTCATCGCTTTTCATCAAGACGACTCGACATACTCGAGCTGCCGTCAAGTTAATTGATTAAAACTTATTACACTTCTGATAGTAATATAGACAACTGTTCGCATCATTAGCAAAATAATTAATATATTGAAATGTTTCATTATGTAGATAGCTGTCACTTTAAATATTACATGTTCAAACCATTTTGCAAAAACTAGACACTTATCCATTTACCTAACCTGTGAATGTCCAATATTTAATCCTCTGATTAGCTTGGCCGGGATTACAAAAATTAAATATAAACCCGTGAAAGTTCAAATAGCATCACGATCAGTCAATTAAATGTTCATTACACCATTTGACGCTCTGCACGGTGAGCTATTGGAACATTTTGGCTGGCTATTGCCACTGCCTGAAGCCAGAAGCGATGTTGGGAAGATACTCGACCGCGGATCAGTATGTGCGGATTTCAAATCCTGGGCTCGCCCGTCACTGTCATCGCTTTCGAGTGAGGGAACTGACGTTAACATTAGCGTTATAGCTTTTCAGCTTTTAAATTTTCAATTAATGGCATAAATTCCTACCAGTGAGCACCGAAGAGCCCATTCTACTTCTCTCTTCAGGGAGGGACCAATGTCTCAGCACGTCGTAACAGCTCGGGTAGACCATTCCCTTCAGCAACATAGACAATCTTTCAGTATTCAGTACAATAGTAGTGCTCAATGTTGTCATGGATGACAGTAGCACTGTGGTTGTTATTACATTATGTTATGTTCTACTATGTTATATTATGTTATGTTACTTTATTCTATGTTATGTCATGTTATGCTCTGTTATTTAGTGCACATGAAAATTAGTAGATATAGTAGTATAGGCTACAGCCTTTCTACCATCATAATTGCAATTTCTATGAATTGTAGAATCCCAGTGGTATCGTGAGCGACATATCTCAATACTAGAAACAGTGAAATCATAGTCTGCTAAGACATAACTATTAATCTTAATATCCCTGTATGTATCCTACTTTCTTTTATTTCTTTCAAGATGCATAGTTTGTTCGTTCAGAATGTTAGCTCTCATGGTTCCCCATAGCGTCTGACTTAATTATTTTGTCAGTGATTTTCCTATTTTGTCACTGATCTGCTTATTTTGTCACTAATTTTACTATTTTGTCACTAATTTTTCAATTGTGTCACTGACTCGTCTAATTTGTCGTTGACCTGACTATTTTGTCACAGATTTGCGACTGCGTTATTGACTTACCTATGTTTGCCATTGCAAGAATTAACAACACACTTAATGAGATATTGAAGAATCAAGATTCCTATTTTGGTAATTGAGAATGTTAAATGAGACTTTTGAACGCATATCAATAATTTATTACAACTTCACGTAGGCCTAATTCAAAAAACCTTTCACAAATTCATGCTTTCGATAAATACACTACTGAACACCTGCCGCAGTTTTCTGCTACGCGGTTATTCAGGACATTTCAAATTATCATTAAGCTAAATCGGTTTTTTATAGTAATCGAAAAGCAATATTCATCATTAAATGCAATTGAATATTATGAGTAATCTTCAAGTGATACTCATAACACACGTTTTGATATCAAAACTTATCACTACCAAAATTCGATTTTATAAAATCCATCCATCAAAAAAGTACAGTGTGAATTGTCAATATTATGATAATATCATGATATACATAATATCACGATGACACATGATATGATATTACACTTATGATTATAATGAATTACCTCAATGCAAAATATCACAATAAAACAATAAGACAATTTAGTTTTTTCGGCACTACATACTATGAGCTTGTCGCTGATATTCTATAGACTACAGTGTACATGTATATTCCAGACTTTAAAGTCGGGACTTGATCACTGAAGACTGAAAGTGACAGTTTAAATCGATTTATTTCGTATTTAACATAAAATTACTCGTAGCCTATAGGTTAGAGAACTTACCTCCACTAAACCTTGGCAGAGACGTATTCCGCAGAGCATTGCGTATCCTATCCTTGTTATAGAAAGCGGTATGAATAGATTGAGCGTAAAGGTAGCCATACAGGCAGCTCCGAATAATCTGAAATATCAAAAATTAAGTTTTATTTCATAGTGTATTTCCTCAACGAAACAGATTTAAGAAATGCAAACATTTTCTGAAATCATCTTATAAGCATGCGAGTATGTAAAGTAAGAAACATAAAAATTGAAAAAGAAAATCGAAGCCAGAGAGGAAGAGAAAAACTGAAGCCAAGATTAGCAATTCGGAAATTATTATTCCGGTTTTCAATTTTGGGAACTCTAAATGCCTGGTATTGCGGAACTAAATTTGTTTTCTCAACAAATAAAACAGCTGATATTATATTATGGACAAGAAATATAGCTATTTTCATTATTAGATTCTGTAACTTAAATTTGCTATACTCTGTAGGTCCTTTTATTTTTAAAATAAATTTCGCATTTGTTGAGCTGAGCCGGTGTGACGTGTTGAGAAGCTGTTCGATAGCGAATAGTGCTCTCCTATTTTCTGTCATTTTCTGTCTTGACATCACTTTCATGATGTCAAGACAGAAAATGACGTTAACTTTTCTTCCCTGACGGCCGTTGTTCTGGTGCTTATAGACTGTTTGGCAACTGTGTTCCTGGGAATTAAAAAATTATTTCATTTAAATATTTATTTCTGTTTGCATTTGTCAGTGATTTGGTGTTGATGCTGAAAGAAACACATATATATCTCTCTCTCTCTCACTTTGTCCTTAGCCTTTTCTGCCTTTTAGCCATTACTGTCCTACTAGTTGCCTAGTGTTGTATTAATAATATAATACTACACTAAATGTACTAAATAAATAAAGCTACTAATTAACATAATTTTATAATTATTCACTGTTTATATATTAGTGTATTGTTAATATTTTGAAGTTATGTAAATATGTACTTATTTTCACTTATTTTATTATTAAAATACGTTAAAAGGAAATATTTTCACTTATTTTATTATTAAATGTGTAGTCATTTTCACTTATTTTATTTTCACTTATATTTTGGTAGTTATTTTCACTTCTATTCTCTCATCTGATATTGTTGCAATCGATGTCCCAGATTGCAAGTCAGTACATTTTAATACACCCAAATCCACTTGATAAAACAACTGTTATTAAAGAGAAAAAGAGATTCTAAATGTATCAGTGCTTAAATCCGCCGTCCATCACTAGTGAAAAATTAAGTGGCGTATAACTAGGGCTATTTTAAATTTCTTCAGAAAATGAACGTATACTACAGTATATAGATCTAAATCGAATCATCACCGGTATTACTGAAAAATCTTGAAATATTACTTGTTATGATTAAACGTTTAATTTAATTACAAATACTTCTATAGTGCACAGCATAAAGAGTTCTTTGTGAATAGACTAACTCGTTAATCGACGGAGTGCTGTTTAAAGAGCATGAAAGAAAATATTGACTAAGAATATTGACATTGGGCTAGCCACTTTGCGGAACACCTGAACGAGAGTGCACTGAGCAAAGATTCATCTTTCATAGATAAAAAGCTAAGGTTAACGCTAGTTTCCTCACTCGAAAGCGATGTCAGTGGCGGGCGAGCCCAGGATTGGAACCCCGCACATACTGATCCGCGGTCGAGTATCTTACCAACTTCGACACTGGCTAAAGTCAATACAAATGCAAATAATACAATGCAAACATTCGACTTTGATTGAACTTTTTATCAGGAGTTATTTTCATGCCATAATGACAGGTTAAGTCGCAAACTTAAAAACAAAGTTCCAAACCGAGCGCAAAAACGAAATCATACGCCAGCGTATTTATTATATTACAAGACGTCGATTTAAAAAATCTCGTTGCCAAATGGATCATATTCAGGTAACTGGGTACGACAGTGAATATACCGAGCAATAAAATGCCGGCTATGCATATAAATTAACTTCGTTTTACGTCAAAAATAGAATATGTAAGCAATCAATGAACAGAGCCTGCGAAATAATAATTTTAAAAGAAATACTAAAATTGTCATGCTTTTAATATCGAAATATATGAAATGTAAACAATATACGCTTAAATACCTAATTGAAAATCTCAGTTTGACTTATTATTTTCGTCATACAAAACAAAATCGATGCAGCAATGTAATATCAATTAACAAATGGGCTAGAAATTGAAGATTTATTAAGGAGAGAAAATTTAAGCGGCACAATTGGGATTTTGACCGATGGTGAGCGGAATGGATAAAATAGTCTAGTATAATTTTGGTCGTTACAAATTTCCGGAGGGACAAACTCCCCCTACCTACCCAAATTTGCTTATCTTCAAACAAACCTGTGCGAAGGAAACTTGGTAACAATATAGCCACACGGCACCTGACTGATCAATAGACCTACGTAGAATATTGAATGCAGCCAGCCAACCATTTGTGATGTCCATTGCAACCGCGACAGCTGCACAAAATAATAGGATATATTAATTAGTCTGTTGTTGTTGCTGCTGCTGTTAACTATGACGTTAGCCTGAATTACGATTACCTCCATCTTCAATAGACTAATAATAAAAATAAGCGCTTAACGTCCGTTTCCTCATACAAGGATGATGTCAGGGACGTGCGGAGGAACGGATTGTTAGCCTGAACTGATGTGGCAGGGCGTGTAATAGTTCCAATTTCTTCTAACTTAAAACTCTCGTTTGTTTTCTTTACACAAATTATTTCAAATACAAAGGGCCTACTCTCGCATACACTCGTAACTTTATAAATTCTGTCACGATTTGTATATGTATGTGCGGGGTTCAAATCCTAGGCTCGCCCGTCACTGAGATCGCTTTCGAGTGAGGAAACTGACGTTAACCTTAGCTTTACCAGATTTATAAAGCTGTTCCTATCCACTTAATGTTCATGAACTGACACCAACACGCAAACCTCCATTCCTGAAGTATCATTCCTTGGATTTAATATCCACATTTTGTATCGCCCCGTTTATTGACCACTCACATACTGCTCAAAGGTTTTATTTTGCACTCATTGCGCTCACTGTGCTCATGGAAAACGACATGCACTCTAATCGTATTTTTGTTGTTGTTGTTGTTGTTGCAGCCAGGTTTGTCGCCTCTTTCATTATCACAAGGAATCGATGACCTCTGCTTATCATCTCGGGTAGCAAATTAAGTTTTAGTATCACGAATGTCAGAACGAAAATTCTGGATAGAAAAACCAAAAGAAATTAACCCGCCACACTGGCAGAGTAAAAAAAGCTAATGTTAACATCAGTTTCCTCAATCGAAAGCGATATCAGTGACGAGTGAGCCCAGAATTTGAACCCCGCACATACTTATCCGCGGTCGAATATCTTACCGACATCGTCACTGGCTCCAGCCTCAATTAAAGTAAATTAAGTAGATTGAGATTGAGTAATTTAAGGTAAATAAATTTTTCAAATGAATAAATTAAGACTACCTAGAACATGGCTACTTATCATTGTAATGTCGAAAACATGCCATTATCATATTGATAAATGCATTAAGAAATAAATGTAAGATACATTCTAAGAGGGAATAGATTAGTTTACTAAAAGAGATCATTCTGGGAAGAAAGGAACGAATGAGAAGCAGAGGCAGACCGAGATCAGGAACGTTATTTGATTAAAAATCGAATCATTAGACACTGAGTTTAAACAGGATTATTTTATCAAAGATTGACGCCACTGCCCAGTAAATGTTAGTCGAAGCTGAAGAAGGCATAGGTGGCCCACCTCGTCATAAGCCTAATCCCCCAAGAATAATGGTATATCAAAAGGAATGTTATAGATGATTTAAAGTTTCACTCGTATGTGGACATGAAGAGGAGAACGGAAGATAGAGATGCGTGGAGGCGTTTTATACCATGAACCTGCTAGTGGCCAGAATGCAGTGGGAGAGCTTGGTAAGAAGTTTATCTCATATCTTCATAATAAATCAGTCAAGAACAATTTCATAATTTGAGACCTAAGATCTCAATAATTACATAATAAATGTCAACGACAAATTTGCCACAAGAAAAGAACATAATGGGAGATATCGTTGTTTGATATGATTTTCTCATATAGTGCCTAATGCTGTTTCATCTATTCTGGCTGGAGCCAATGGCGAAGTCGGTAAGATACTCGACTGCGGATCAGTATGTGCGGGTTCAAATCCTGGGGTCGCCTGTCATTGACATCGCTTTCGAGTGAGGAAACTGACGTTAATCTTAGATTTATCAGCTTTATACTTACATCTTCTGCTGCATCAAGCGCTAATCCAAACTCCAGTCCCTGACTGTGAGATTGATCCAATAGGCTGACGATTGTGACCCCCACATTGACCCTTTGAGCGTGCACGATGACCATTCCAATGCAGAGCAATGCTACGATGATATAACGTTTAGGAACTGCACAGCCTTGACCTTCATCGGATAAAATATCTTCTCTATTGTCCACCTCAGGAAAAGCTCGTTCTTCCCCCAAAGCGGATGTATGATGTACCTGCTGCATCTCGGACTTTTCCGCAGTTTGATTTTTCGATGCGACCATGACTGTTGCAAAGAAACCGTGATGCTATGGCTTAATGGTTAGATGCTTGACTTTGACTCAGGAGGCTTAAAGTTTAGTGTGTGATTCCATACTGATGAACCTCTGGACTTTAAAACTTGTTTTCACAATATCCGGGCGATCCATCAGTGTGAGTTCCATAAATTTTTACAATTTGTTAATAAAGTTACGCCATAACGTTGTATGCGAGATAGCTAAATATTATTAAACTAGTAGAAATATAGTTTTAACTGTAGAAACTCTATAACCTTGTAATAATAACAATAATAATAATAATAATATATAAAAAAATAAAAAATAAAAAATAATGATAATAAAGGTTTAACGTCCGTTTCCTCATACAAGGATGATGTCAGGGACGTAAATAAAATTTAATATATAACACGTAAAAAATATAAAAAAACGTATAAATAAATAACAAGTAATCTGGGACATGTCGAGCTCATGAATCTTTTTCTAAAAAAATTGTCAAATATTATATTAATATAATACTCTTACAATGGTAGGCCTAATATTATACAAAATAATATTTTATAAAAATTAAAAATATTTAATCTAAAACTATATATAAAATAAAAAACAGATATTAAATATAACTACTTATGGCAGTAATTATACAATCAAAATTTTACTAACAAAATTAAATAATAATAATAATAACGCCGTTTTAACGCATTGTGTTTTGAGGAACTTTTACACTTGATCTTGAATGGAAAGGCTGCGATAAAGCACGTTCTTTTGTTTGAATGGCATACGCATGTTTTAAGTTATAGTAATGATAATAAAATATAAAGTAAGAGATATATAAAAAATTAATAATAATAATAATAATAATAATAATAATAATAATAATAATTTCAAGAGGAAGTAGATTATAATACATTATTCGCTGTTTATAGCCATTACAACTCTACGATTGGCAGTAATTTATTCATTTCTATTTAACAATGCATCCATCAGCTGCCCTTGTGGCGCAATCGGTTAGCGCGTTCGGCTGTTAACCGAAAGGTTGGTGGTTCGAATCCACCCAGGGGCGCGATATTTTGAGCGGCTGTTGATATTTCATGAACACTGTTAAGGTTATTCTATAACTTTGCTGTTATTCGCTTTCGGTAAGTTGAACGTTTTTTGGAAAGTTTGAGAAAGATTTTAATGTTTGAATTTAGTCATCTTGTAGCAAAGTCGCCTTCGTGCATTTGCCCGATTTTTAGACCAGAAATTAACACATCTCGAAAAAGATTATTTAAATAATTCAATCTCTTATTGAATCTCTTATCTTATTAAAGATTTATTGAATGACGACATGGTCAGGATAGCGGCAAACATTGCTAGACGTTCTTGATAAGTACGTGGAGCAGTGTTCAAATCTCAACCCGTTTAGTGTCTGACTGTATTCATGAAAATACGAAGTAGATATTCAACTTAGGTCTACTCCAAATTCCGCAAATCAAGCAAAATTTTAATTCAGTCAATCAATAAGAATTTAACGTCCGGTTCCTCCTCATAAGGCAATATCAGGGACGTCTATTTGCAGACTATACAAAACAGGCGCCAAAGCATCTGCTGTCCTAATTAGCAGGACATTTCAATGTCTTCATATAGTATACTTACTAACGGAAGGTTAGACATAGTATGGCTGCGAGATGGTTTCCCCTTGCCTTCCTCAGTTCATGCTTAGTTACCTTTTATGGCACGTGGATTTTACTGTAGGTCAGTTATTCAATGTCCTGGACAAAATCAAGGGGAATGTGAATTTTGTCATTAAATTATTATTATAATTACTATTATTTTTTACTTATTTGCAATACTGATTATAGTAACAGCCATTAAAGATTTATAGAGAATATCCACGCTGTAGAATTAAAGTTCTTGTGTTCGAATCTTTTGAGATCATTAAAAGAAAGAGAAAAATGAAAGAATAAGTCGCGAACCAGTATTATTTTTACTCTTTAAATAATTTTCAATTCATAGTGGTATTTCGTAAATTACTCTGTTTAGTGATTTTAATAATGATTAGGCTAATTGAATTCTAAACAGAAATGTGAAAAATTAATCCACTGCATAAATTTTCTAACATTACGACTATGTGAAACCACATCTTTCTTAGTGCGTTGCGTAACGGTAGATCCATACCACATAACTCTTCCAACCAATTCTGACCTCAGCCTTCATATTCTTAGCGATAAACTAATTTGTTATTATCTAAAATCCTATGTCACAGACAATCTCTAACTCTATTCTCTTGCATTATCCACATTTTCACACTATATGCAACTATATATTAACAATAATTACAATGTACAGTGTACTTAATCGATAAACAGGACCGAACGTTGTTCGGTTACCGTTAAGCATCTAAAGGCTAACAGCTAATGCCTCTAGTCTGCTTATTATAATGGCAAGCCGAGTTATGCATGTATAATTGCCTGCCTTGCCTGTTCTTGTTGAATATAACTAATGCGCAATAGGCTATTTCGCTCAGTCGTGTATGTGGGTAGCACGTTACAACTCGGCTAAGTCTTGATTATATGACATCTTTCCCGCAGCGGTTAAATGTCAGGCGGTTGAAGTACAAAACAGCCTGTCTGTGTTATAAGTGATATACTAGCCTGAAAATGATTGCCGAATAGGATGTTTTGTAGTGAAACAATTCTCCAAAACGCGTATTGGCGTAGTCTAGAATGCCTTAATAGCGTAGGGGTAACGTCTTAAAGTTTTAAATGACAGATCATTAAATATAGTATAATGTGAACAAATTAATTTTTTGCTGAGTTTTCGGTGTAATGAATTGCAGGTTTATGTAAAATTTAATATCGTTTAAGAACTATTTTGTAAGCAGATCCTCGGACAATGATACGGTAGTTTATATTGAGATAAAAAAAGCTACACTACAGAGAAGGATGGTATTTTCTTGGTTGTTTACATTTTAGTTAATGTTGGTAAGATATTCGACCGCAGATCAGTATGTGCCGGGTTCAAATTCTGGGCTCCCCGTCACATACATCGCTTTTGAGTGAGGAAACTTACGTTTGAATTTTTACTTTTACTTAATCTATTGACAATTTAAGCGATTTTGATATTTTGAGGTATGTATAAATAATATGTTCGTTCCAACCTTCCGTTTAAATGATAAATGCACCAAGAAATTTTTTGAATCATATTTGACTATACATTTACTGGTTTTAAATACTTAAAACTAATTGATTTCTGAAGTCATATTTATTTATGATAATTATGCATATATATGTGGGATGGTAAATTGAATATATACTCTACATACACTTAAACCTTATAGCTACGCTGCTGTAGTTATGGCATCATTTCGATGCGCCAAATTTAACCTTAAATTCTAGTTCAAGTCAGTATCTTCAAGCCTTGCAGAATTTTTCATGTATTTGTTTAAATTTATTCATTTATATTCATTGACAAAGGAACGTTTTTGGCTGGGGAACATAATTCTAACTCTATAACATCCTTTAGCAAGGATTATGCGAGTCTGACTTCTTTAAATTTTTGTGATATTGATTTTATATATTATTGTTCTAAAGCTGAATTGTTTCGATTGTCAACTTTTATGCCTTTTCAGAGTTACCTGTTCATTTGTCACTAAAGTTCCATCAATTAATTACACTTTCCTAATAAAATTTTTGTTCTTTTACTAAATCTCTATCCTGAATAATAAGTGCCACCGTGGCCTGTATATCGGTTAACTCAAATCTTTCTACATTTCTCATTTCTATTTATTTTATCAGATTTGTTCAAGATCGATGTTAACTGATTAAAGAAACGAATGATGAATCCATTCTATTTAATGTATCTATATTGATGATCTTAGTCAGGAATTTAAGTTTTTTAGATAGATTATTACATCTAAAATAAATGTTTACAAGTTATTATATTTATATTATTGGATCTTATTTCTCTTGCTCAAGCCTCTACTCGTGGTTAGAACAACGACATCGATGATGTACTCTACAAACTCTAGTATCGTCATCAGAGCCATGCCCAAATAAAGCCCAACCACTGCGCTCAGGTCCGTGAAGTACTGAAGCAGCTGCAATTCAATGCACAATAAATTTATTTCATGTTTTTATCCAAAAACATAGAGTAGAAGAATGTAGAGATATTGACCAAATGTGGCCGTGTATCTTTTGCCGAAAAGTCGCTATAACATAGTGTAAGAACTAAACCTGGAAAATATGCACATATTAAATACTTAGAAACTTTCATTTAGTTGCTATTATGGCTATTTATTGTGTTATTTAATTTCGTCGCACTGGCTGGAGCCAGTGGCGACATCGGTAAGATTCTCGACGTAATCAGTATGTGCGGGGTTCAAATCCTGGGCTCGCCCGTCATTGCCATCGCTTTTGAATGAGGAAACTGACGTTAAACTTAACTTTTTTAGCTTCTTAGCTTTACCAGCTTTAACTCTTTATGTGCAATTCATATGGAGTAAATTTAATATTTAATATGGAGTAGATTTAAGGGTGTATTTATACCGTGTAGACGAACAATCAACTTCAAATCACATATTGCAAAATGACACTCATCACGATCATTATGTCACTGTGAAACATTACAATGAGATGATATTAAACAGGCAGACTTCTTGAAAGCAAATTCTCTGAATTTATACGATCTCAAATAAATTAAGAGTCCTTGAAATGGCTTGAGTACATACAAATGCTACAAATTTCTGCCGAATAGATCTTGCGTTGTATGTAATTCCATTCATTTTCTGCTGTCAATCTTCCTAAAGAGCGCTGCCTCGATCAACAAGTTAATCAGAGGATCCGAGGATAAACTTATCAGAGGATAAAGAGTTATCAGAGGATAAACTTTTATACCTTAATATCGCCTTTAATATAACCTTTATATCTTTTTTAATATAGCCCTTAATATCACCTTTAACATAACCTTAATATGATCTAAAACTTGGAAAGACTGTTTCTCATGGGAAGAGATCTCTCCACGGCAATCCTCGTAAATGCTTTGTCGTACCTTATAACTCAGGCGGTTGACTAGTGAATTTTAATTATATTAATGACATAGTTTATGACTTACAGAGTAAGCTGGTGTCTCAAAATAGTACTCATATTCCAGTTTAGAGAAAAATATGTCCAATTTTATCAGATTGTCTTCAATCTTTACTTTATCGTAGACGTCAAAATCCGGTCCAAGCAGATTCTGAAGTTTACTTAGAACGCGGTACTGAAAATAATAAATTAAAGTGCACACGCATGATTGCTTCATGGGAAAGATACAGTAAATTCGAGCATAATGTACTAAGATACAGTAAATTCGATCAAAATATATGTATATATGTGTGTGTGTGTGTGTGTGTGTGTGTGTGTGTATATATATATATATATATATATATATATATATATATATATATATATATATGTATATGTATATATTTGTAAATAGGAACAATGTATGGCTTTGAAGTGATGTCATCTCAGGTGATATTTATTATTTTCTATGCTTATCACTTTTTTTTACTAAACTTACTTCGCTTTTGGTGACATAATTCTCAATCTCTGAGATTAAGGATGAATATATTAACCTTACATTTTTAAAGTTAAGTAGAGAAATTTTGAATTAAAAATTAAAGGCCGAAATACTATTATACGATGTAAAACATTATTGATTGCATTGAAAGACTCTAGTAGTAGATAAATTTAAATTAAGTAAATTGTAGTATATTAATATCATAAGATTGTAATATTACAGTATAACAACAAGTTTATATTGGGCACGACCCACAAAATATTAAATTAGTTTCACTGTTATTAATGCACCAAATTGTACATTCAATAAACTTAAGCATTTTTAAAAGAAAAAATCCTAACTATATCTTTAATAAGTTACCTCATTGGATGTCAATAATGGACAAATGTCATTTACAATTTTTTGACGACAACTGATTAGAAATGATAATGACACGAAATGAAGATGGAAAATTAGCGATCTCGTCTGCTACAAAATGTTTCTTTACTAACACATAAAATTATAAACATTAACATAAATATGCACTATTTAAAGTCTCTCCCAACCTTTAAACTGCGATATAGTATATTAGTAATTTAGTAGCCTATAGAAAATAGATAATCGAACCTCATTTGCTACAGGAGGCCAGGCAGCTACCGATGACGCTAAACCGTAGATAATATCTCTGTAAATTATAACACACATTAAAAAGCTGGTAAAGCTAAGGTTAACGTCAGTCTCCTCACTCGAAAGCTATCTCAGTGACGGACGAGCCCAGGATTTGAACCCCACACAAACTGATCATCGGTCGAGTATCTTACCGACTTCGTCACTGGCTCCAGCCAGTGCCATTAATATAAATTCATAACTAATAATGCATGCAGCTCATTAGAAAAAATAAGTTATCCCATATTGTGTACGGGTTGCTGAAGTATAGACCAATTGTAGACTGCACGTGTCGTAAGAGGCTGCAAAGCACTTAGATCCAAACCAAGTGGAGAAAGGTATTCGGTTGCAGAACCCCAGGCTCCAAAATTGGCTACATAATTCTTGAAACAAATGGAAAAGTTCCCCTCAGAGAGGAGCGGAGAAGGTCGTTTAGTATCCCAACCCTAGCAAAACTGGGATTAAAAGGGATTATTATGATGATGATGATGAAATGCAGAATTTGTTGATTTTCTCTAGACCAGATATTGAGTTAATTAATGCTATTTTCAATTGTATATATAACGATACTAGAAGGAAAATGGTTGATAAGAGAAAGAACACTATTAGTGATGTTACTTAGATGTAGTTCGATAGAATAGTCACTCGGTGGGATGAAGAGCAAAATAAAAAGTACATTTAAAGAAGTTAACTTAAGATAACTTCTCGCGATTTCATATAATGTTAACTCGATCCAATATTTAAATTGTAATGAATGTAAAAAAATAAACTTCATCACAATTATTGCAAGTAGCAACCGAACTTCCACTGTAGATCTAGAATAATTTGTCATTAAATTTAGAATTTCTTAAACTATTTGCCTATGCAGATAAATCTAATAATAAACCAATCAATCAATTTATAAATCTACAATTTACCTATCCTTTACTAATTATCCTTACAGACTTGTAAACATCGTTAGTTTAAAACACAACAAGATATACCTGCATCGATTAGGACAGTCACATTGTAAAAGATTCCACGTAAATTTTTGCGTCACCTCATACATGCAATCATCTGCAATATAAAACATTTACAATACACATGTTGTCTGTTATTAAAAAACCCTTCCCTATAAAATCTTATTAAAACACCTTATTAAAATACCGTCTGCATTAGGAATAAACTTTTAACAAAACTTTTAAATGAAACCACAAAGATAGGGCCCAACGATCGTGAACGCCTTGGTAAGTACCATGCAATTATATGTATGTGAAGCATGGCCTTTGAGGAAGGAAGATATCAGGAAATTGCAAGAATTGAAAATCTCGATATGGACAAAAATGGAAAAGATTAAATGGATGCAAGAAGTTACAAAGAAAATTTCTGGAGAGAGTTGGTACAGATTGATAATTGATAAATACATTAAGAATTAGAAAGTATTTCACAAGCTCATAGGATTTCACAAGCTCATGGGATTTCAAAAGCTAATGGGATTTCACAAGCTAAAGGGATTTCACAAGCTCATGGGATTTCACAGACTCCTAGGATTTCCAAGCTCATGGGATTTCACAAGCTCATGGGATTTCACAAGCTCATGGGATTTCAAAAGCTCATGGGTTTTCATATGGGTTTTCACAAGCGATCATTAGAAATACCTTGAGTGATATTGGAGGTAGAGCAGATAGCGACGTCACCGAGTCCATATTCTGGACCTGCCGGTAGGTTAGCATCGGCACATCCGCATTGAGCAATTGTGTGACGTTGTCTGCAGGAATTCTGACAGCTCTGTAGGAATCAATTAATTAATTAATTATTCCAACAATCTATCTCCCATCCATTTAATTTTATTCAGTGAATGAGAGACTTTAATTAGATTCTCTTCTGATAAAATAATTTAAAGGCAACCTGTATCAATTTCGCGAACATTATCCATTCTTATTGATGATTTTCGGAACGAAGCCGCTATGACAACATTGTTAAGAAATTTTAATTAAAGATATCAATCTACAACGGTAATAAATTTTAAGAGAAAATGCAGGAAGCAATTATTTTTTACTTCAAATAGTTTTCATTCTAAATGCAATAATTAATTAAATTTAATTGTTACATCTAAAATATATTGACAGAGATGATAAATTACCTCCACCGTGTATTCCACTGGATATCGAAGAGAATAAATATTTCTATCGGTATTGTTGAGATCCGGATCAATACATTCGTTGTACAATGATTGATCTTTATCCATTACAATCTGCAAAATATAAATTCATATATAACGCCTATTTGTCACTTTGACGGAGTTTAAAAACTTTTATTCAGTTGAAAATTTCCGCACTAAACCAAGAAATACATGCACCTCAATATAACCTTTTTCTGCTGAATGATTTGTACAATATGAGGCTAAATAATAAATCCACAAGGGATGGTCAATGAAGTTCTAAAATAGAGGAGTTTTGGAATGGACAAAGGAGTATTTGAAATCCTTCTTTTGGCTTCTACGAAAATATGAAAGAATTCGATTAGATCCTTAATTTAATCGAACTGAATGTTGGAAAAATAACGCAAGCACTCAAAACATTAGTTTTAAGCACGATAGTTTCTATTAATAATTGAAAATCGACTCCTCGTGATTCAGTACAGAGACTGATTTAACGACACAGAATTGAATAAGAAATTCTGCTTTGGAATTTTAAATATTTGCTAACACGTTGAAATAATATTATGCTACCTTCTCGACGCTGATGGAGGTGTAGTGCCCTGGACTGACGGTCAGCCCGTAACCCTCGGGCAGGGCAATCTGTCTCTGATCCAGCACGACCACTCTCAACCCTGCCGTGTCTCCCACTTCATTCACGTACTCCTCCTGATCTATGTTCAGCAGCATCCGCAATCCTAAACCAAAAATAACATCCGCAATCCTAAACCAAAAATAACATCCGCAATCCTAAACCAAAAATAACATCAGCAATCCTAAACCAAAAAGCCTTTGAGACCCTGGGGCCCATCAACTCTCTCGCATCAGACTTTATTGACGAAATAGGCAGGAGGACCAGCGCCATTACTGGTGATAAGCGCGAAAAATCTTTTCTGTGGCAGCGACTGTCTATTGCTCTCCTGCGATTCAATGCAGTCTGCTTCAGTGGCACTTTGGCTAAAGCGGCTTCCCAGAGTGCAGAGGAATTATTTTAATCGCTTTTTTAAAAACTTTTAATTAAAAAAAAATAATAATAATAATAACTGCAAAACGCAGTAAAACATTTGATAACCACAAACATTGTGTTAGAAAGCTTTCTCTTTAATTGCCGCCTTATTCTAGTTATGACTCCTCCTTATTCAATTCTAATTTCAACGAACTTACCGAACTGACGTCCTGGAGTAGCGGATTTCAGGATATCCTTGGATCTGTTCCATCCGGAGTTGAAAGCAAAGCAGTTGCCAAGCACTGGGTTAATAAACTGCTGGAAGTCTCTGCAATATCAAGTGAAATGTTAAGGCCAATGTTAAGTGAAATTATCACCCACAAACACCGGGAATCGAACCATAGAGATCAGTTCACCTCCTATGAATCGATCATAACTAACGTTACTTAAAGCTTTTCTCCTTGAACTATACCTTGTATACTAAATGCAAAAACATTATATATACATGGATATGTAGATATACTTTAATACTATGTAGAATTATGCACTTGAATATAATTTAAAGTTCGTATTGGATAAAAATGTTAACGTAGGAAAATCAATTCTACTTTAAATATTCATATGAATACTCTCAAAGCAACTACATCTTTTCAAACAAAATAAGTTTTAACAAATGAATTATGTGAAAAATTATTGAATGAATCTAGCATGTGAAACTATATTGATCTTTAACGTTTGTTCTCTGAAATTGATTTGAACAGGAGAGATAAGCTGCAGAAGTATATTTTAGAAATAATTCAATATAACTACATATTTCACGAATTTGTGATTATGACTTTGGACGATTTAGGAAAATAAGATTAATATCAGAAATTTCCCTGAATAATTCACATATGTTCATGTTAGTGACTGCAATTTCCCTTATTTTTGTCCGTACGATTGAGGAATAGAACAACCGCAGTAATTGCACGTGTCATTAGAATCGACCTAATTAAACTGAAGTAAGTGAAACCATTTCAGGAGATATATATACAGACTGGAGCAAAAAAAAATTCCCCTAGCTAACTCTCAATAACTTCAAGAAAACTCAAAATATCTTTACTACATTTTGGGAGCTTCTAGGGGAGGAATTTCTGCGTATAACCTGTAAATTTGGTGAAAATATTTTCAGTAGTTACACAATTACAGCATTTCTACGAGAAAAGTGCAAAAATCAATTTCAACAAGGCTTTTCCAAATGTCAGTCGTTCCTTTTTAAGAAAATAACGACACTGAAAAGGGCCATATACTTAAGTGGTGGAGTATAAGCCTACACTACCTTGTAAGCTGCTCCAATAAATGGTGCTTAAAGGTCGTTCTGCGGTTAAAATTATTCCTAAATATTGAAGAAAATTTCCGGTAGTCTTGAAATAAGCCTTAAATAAGCCTTGTTAAAATTGATATCAACACTTTTTTCTGAGAAACGCTGTATATTTGTTATTTCTGAATAGATTTTCACCAAATTTGCAGAATATATGCACAAATTCCTCTTTTAGAAGCTGCGAAAATTTTGTAAAAGTATTTTGAGTTTTGTCGAAGTTATTAAGACTTTTGGTAAAAGTAGTCTTGTTAATTTTGATTTTTGCATTTTTTCGTGGAAACGCTGTAATTTCGTTACCGCTCAAAAGATTTTTATAAACTTTAAAAATTATATGCAGAAATGCCTCGCCTAGACGCTCCAAAAATTTGGTACGAATATCTTGAGATTTGCCAAAGTTATTGAGATTTCGCTAGGGGATTTTTTTGCTCCAATCTGTATATTTAATGTTTTTAAGGTATTCATAAGTGTCTGACTTTCGTTAAGGCCATAAACATATTGATAGATAGATTTGCCAAAGCCGCGTATGAGCAGGAATATGTATCTGGGACCTATCCCTAGCTAGATTACTGTTGAAAACTTGAAAATTATTTCATACCCCTCGTCGCACTTCTTTCCGTTGTACATACACTCCAGTAATATATCAGACAAATGAAAGCCTAGAGCGTCTTGCAGGTCCTGGGGAAGTCTTGCCAAATTTTCAGTGAACTGAAGCATCTTCGCAAATTTCTCCGTATAGCTGAGCCGGTCGTATTGTGAGTCAACCATTGGTGATGGTTCAAAATTATATTCTGTGTCTTCTGGTTTTGGTTTTGGGGTAGTTTTTGTAAGACTGGGTTGGGTAACCTTCTGTACTGCGCAGTTATAAACGTTGGGCAAGTCATCACCACTGCAGCTGCCGCAATTAGAGAGCTGATAGGACGTAGAGACTGGGCAACACTGACAGCAGCAGCTAGGCTGCTCTGATTCTGCTGCATCTACTGCGGCTGTCATTATAAATACAATGAAGCAAACTAATGTACTAGTGGCGATGTTGATAGGATACTCAACCGCGGATCAGTATGAGCAGGGTTCAAATCCTGGGCTCGGCCGTCACTGACATCGCTTTCGAGTGAGGAAACTGACGTTAACACTAGCTTTACTATTTAATTAAGTAATTAGTAATAACAAATTCAATATTTTGGTAATACCTAATTAATAAATTGGTAAAAATAGGTGAGTAGTAATTAATTAAATAATTAGTAAGCTTTTAGGTTTTTGTCTTCTTGAAGAGAAGGCCTTCGGGCTTCTGCCTGAATCTTGATATCAAGCTCAACATAAGCAGTCAGATCATTAAATTAATTTCTATTTGAAAGGTTATTAACTTAATGAAACAATTTCCTTCGGATTTAAAAAAATTATGTTTGGCTGTTTCTATGCATTCAACACCAATTATAAATAGCATCAGAAAGATCCATTAAACATAGCTACACTACATTTAAATATTATCTTAATTACTATGATTAGTTTTTGTAATCAATGAACTATTAATCCAATATTTGTGACGATAGAACGAATGTCTCGAGTCATCCTGAAAAGAAGCTTTAATTGTGCTTCTGAGCCTTGAAGTTAAACATAGTACAAGCTTGTAATCAATGAAAAACGTTTTGTGCATAATACTCTTCGCATAAATAAAATCGCTAATAAACATCTTTTTGTAGTTACAACTTATTCTAGTATACTTGTAAAATACATCTGTTATAAACGTTATCATTGGATCTGTGTAAAATAATCGCATGAGACATACTTGTCGGCCAATTTGAAGCGTATTGGAAATTTTGATTTTGAGTTCCCGTTAGAGATAAAGCATCTGACTTCTGAGTTACGGTGGTTTTTATTTCATCGTAATCTGTTGTAGACGTCGCTTGGAATGGCAACACTGTTGAACTATTGATATCAATTATTTTCTCTGCAATTGACGAAGCCTTGTCGCTAACACCAGAACTTATCATTTCAGATATGGGCGTTTTAGAGAAATTCGTGCTCTCGTTATATAGCACTGTTCTCTCATCAGTTTTATCTGCGCTATCCAATGTGGTAGACGTTCCACTTTGAGTTATCGTTGTGTCTGTATCAGTAATGATCGATATTTGGTAAATCTGAGTACTAGTTAAAAGCTCTTGTTCACTAGATCTCGTGCTGATGTCTGTAGCAGTGTTAGCAGTATCAGTGTCTTCAAAAGGAATATAAGAATTAGACGTAGTCAGAATGACAGAGATTGGCTCAACATCTGCGCTCTGATCTGTGGACCTGACAGAATTTAGATTTGAGCCTCGACTAGACAAGCTCGAACTATCAGCAGTGTTACTTATTATTATATCCGTGCTAGATACTGACATATATACAACGGTAGAGTCAATGCCGTTTGATGATTTAGTCAGAGGTGGCGAGTTTTCTTTAACGGTTGTTTCAGGAGATCGAGAAGTTGACAAAGAGCTCAAAGTAGTACTGGCAAGTGACTGCGTGCTTTCACTTTGAATATGACTTGCAGTAGTCGAATATGTTGATGCATCTGTTGTCATCGTTGTTTTAGAAGTTGCAGTTATCGATGAGCCAGTAGTGGATGTTGTCTGTATTGAAGTTGTGGTTGACGTATATGTTGATGTTATTGTTGTTGTTGCTGTTGTTGTTGATGTTCTTGCTGTTGTTGTTGCTGTTATTGTTGTTGCTGTTGTTGTCGTTGTTTTTGTTGTTGTTACAATTGTTGTTACAGTTGTTGTTGCTGATGTTGCTGTCGTTGTTGTTTTTGTTATTGTTGTTACTGTTGTTGAAGTTGTTGAAGCAGTTGTTGTTTTTGTTGTTGTTGTTGCTTCTGTTGGTGTAGTGACGACAGGAGGCGCTGCGGCGATAAAATATTATTGTAATTGTAGTTGATATAAAGTTATTCCTGTCACAAGAGCATATAAAAATAATTATGCAACTAATAGTCAAATTTTGATTTCATTAAAAGCATGAGTGGCTTATAATTCTACATGTTTTGCCGTTTCCATTTAGAGGTCAGTCGACTTTCAAAATAGTCACGAAATTGCCGCCTATTAGCTAGAAATCATGGAATAATAATATCTAGTATCTGAAGAATAACTAATACAAATATAGAAAATATCAAATTATCAAAAATATCTCCAATGTTACATGTTGAAGCAGAGGAAATGGGAGTGCTATGAGATGCCGTTACTCAAATATTTTAATTCACTTCACTGTAACAACAAGTTTTGAAGAAAATTTCACAGTCTACAAATGGCGTTAATCTTTCAAAACGTGTCAATATACTTTTTAGTATGTATATTATCTTCTAAAATTTTTCAAAATGCAGTCGAAAAATTTAACGTTATCACATGATGGCAACGTCAGAAACATAATAATTAAGTTGATTAATATTGTAATTTTAATTTACTATCGGTGATGGGATAGACCAGCAAGAAGCAGGATTTTACGTGTTTGACAAGCAAGAGACTGCAGGTTCGTTTCTCAGTTTTGCCGCACTGTAGCAATGCTGCAAGTTTCGTAAACTATACGATAAAGTTCCCTGGATACAGTGCCGCTGGCTCCTGCTTCAAATGATTCAGCTTGTAACTGTAATCTTATGAAACGGATTCATATTTTAAACCTAGATTAATTATATATCGTCATCATCATCATCATCATAATCGTAGTCATCATCATCATCATAATCATAGTCATCATCATCATCAACTTACTTTTAGTCTCAATTAACTTATA
>CAJHZI010000480.1:290000-292500 GCA_905160935.1 Enchytraeus crypticus | reverse complement strand
CCCTGCAGTGTTGTTCTCTCTCTCTCTCTCTTTCACTCAATCACTCTCTCATTCTATCTCTCTCTCTCTCTCTCTCTCTCTCTCTCTCTCTCTCTCTCTCTACACACACACACACACAAACACACACACACAGATATATATATATATATATATATATATATATATATGTACTGTATATATAAAGGCCTATAAATACAGTATATATATACAATATATACATGTGTATAATGCGTTTATGTATATATACAGCATGTATATATATATATATATATATATATATATATATATATATATATATATATATATATATATATATATATATATATACCCACTGAGCCATTTATAACCAGTAACTGTGTTATTGCAAGAAAGATGCAACAAGTAGAAATTAAAAAGACTTAACCATCAGTCAATGTTGCCAAATATATAGAAATTTCGATTGAAAATCTTATAAGAACATGCAACGATAGCTATCAGATCATACCCGGTAGTCTACAGTTTAATACAATTCCAGTCGCATCCAGTAAAATTCAATTCCAGTCGTTACACCGATATGTGGCACTATACCACCAGGATAGGTGACCTTCACTGTACATTCAGTGCTACTGTGGTCTTGTGGTATTTAGCATAGAGCGGCGTGTTAAAAATATTATTATTATTACGAACATAAATAAAGTTTCAGAGGTGATTTCCCGTTTCTATCCTTAGTTTTTTATTATTATTATTATTATTATTATTATTATTATTATGATACACGCCATTGGACATTAATATTTTGGCACAATATTCATATTTTACGACAAGATGGTACTATTTAACTGCAGTGGCTGATCTAGAGGGCCAAAATTTAGTGCTTTAGTGCCTTATTATTATTATTATTATTTTTTTTTTAATGCCCTGGGCTGTAAAGGTCCCTGGGCTAAAAAATAAGATAAAAGAGACTTTATTTAATTAAAAGTTTTTAAAAAGCGATTAAAATAATTCCTCTGCACTCTGGGAAGCCGCTTTAGCCAAAGTGCCACTGAAGCAGACTGCATTGAATCGCTGGAGAGCAATAGACAGTCGCTGCCACAGAAAAGATTTTTCGCGCTTATCACCAGTAATGGCGCTGGTCCTCCTGCCTATTTTCGTCATAAAGTCTGATGCGAGAGAGTTGAGGGGCCCCAGGGTCTCAAAGGCAATAGGCATGAAGATATAGTTGCCAGAGATTTCGGCATACTTCAGAGTTTTCCTATTAGCCGCGGCCTCTGCTGCAGCACCAGCAGCAGCGCAAGAAAGGCCGAGATTGCTAACGGAGAAAGTGTCCGTAACAGTGACGTCCCAGCTAACACACTTCCCCTCTGCCCATGGTATTTGAGAGACACCGTCTGGACGTTTACCATCAGTGCGGATCAATCCCAGGGCTCTTTAATGGCTGGGATATTCGCTCGACTCAGGGCGCGCCAGATCAAGTCGTTTATGAACTGATGTCTGCTGATTCTGCCGGCACTACGCTTGCACGACAGGCCGTGAATGCCTAACGCATTGACTGAGACACCACAAATGCAGTTGTGTGGCTCACATAAGGTAGTGCCCAGACGAAGACCGGCCGCGACTCTGACTGCTTCGTCGTCCAGACGGAGGCCGCATGATGAGATTGGTAAAGCCTTGATCCAGTCTCCACTATGGGGGGCCGACACTTATTTATTATTATTATTATTGTTATATATTATTGTTATAATAATCATAATAATAATAAAATAACCTAGTGGTTGTCCAGATCAGACGGCAAGCGTCCGGACGGCATGACTTTAGTGCCCTGGTGCAACGGTAAATGTGCCGTTTGGGACGTCACGGTCATTGACACTATGGCAAACTCCTACCTGAATACGACTTCAGTCACAGCCGGTGGTGCTGCTGTTCATGCCGCCTCTAGGAAGTTGGATAAATACCGTGATCTGTCCTTAGGATATGAAGTTGTTCCGGTGGCTATTGAACCATGGGCCCGATGAATCCCGAAGGAGTTGACTTTATTAATGGCATAGGCAGACTTATTGCAGAGCAAACCGGCGATAAGCGAGAGACATCTTTTCTTTGGCAAAGGCTTTCCATGACTTTGCAAGATTTAATGCAGTCTGCTTCAACAATTCTTTTAAGCCGATTGATGACCTCGAGTAGCCGGGCGGCGATTCAGCACGTATTGCTTGAATCGTTTTTATCAAACCCCAGGTTCTTTACACCACTGTGCTAAACAACACCGGAGCGTTAGTATTATTATTAGTAGTAGTAGAGTAGTATAGTAGTAGTAGTAGTAGTAGTAGTATAGTAGTAGTATAATAGTAGTAGTAGTAGTAGTAGTAGTAGTAGTAGTAGCGTAGTAGTAGTAGTAGTAGGAGTAGGAGTAGTAGTAGTAGTAGGTAGTAGTAGTAGTAGTAGTAGTAGTAGTAGTAGTAGTCGTAGTAGTAGTAGTAGTAGTAGTAGTATTAGTAGTAGTAGTAGTAGTAGTATTAGTAGTAGTAGT
>CAJHZI010000480.1:0-287500 GCA_905160935.1 Enchytraeus crypticus | reverse complement strand
TTCATACCGACCAAACCTCTGATCTGTTTTTTTAAATGTTAATATAACCTTGAGACGATGCGGCAAATTTTCAATTTCTACAGAAAAGCCTTTGCTGTGAGATCGATCTGGTTGAGTGAAGGAGTGAATGCAGAAATTTTGAATTGTTCTTGTAATTATCGTACTAGATAGTAAAAAAGCCAAAACATCCTAATGTAAACTTCAGTTTCCATACTGGAAAGCGATGTCAGTGACGGGAGAGCCCAGGATTTGAGCCCCGCACATACTGATCCGCGGTCGAATATCTTACCGACATCGCCACTAGCTACAGCCTTATATTATGGTGATGTATTGCAAAGATTATTTAGTCATTCGTATAATTGTGAATGACTAAATTTCGTGCGGTCTCGAAATGATTGAGCTTACTAAACTTATCGACCTTCTTAATAATTAAGCAAATCAAATTCTTTTTGATAAAAAAGTCATATTTATTTAGGACATACGGGCCTATAAATATGAAATGGTATATTTATTACGCATATAATTGTATCGGTCCCCGTGAATTCGGTCTGTTGTATTCGGTCCCCGTGTTGTACTCGGGTGTGATTGGACAACTGCAGAATTGGGCAACCGCCAACAATCTGTCACTTGTACGTAAGAGGCGACTAAAGGCAGGAGCTGAGGATGGCAAGAGGGGACCCACCTCACCATGAAATATTTCCCCCCAGGATTAAATAGTAATTAATTCACCTAACTGAGGAAGGCAACGGGAAACCACGTCAGAAGTCATATTTTTCCAAAGCTATAGGCTACATAAGGTATGGATAAGGCATAGACTTTGTGAAGGGATTAACTTGTTGATCTAAGGAGTGTTCTTATGGAGCGAGAATGCAGACGTTGAGTATGAATATGTACTTTGAACCTGTCACTTGGCAGTGCACTGAAGAAGAAGTGTATATTTCAGCCAGCATAGCTATGCTGTTATAGCTACGGAATCAGTTTCAAGGCATCTTATATTAGCATATTATTATTACCTTCTATTAATATTCACCTTATATTTATATATTAGGCGCATTTTAAATCCTGCTACAAATCAATAACTTCAAGTTTTGCACCGTTTTCAAGTATTCTTTGAAATTACTTTAATTTTCGTACATGCAAAAGTTTTTCGAAACATAATGATTGCACTGCATTTAATTTATTTATATTGATATCTTCTTAAAGTTATGAGATTTGTTACTGCGTCTAAAATAAGTGTTTAGTAGTTCTACTATTATTGGATCTTATTTCTCTTGCTCAAGGCTCTACTGGCGGTTAGAACAACGACGTCAATGATGTACTCTACAAACTCTAGTATCGTCATCAGAGCCATGCCCAAATAAAGCCCAACCACTGCGCTCAGGTCCGTGAAGTACTGAAGCAGCTGAAACAGCAACAACAACAACAACAACAATTAGAGTGTTACAATAATTAATGACAACATTGAGCACTATTGAGATAAAATCAAGCAGGCGAGCAAAAAGAAGGTCCAAAACTGGTGCTAATTCCAAAATCCAGAAAATCAGTTCAATGTAAAGGGAATTAAAGAAAAGGAGGTTTAGGTGCTGGTAGCAACTCATGGACACTGGATGGAACAGAGAGATTGAAAAGATAGGTCTTCAACTGCCTGTAACAGAACATATGAAATTTATTTCATGAATTTATCCAAAAACACAGAGTAGAAGAATGTTGTGATATTGACTATAGCGTTTTTGTCGAAAGTCATCTATTTCTCTATCTCTTAGTGCACTGCCTATTGGCAGGTCCATGGCATATAACTCCACATATTTCTATCCTCTACCTTTCTCTTCATGTCAACATATGAAGGAGTTATCAAATCATCAACACCCAAATTCTTGGTCTTCCTCTAACCTTTTCCCATCCACTCTTCCCCCAATGACCTCTTTCATCAAATCAAACCCACTCAGTACATGACCCATCCAGTTGTTTTTCTATTCTTTATGATTAAAGTCAGCTATAAAATAGTAAACAATGTTATAGCTGACTTTAAGCAAGTCTGAAAACTTTGTAACTATACATGTAGAGTAATTACGAAACTCATCGTACAACCAGTGTTTAGTCGCTATTAGGTTTATGTAAATTAATTCACTTTATGTATGCATTTAATTATCTAATATTGATTTGGATCATTTAGATTATTTAGCGTGTGAGAGATTAAAACGAACTATAATATTTTAAATGATGATTCTGTTGATACCATTATATTTAAAATGTGGATCTTCTTTAAAAAAATATTAAATACTGATTCTACATCTAATTTGGATTAGCACATGTGAACTGTTTATTGCATGGTTTACAATATGTTACCAAATTTGTTAGACTAAATATTTGCATATAGGCTAATTTCTTTCTTTTTCTTTTATTTTTTAGTTTCGTTTTGTTTGTTTGTATGTTTGTATCTGCCATATAATGGTGAAAAAAGGAAAATATATTGGCATTCATTGAACGATAGGCTGAGTAGATGAAGAAATAACGTCAATACACGTATGGCTGGCTAACAAATACACTTTATGATCGCTATGAAGCATTGTAATGATATGATAAATATCATAAATCTGAAGACTTATTTTTTAAACATTCGTTGAATTTAGAATATTACAAACAAATCGAGTCCTTGAAATTGCTCGAGTACATAAAAAATGTATACACATTTGTATTATTTTAAACCGTACCTTATTTCATACTTAAAAAGTTGTGTACAAAGGTACATAACTTTTTATCGACATCGCCATTGACTGGAGCTAATAGCGATGTCGGTAAGATATTCGACTTCAGTAGGCCTATGTGCGGGGTAGTAGGCCTATGTGCGGGGATTCAAATCCTGGGTTCGCCCATCACTGACACCGCTTTTGAGTGAGGAACTGACTTTAACATTAGCTTTTTAAAAATGTCATGCTATAAATTTCTGCCGAATGGATCGTGTTACGTAATTCTATTCATTTTTTCCGATGTCATGCTTCCTAATGAGCGCTGCATCGACCAACAACTTAATATCTATCGGAGGATAGAATTTGAATCTAAATACATCCCTTGATGTAACCCGCAATATCGCCTTTGGTTTAACCTTAATATGATCTATAATACAGAAAACCTTTATCTTCTGAGATGATTCTTCATAGCTTTCCTCAGTATGATTGGTCATATCTTACAACATATGCAGCAGATTAGTAAATTTTAATGATATTATTTACAAGATTTCCGACTTACAGAGTAAGCTGACGTCTCAAAATAGTACTCATATTCCAGTTTAGAGAAAAATATGTCCAATTTTATCAGATTGTCGTCAATATTCAATTTATCATAGACGTCAAAATCCGGTCCAAGTAGGTTTTGAAGTTTTCTTAGAACGTGATACTGAAAAGAATTGTAGAAAATGTACGGTCACGTAACTGATAAATCATCTGATATGTGATAAAATATATGATTTAACGAAAATTCGTATGATTGCTTGTATGAATTAATCCGAGAAATGGATTAACTTATTACATATTACACACTTTTCTATCAGGAAAGCTTTACTGTTTAGAAATGGTGGTACCTTGCATTCTGGCCTAATTAATTACCTGTGTAATTCACTATTTAAACCTTACTTCGTCTTTGTTCTCCAGCCCTAGAGTAAATTGGAAGAAATTTGAATAGAAATTTCGACAGATGATTAGAGAAATTTAGATTTGCGATTTAGTGCCCGACAATAATTGAATGCTTAATGTGAAACAACATTAATTGTATTTGATTATACTAATTAAGGCAATGTAAATTAATATTAGTATATATATATATATATTTATATATATATATATATATATATATATATATATATACATGTATAATGTATATACTGTATATATATAAATTATTTTATTATTTAACGAAAACAACTTGCACAATTAATTAACATAATCATTAGCAATATTGCAAAAGAAACAAATTCTTATATAGTTCATTCATTAATGACTTCATTGATAGATTAGTTATTGATGATTTTACCAAAATTTATGATTCTGTTTGACAATTGAGGAAAAATTACGATACACTTTGTAAGTACTGAACAATAGTAAATGAAATTAGTGATCTCGTCTGCTGGAATTCTTTTCAAAAATGTCTCTTGACTAAACTAATGTTTAGTTATAAAAAATATCAGAACTGTACACTATTTAACGTCTCTTTCGTATATCATTGGTTACAGAAGCCAGTATATTAGTAATTTAGCATGATTGGAGCCTGTAGAAAGATAATCGAACCTCATTTGTCACAGGAGGCCAGGCAGCTACCGACGACGTTAAACTGTAGATAATATCTCTGCAAATTAAGTAACAATTAATATAAAATAATAATTAATTAAGAATGTATGCAGCCATTCAGCAACTGGAAATTATTGATATCATTCTTCGATCAGATTTCGAGAAGAGGGATGTTTGAATGAGTGAATTGTGATGAATTATAAATATTATGTTGCATAACAATTACAGAAGGTAAGAGAATGAATCAAGATTTTTGAGGTTCGATAGAAAAATCCCTTCTTGAGACAAAGAGCAAAATAAAGAGTACTTTCGACAAGTTAACATAAAGGAGATTCTATTCTCCTATAGAATTTTAATGATTTTAGCAATAACATATTTAACAATTACAATAAATATCATGAGAACTTGTTTGAGCTGAAGTGGCGGATTGTTGACACGTTGTTCGACAGCGGATCAGTAGTGCAGGATTCAACGGATTCAACTCCAGTGTTATCCTGTCACTGACTTCCTATCAAGCCGGAAATTGACGCAAAACATAGCTTTAGCTATAGCTCTTTCTTCGTATAGTTACACACATGGTATATCACAGGTGATACTTAGTTTGTTATTTTCGTTATTTCCTCTATCAACTCCACGGTTATTAGTAATAATTGGTCAACTCCACGGTTCATAGTAATAATTGGTTAACTCCACGGTTATTAGTAATAATTGGTTAACTCCACGGTTATTAGTAATAATTGGTTAACTCCACGGTTATCGTCGCCTATGTTTATAAATTATTAATCTGGAATCATTTCACAAATAGCACTACTATTTACCAAAATATTTGCCTACTCTTATTTCTACAGACTTGTAAACATCGTTAATTTAAACACGAAAGGATATACCTGCATCGATTAGGACAGTCACAATGTAAGAGATTCCACGTAAATTTCTGTGTCACCTCATACATGCAGTCATCTACAACATAAAACATTTACAATATAAATGTAGTCTCTTACAGAGCTAAGCTAATTTTAACGTTAGATTACTCACTCGAAAGCGAAGTCAGTGACAATCGAGCCCAGGATATGAACCCCGCACATACTCAACCGCGGTCGAATATCTTACCGATATCGCCACTGGCTGCAGCTGGTGATATAAGAACCATAGGTTCTACAGTTTTACCAAGCAGAGAAGAAATTTAGTATTAAATCTTTCAGTTTTAATACCCTGTTAATGTATTCTTTATTTGTTACAATTTACCATTTTGATTAGATTAGCTTAGGCACTCATGTGGCAACCCTCTACTTAGTGCATCAACTTTTTCATCATCTTGTAGAAATATAGTTGAAAATTCATTTCATGAAACGTATTCTTATAACTGCGAAGAATCGCTATTGCTTAACACTGCAAATTACACTATAGTATCACCGATTTAACACTAGTTGAAAAGTAGTTTGACAAATGATTTAATCCAAGGCATCGTACATTTTAGAAGATATTGAATTGAGTAGAGACCCCTGTTCACTGAATTTATGCAGCCCCTTCTTATGCATTTTCTATCAACCTGATTGAAATAAAGGGTTAACCATTAGGGATTCTTAAGAAAGATTATTGCTACCAAAATTACGATAATATCGATGGGTATGGATCGTATTTTAGAAAAAGCAAATCATATTTCTAAGTTATTAGATTAGAGCCCATGATATTGCATTATAATTATGAACAGTTTCCAAACCGAACGGTACAATAGCTGGATTAGGATAGCACTGCAATTCTAGCTTGTGACAAGCTGGTTGTCTTTCAACTAGTAGTTATAGCGACAGCAGTAGCTCTGCGAGATATTTTTTCAATTAGAAGCAATTCCTGTACAGTACCACTGACACATTTGGTAGCAACTAATAAAACGGACGTAATTAGCTAATTATTATGAAATTGCAATTAGTCATTAATTGATAAACCAAAAATTGTGTGGCTCAAACCGACGACTCTTTTAGTCAAGGATTTAAGGAATGTGACTAGAAAAACGTGGGATTTCACAAGCTCATGGGATATCACTATCGATCAGTAGAAATACCTTGAGTGATATTGGAGGTGGAGCAGATGACAACGTCTCCCAGTCCATATTCTGGACCTGCCGGTAGGTTAGCATCGGCACATCCGCATTGAGCTATAGTGTGACGTTGTCTGCAGGAATTCTGACAGCTCTATAGGAATCAATCAATCAATCAGTTAATCGAGCAATGTCTCAATCTTCCATTCAGCTACAAAAGATTGATTTTTACTCCACATAGTTTGCATTCTGAATGCAATAATTAATAAAATTTAATAGTTAAATCTAAAATATATTGACAGAGATGATAAATTACCTCTACCGTGTATTCCACCGGATATCGAAGAGAGTAAATGTTTCTATCGGTATTGTTGAGATCCGGATCAATACATTCGTTGTACAATGATCGATCTTTATCCATTACAATCTGCAAAATATCGAAATGTTATATATTGGTCTGAGTTTTAAACTCTTATTCATTTTAATTCTTCTGATGGCAATATATTGTTCAGAGTACCGTTCAGAACAAACGCATTAGTGTTCAGAATTAGTGAAGAAAGAGAGATATTACTGCGGGTGATATCAAGCTTTCTACCATTCTTCCCCTAGGCTGTCCTTACTCATTAATGCTCATTTCACTTTAATTTGCTAGCTTTGTAAGACATCCATTTCGAAGTTAATTTTCTCTGAGGATATGCAATTCTAGGACGGCTAACAATAGAAAGAAGTATTAAAGACTAAAGTATAACCTCCCTGTACTCTTCCATTTTTGTGTAGTACTCAATTATACCAACTTAAAGTTTCCAAACTTAAATATTATATTATTACCAATATTGATCACAATATGAGGCTAAATAATACATACTCAAGGAGATGATTTATATTGATCTTAAAATCTTACCTTTACAAAAGACATGCACTTTAAGGTCATTGTTCCTTGCTTTCTTCAGCGACAACACAAATTGGTTTCAAAAGGCACCATGAAAAATATTCGATTGGATACTTAATTTTATCGAACCAATGTTAAGAAACTTAGTGCAAGATTGCATAAATTTTAATTTTTATTCAGTAATGGGCTTCGCTTAGTGAAGGCTATAACTATTTTTTTGCGATAGTTACTTTTACTAAGTTGAACATCGATTCTTCTTGATTTAAATAAGAAAAACGGCAAATGTGAAACATGAAGGAAATTTGATTAAGAAATGCTGCTTTTGAAAGCTGAAATATTTCGTAACGTGCCGGCATAATATTTTGAAACCTTCTCGACGCTGATGGCGGTGTAGTGGCCGGGACTGACTGTCAGCCCGTAGCCCTCAGGCAGGGCGATCTGTCTCTGATCCAGCACAACCACTCTCAATCCCGCCGTGTCTCCCACTTCATTCACATACTCCTCTTGATCTATGTTCAGCAGCATCCGCAATCCTATACCAACAACACAACTAACAACATCAGCAATACTTATCCAAAAACACAACTAATAAGCAACATCGCACAACTCTTAGTTTATTGAAAATGAAAAAGATATAAGAAGTAAAGTACTTGGCTAGACAGAACTTTGCAAACCTTAAGCGAAAAAAGCGGGCTGTTATAGTTCCCCTAGTTTTAGTTTTGGCCTAATTTTGACCGTTCTACATGTATATTCAATTCATATTTCAACAAGCTTACCGAATTGTCGTCCTGAAGTCGCGGAATTCAGGATATCCCTTGATTTGTTCCATCCGGAGTTGAAAGCAAAGCAGTTGCCAAGCACTGGGTTAATAAACTGCTGGAAGTCTCTACAATAGATTCAAGGTTAAGTAAAACCATCATCTCTGACGATATCTTTCGCACTTAGTGTGTCACATTTTTACGATACTAACTAGTTTTGTCAATTATTTTAGTTACGTATGATCACATATCGATGGTTGAATTGTTCGTTGATCAGTTTATCGTTGCTCGATAATCGAACCAAAGAAATCATTTCACCTCTGATTCAGTTATGATATACCCTACATAAAGCTAAAACTTCTTGATGGATGGAGTGCTAAAGCAAACTACCAGCATGAACGTATATCTTGGACCTCTCTTTCCCAGTGAACTGCCTACGGGTAGGTCCATGGCATATAACGCATTTTGGACCTATCACTAAGTGAATTACTAGAGAAAACATGACAATTATTTCATACCCCTCATCGCACTTCTTTCCGTTGTACATACACTCCAGTAATATATCAGACAAATGAAAGCCTAGAGCGTCTTGCAGGTCCTGGGGAAGTCTTGCCAGATTTTCCGTGAACTGAAGCATCTTCGCAAATTTTTCCGTATAGCTGAGCCGGTCGTATTGCGAGTCAACCATTGGTGATGGTTCAAAATTATATTCTGTGTCTTCTGGTTTTGGTTTTGGGGTAGTTTTTGTAAGACTGGGTTGGGTAACCTTCTGTACTGCGCAGTTATAAACGTTGGGCAAGTCATCACCACTGCAGCTGCCGCAATTAGAGAGCTGATAGGACGTAGAGACTGGGCAACACTGACAGCAGCAGCTAGGCTGCTCTGATTCTGCTACATCTACTGCGGCTGTCATTATAAATACATGTTTACTGAACCCAACAACCATTTAATTAATTTATAATTAATTTTGCTAATTCAGTTAATATAACAATCTCCTTCATAAAATGTTTTTGCGGAAGAGTATATACTAGCAGTAGGCCTATAATCTATCGTATAAAACACATCATTTTAAATTTATCACATAATCAGTATAAAAATACAAACAAACAGATACATCTCATACCATAACAATAACCTGTGAGTACTGAATAAGGATACGCAATTAAGAATTTTGATATTAGCCGTATATTATTGTATGCTGTGCATCATTTATTAAAACTATTAACAGAAATCGACCAGTAGAATGGTATTCAAAACAAGGGTATGCTTGTCAATTATTGAGTATATTTAAATTTAAAACTGAATAAATAATATATATATATACATATGTATGTATATATATGTATTGTGTATATATATATATATATATATATATATATATATATTGTATATATATATATATATATATATATGTATTGTATATATATATATATATATATATATATATATATATGTACACTAAGAAGAAAATTAATCTAAGCAAACGAACGGAAAAATAATACTGATAAAAACGCAATTTAGCGTTCTTGGATACAATAGTAATTAAATGAAGAGTCGAAGGCATAGGTATAATAATTATTAACGCACTGAAGCAAAAATTCAAATGTTTTTAAACGGTTGCCGAAACTTTACTCAATTATAGCTATTTTAATATAAGACATTTAACTGTAACAATATCTACAAAATATATTCCTATAGTTACAAAGACAATATGTTCCTATATATTAACTCGAGCCTGTTATACATATCTGTCATAAACATCACCATCTTCGCTATGCAAAATATCATAGCATGAGACTTACTTGTCGGCCAATTTGAAGCAGAGTGGAAATCTGATACAGACGCGTCTGTTTGATTTTGAGTTCCCGTAAAAGTTAACGCATCTGACATCTGAGTTACGGTGGTATTTATTTCATCGTAATCTGTTGCAGCGGTCGCTTGGAATGGCAACACTGTTGAACTATTGAGTTCAATTGTTTTCTCAGCAATTGATGAAGCCTTATCGCTAACACCAGAACTAATCACTTCAGATATGGGCGTTTTAGAGAAATTCGTATTTTCGTAATATGACATTGTTCCTTCGTCAGTGCTATATGTACTATCAAATGTGATAGTCGTGACACTTTCAGTTTGCACTGTGACAGTTTCTTTAGTGATGGAGAATTGGGCTCTCTGAGCACTGGTTAAAAACTGATTTTCACCTGATGCCGTGGTAATGTCCGTAGAAGCAGTTGTTGTTGAATCGGTATCATATCTTAATCCTGAAGATGCTGATTTACCTTCAATGATGGAAGCAATGCTATTTGATGATTGCGTCAGAGGTGGTGCTGTGACAGTGGTGGGATTGATCTTCGTGGTTTGTTCAGAAGTTGTTTCAGAGCAACGAGAACCTGACGTTGAGCTCAGAGTAGTACTGTCGTCAGGTGACTGCGTGCTTTCACTTAGAATAAGACTTGCAGTAGTCGAATAGGTTGATGCATCTGTTGATATCGTTGATTTAGAAGTTGCAGTTATCGATGAGCCAGTAGTGGAAGCTGTGAGCGTTGAAATTGTGGTTGACATTGCTATTGTTCTTGTCGCTATTGCCGTTATTGTTGCTGTTGATCTCGTTACTGTTGTGGTAATTGTTGTTGCCGTTGCTGCTGCTTTTGCTGCTGATGTAGTTTCTGCTGTTTTTGTTGTTGCCGTTGTTGCTTGTGTTATTGTTTTCTTTGTTGTGACCGTTGTTTTTGCAGCTGTTGTTGCTGCTCGTGGAGTAGTTAATGTTGATTTTGTTGTTGGAATGGCAACCACTTCTGTGACGACAGGAGACGCTTTGGGATACAATATTTTTTAAGTAAACATGTAATTCATTTTAAGTTTTCCATGAATAGTAATAAAGTAAATTAATGGTAGATATTAATACTCAAGTTCTGATTACATTAAAAGCATGAGTGGCTTACAATTACACGGGTTTGGCGCTTCCTGAGGATTCTCTCGGCAGTAATAATAGCTACGAACCTGCTTACAGTTAGTTAAGCTGAACCTACGGTGACATTTATCGGCTACTACCTTAAAAATCAACTAGGAAGGTAACGGGAATGCACCTCAGAAGTCACATTTTTTCCAAGCAATAGGCTACGTAAGGTTTGGATAAGGGATAGGTTTTGAGAAGCGATCAACATGTTGATCTAAAGAGTGCTCTTTTGGAGCGAGAAAGCAAATTTTGAGTATGAATATGTGCCTTGAACCTGCCACTTGGCAATCACTGAAGAGAGAGGGGAGACCTTAAAAGTCATTATTATCGTCATCATCATCATCATCATCTTCTTCTTCCTTTGAATCCTAATTTAGCTAGGGTCAGAATATGAACCTTAGAAGGTACCATATAAACTCATTACAAATCTAGGCTATCTGCAATCTATAATCGAAGTAGAGGGCAGTGGGAGTGCTTTGAGTTTCCTTCATTCAACCTTTTAATTTTTTTAAGATAACAACATTTAGTTTGCGGGAAAATTACGCAGTCGGCATCTGATGTACATACTGGATATCCTAGTTTGAAAGAGAGTTTCTTATAAGCAAGTGTCCACGGATTCGGTTCTCAGTCTTGTTGTAGCGGAGTACTTGACTGTATACTTGCGATACTGACTCTTGTGTTAAACTTAATTTTGTATACAATTTTATATCTCCTATAAATCGCCACTTGCAGGAGCCAGTGGCGAATATATTTCCAGCATAGCCACTGGATTCTTGAAATATATTCGATCGCGGATTAGTAAGTGCGGAGCTCAAATCCCGGGCTAGACCGTCACTGATATCGCTTTCGTTTGAAGAAACTGACGTCAAAATTAGCTTTAAAAGTTTTTTAAAAACATAATAACAGAATAATAGATAGAATAATCAAAAGGAACATTATAGATGATTTAAATATACGCTGATATGTGAACATGAAGTGGAAAACGGAAGATGGAGATGAGTGGAGGCGTTACATACCATGGACCTGCCAGAAGGCAGTGCACTAATAGAGAGAGAGAGAGAGAGAGAATTTATAATAGGCTCTATATCTTTATTTTATAAAATTTTAAATCATAAATTTGACTGCCAGTAGAATTACTTACTAGGCCCTCTACATAGCATTGCAATAGCAGCACTACAACTAATATGAACCCATCCGTTAACATTTCCCTGGAATGCGGTGCAGTTGTTTGCAGGTGAAGCTGGGTCACCAACTTTCCAGTGTGTGTAGTTATTCGGTGAACCATCCACCCATTGAAATGTGTTTGTTTTGGAATCCATTTTATAGCCAATATAGTACTGTTTAGTCTGATCCGAGCTATAAATCGAACAAAATTATTTCCATAGTTTCAAATTATTTTCATAGCTTTTCTTCTTTTTATTGATTAATTATACGTGTAAGGAAAATAAATGTGTTTAACGTTGTGTTTTTAAGCTTTTGGAACTTTTGGTTTATTTTATATATCTATCTGTCTCTCTCTCTAACTCTCTCTATCTCTCTCTCTCTCTCTCTCTCGTAGCGCACTGCCTACTGGCATATCCATGGTATATAACGCTTCCACTCATCTCTATCTTCTGATTTTCTCTTCATGTCCACATACGAGTGGATCTTTAAATCATCTGCAACATTCCTTTTGATATACTATTATACTGCATATCTCTATAAGTCATATATATATATACATATATATATATATATATAATATATATATATATATATATATATACTAATATATATATATATACTAGTCGAAGCTGAGGAAGGCATGGGGGCCCATCTCGTCATAAGTAGAATTCCCCAGCAACAATGGTAAATCATGAGGAATGTTCTGGATGATTTAAAGATCCAATCGTATGTGAACAGGAAGAGGAAAACGAAGATAGATATGAGTGGAGGCGTTATATACCATGGACCTATCAGTAAGCAGCGCACTAAGAGAGAGATCTAAAAGACTATACTTAGATCCCAGTATTGTGCATGAATTAGAAGAATAGACTAACCATTAATTTTACTTAATTATAAGCGGTGACTAAACAAGAAATGAGAAAGACGATGATAAACCACCTCAGAAGCCATATTTTTTACAACCAATTAATTTCATACGTGTGTGATTTTAATACTGTATTTTTTTTAGATTTCTCTGAACAAAATTACGTGAAGTGACACTGCAGTCTACCTCAGATTACACTTTTGTCTATGCTGCACAATGAATGAATATCTCAATAGTGTAGTGTTTAGAGGTGTTCATAACGTCGTGAAGCTTTAAATGACAGAAAATTAGGTGATTCGAACCCTCGTGTGTTCGAATCCCAGCCGCGCTGATCGGAGAGTAAAATTTCGAACATTCACTGGACTGGTTATACGGAAAATGGTCTAAATTGGCTTACGGTTTAAACATGGGGTATTAAAAAGTGATATATATTAACATACTTGATCGTTTCACAGTAATGTGTGTTATTATTATTGTTATTAACCAAAGGTACCGGGATCAATAGAAATTGTACTGGTTTATAAAAACGAGGTAATGGAGTAAGCAGAGATATACATACACAAAGCTCCTAAGAAAATCTTCATCGTCTGGGCTTAGTATGCTGACTGGATAGTAGTTCATCTTAGAAGAGCACGCATAAGTAACGAGATTGTTGTAGCTGTTGAATGAACCCCAATCTGGCTCATAGTAACACCAATCGTTGTATAGACGACCGTTGTTATAGCATGCTATCAACAATACAATATCAAAGAAATTCAAAAAACCATCAGATATACCAAATGTATCATATCAATAGATATACCAGATGTATCGGAGAATAATATATATATATATTTATATATATATATATATATACATACATATATATATATATACATATACTGTATATATATATATATATATATATATATATATATATATATATATATATATACAGTATATATGCATATACAGTATAATATATATATATATATATTTATGGGTAAAGAGGATAGTGTTTTGAAGGAATGACGCCCCTGCCCTGTAAATATTAGTCGAAGCTGTGAAAGGCATAGTCATAAGCATAACCTTCCAAGAATAATGGTATGTCATTTGGAATAGTAGATAATTGAATGATTCACTCGTATATTGACATGAAGAGGAAAGCGAAGATGGAGAAGAGTAGAGGCGTTCTATAGCATGGCAGTACACTAAGAGAGAGAGAGAGAGAGAGAGAGAGAGAGAGAGAGATCATATGCATAGATAAATCAGATGTGACAGAGAATAGTATACATATTAAAATAATATAAGACACTTAATTTAATCAACGCGCAACCCACTCCACGTGCGCATAGGTGCAGCGTACATAACCCATCACGTGTTCAGCCGAAATATTTCCCATCATAAACATCGTAAATATTGTCTTCAATATAGAACCTACCAGTCGACCGAATTTAACAGTTAATTTAAAGAATCTTGGCTATACTCGATTCAACAGCAACTCTTAACAGTTAAGAGTCAAGTGACGTCTAATCGAAGCTTGAACGAGTGCAACAAAAGTTAAGAAAATTTAAAATAATTAAGAGTTATTATCGTACGGTTCGTCGTTGATTGCAAGGACGCATGGTGTGGAATAGCAGTTGCTATTTCTGCAAGGTAAGTAGTAACACACGCTATTTATGTAAAATATTGTAAAGCAGCTGCTACTTTTTTAAACTCTGAAGCAACTACTGCCATTTAGGCAAACTATGGGGTAGCAGCTGCTATCTTGGTTAATTATGGAGTAGCAGATGCTATTTATTTAAAATATGAGGTAATTGCTATTATTTATCTAAAGATTAAATGAAAGTTTAACGTCGGATTCATCATCAGATGGAGATGTAAGGCACGACGTCGCCCTCTGCTGTAAAAGATTCATTAAAGTAATTGACTGACATCATGAAGCTATTGAACGCATCGTCAAGCTAAAAATAAAGTTAAAGATGATAAACTCCAATAGTTTTACATTGTTTTCCGATTGTCAAACGAGTATGCATGAATTTAATTAATGCTTCTGAAGAAATTATTCTGTGATAAGGAAATAAAAGAAACTTCATCGTTATCAGATACAGTCTACAGAGGCTTACAGTTGAAACAGGAGTCGATGAAATTGACAAGCTGTAGTAAATTAACATTTTGCTTTCTCGTCTAACTAGGGGTATTTTGGACAAAATTGTGGAAATTTTATATTAAAACAGGACTATACTATCAAATGTTATTCAACCTACCACGCTTATTCGATAATTAATTCAAATACTACAACACTAAATATTTTGTATTTAAAATTTGAGTATACGACAAGCTTCAGCCACGGAAATCAGAAGCAAAGATATTTAGTTTTAATTTTTTTCTATAAATACTAGAAAAGAGAGGTAAGAAGTCCATGTATCCTTAAGTCGACACACATATTCTCAGGATAGTGAGAGCCATGAATAAAAGGCCATTTTATGAAGAAAAATAGGAGAATCAAATAGCCTTGCATCAGAAATAAAGTAAAAGATAACAGACTGACAAATGTGATAAATGTGAGAGTGTAGCAACAGCTATGTTTCAAATGCTATCAGTTTAAAGTTTCGTATGTTTAATCACACAAGCCAGTAGCCTGTCTAAGAATTATGCAGTTGGAGTACTAGGAAATATTCGCCAAGAATTTGTGCAAAACATTAGATGTGGCTTGCAAAACGACAGATTAAGAGTATCCCACGAGCTAGAGGAATCGAAATTATTTTGTACATGATATTCACGATTTCATAATTTGTTGCATACATAAATTACATACGTAACATAGCTTTTAATAGGCCTACTTGAATCTCTCTTCTTCCTTCTTAGCATGTTTCCAGCTGAACTTGATATTTGGCTCCATGTCGTTTGAGTGGCACTTAATCCAGAATCAACCACAAATCCGTCATCGTTGAAGTAATTCTGCAGGTAACCTTCCTGAATTAATTTCCGGAGAGCAGAGCTTTTCACCGGGCTCATGTTGCAGATGGAGACGGAAGGAAAGTCAATTGCAATGTCTCGCTTTACTTGTACGAGCACTTCAGTGGGTCGAGATAAGTAGTTCATGGTTAGCTCAACACTGTTGTATAACAGTCCACACAGCATTGCTAGCAGTACAACGACCCAAGCCGTGTTCTTCACTATGCCTACACAATGACATAAATTTAATTCCTAATGACGATAGCGTAACATATTTATCTGCTAATCTATACATGAAAATTATTTAGGTCCTTAATTAAACTTCCTCCTTGTTAATTTATATTTTAGCCCAAAGCGGCTGAGTAAGGCTCTAAATATCAGTTTGATGTCGCCTTAAATACCACAAGCAACACGGCTAGGAATCGCCCGTTTGAAATTGGTTTTTTGACATCCTGTTTACTGTGACCGTAAGTAGAAAGCTCTGTGTTCACTTTTGCGAATTACAATTATTCGAAACATTTGTTAATAATTTTAAATATTTATTAACTATTTGATTGTAATATTAATTAAGCTATTAGACTATTATGATTAGTTTTAACAATTTTTATTTTATTTTTTCCCGTGTTGTGCCCATATTGCTTGAATAATAGACCAATCGTGTAAATTTGCGCGTGTCGCAGAAGCCGACATAAAAACTAAATCCAAACCAACGTCAGATAGGGCATTCGGTTGGTGAGCGCCTAGGCGCCAGAAATTGCTACAAAAACTTAAACGAATGGATCAGTCTGTTCGTATCCCGACCCAGGTTAAACTGGGATTTAGAGGAAGAAGATGACAATTAACTATTTGATTAGGCAATTCAAACCTCTCGCGGAAAGTAGATTTTGAACTCCATGGGCAGTACTGTCATGTGAGTAACCGGTCCATATATCGAAATATGTGGGATAGTCCAATCTTGCCATGTCATTCCCAGGTTCGTCTGTTACAACATCTTTGGCGAGCTCCTCTTCTTTCTTCACGAAGTCTTGATCATCGTATACACCGTGGTATCTGTAACTCTTTGACAAAGATCGAAAAAGCGGCATGACCCTGTTTACTGCGGTATCCTTTCCTTTCTATTTCTGATAATCAGATTTTTAATTGTTTTACTTCATACAATCCACATGAAAGCAATTCAACCTTTTGTTAAGCAACAAAGGTACACACTATATATGTATAATGATTTAGTTAAATGATCAACTATCCTTTTGGTTATTTATAAATAATCGAAAATAGAGCAGTCGAAAACTGGGTATGTAGTCTAGCAGTATGGAGAAGAAGGAAAGATTAGCCAATTATGAAGTCAGTTTTCATGTCAGGTAAGAAAGTTATGTCAATCAATCAGTCGCAATAGTCAATCAGCATTCTTACATGAGCGTTGTTTTTAAAAATATGAACAAAAATCTGATACTAATTTAATGATTTTTTATGCAAAATTTTAAAGTTAAAACATAGTAATATTGTAGTGACGGTTGAGCTCAGGATTTGAACCTCGCACATATTGATCTGCAGTCCGATATCTTACAACATCGCCAAGGGCTCGAACAACTGTACTAACATTTTAAAGTGCTTGAATGGCGTTGCACAAAAAAATATTCCATTGACTGCTAGAAAAAAAATTGAAGTTAAAGATTTTACAATAAGTATTTAGAAAATTACATTGAAGCCTATTGTATCTATAGTTTCGATAATCATTAGAACAGGATACTATGCGATGTTCCCACGTTTAAAGATCTTACCGTATTTCCTCAGCCTCTGTTACAACTCTGGCTAGAATGCAGGTAATCGTCGAACATTTAAATTCAAGTCAGGCTTTGACAGCAGAAATCGATAGGCACTTTTAATCTATTCACGAAATTCAACGATCCGCTTGATGGTAAATGGTTTTTTCTGAAATGATTAATTTTTCGTTATAGGGACTTCGTAACTTCCTTCTCAGAAACCGGAACAAGGTATGGTGAGCACTTTAATGGAAGAAGAGTACAACGATCCGTTGAACAATATTCACGTTCATGTAGACGTAATGGAAGACAAAAGCGTTGCCAGCACTGAATAGTCATTCTGATCCGCTGCGTAAAGTGGTTCAAAACTGAGTCAATCTTGAGAAGCCTAATTTTATTCCACTAATATTTAAAATTTCTTAAATCTTAATAACGGACAATGAGAAATTCCTACTCTACCTTCAGTGCTACTTCAGTGCTGCTTCAGTGCTACTTCGGTGCTACTTCAGTGATATTTTAGTGCTACTTAAGTGCTACTTCAGTACTAATTCAGTGCTACTTCAGTGGTACTTCAGTTCTACTTCAATGCTATTTACCGACAACGCCATCGATTCCATTTTTATCTGTCAGTTAAACTGTCAGTTATCGTCAGTTAACTGACGTTAACTGAAATAGCTTTTTATTTCAGTGCTACTTCAGTGCTACTTATGTAGTGCTACTTCAATGCTACTCTACCTGCAAATATTGATAAAATGTTTTATTAAATGGATAATATTACTCAACAGTAACGTGGAGCAGTAATTAAGTAGGCCTATCTAAAAATACTTCTCTATACGTTGCACTTTAACATTTCGGCGATATAAAGTTATAAAGTACTGCAGCCGCATACTTTCTAGTCTAAATCAGGTTTATCGTAAGTTTCTTTATTATAATAAGATATCGGTATCTGGCTAAAGCAAAGTATTTTAAATGCATAAAAGATTTTTCATCAAATTTAAGAACCTTATTTTGGTTGTTCCACTTTTTGAAAGGTTTATGGATTGTGGCTTAAGTGATTTGCGAGCCGATTGCTATGCCAATGTGATATCCTTGTAACAAAATAGTTCTACATATTTGATGGAACTGAGTTTTATTGGGAAAATGAAGTTAAATTAATTATATTATCTCGGTATATTCTTTAATATTTCTAATAAATTCCTCTAGTTGTGAGTATTTAAAGTCTAAAGACGAGGATTAAAGTCAGATTCATTGAAGGATTCATTAATAATAATAACAACAATTAGAATGCTACTGTCATCAATGACAACATCGAGCACTATAGAGACAAAATTGGAATTAAAGATGCATTAAAGGATTAAAGGATTCGAAGGTTATAAATGTCGGGTCATTGAAACATTTAGATCCCCCACATAAAAGCACACGTATATATTAATAATAATAATAAAGATTTAACGTCCGTTCCCTCATCTAGGGATGATGTCAGGGACGTCATACATTCACGAATCATTTGTTGATTCCTACCCGATCATGCCACGAATCCTACCTCATCATGCCACGAATCCTACCTCATCATGCCACGATTCCTACCTCATCATGCCACAATTTCTTCATCGTCGTGCCACGATTCCGGTGTCATCAGGCCACAATTCCTATCTCATCATGCCACGATTCCAATGTCATCACGCCACGATTCCTATGTCATCACGCCACGATTCCTATGTCATCACGCCACGATTTCTACAATATTATGGCATGATTCCAATTCGATAAGCCACGGGCACAGATTATGTTATAATTGGTGAAGAAGTATCATCTCATCTCTTCTAATTTTGGTATAGTTATAGAAGAGAAGATATTCTTGCGCTCTACTTCTCTTGAAAGCTTATGTTCGCATTTCCGATGAGTGATATTTCGTTGCTTCCTGTAACTTTGACGTCGAGTGAATCTAAGGCAATAGGGATTCAAAGAATTGTAAAGATCCGAGCCAGAGATTTTAGAAAAATTATTGTATTTAAAACAACGGTTTGTTTGTCGCATTTCATTCCAAAATCCTGTATTTTCTTTGCAAATCTGACGACCTTGATACAGTTCTTGAAGAAAATGCGGACTTTATATGTTCACTAGTTTGTTAGTGTAGACATTTAAAGTGAAGTTGAAAGTGAATTTCCTTAGATTTCTTGAATAGCAAGCTTTCCTACATAACGACACAATACATTGAGAGGTGTATTGTTCAAAAGTTGCTTCAAACTAATTGCAGTACCTAAATATGATTTTTAAAAGTCTTTCCTTTGTCAGCGTCGCAGTTTATCAGAAAATCACGACGAAACTTTGCAGCTATATGAAAATCAAACCTTCTCCAAAAACTGACTTTTGAGTCTGTAGATAGTTTAGTATTAAATGACGGTCTTGATTTGTCTTGATTAATTGTTCATTCGATAACATATCCACATATATTCATATTCGCCAATATTAATGCAATGATCACATGATGCTAAATGAGATCCAATTATGTGAGCACGTTTTATTGCACTATTAATGCTTTCTGTACGATTTTTGAACCCTGAATGTCATTAGATTGTCTTGACACTTGCTCATTGACATATCGATATTTCTTAATTTAATTCATAAGTTAATATAGAGCAATAACTTCAAATAAAAATTGCTTTCAGTAATATATCAGTGTCAGATATCAGATCAGAATAGTATGCAGCGCTACGGAATGTTATAGTATAGCATATTATGCAGCGGTCGTAATGCCATAATATAACAGAGTATCAGTGTTAACGATATATTATTAATACTATATATTCATAATTAAATACAAACAACATGACGGTAGATATTTGACTAATTTTGCTCAATTTAAAATACGCAACATCTCTACAAGGTTACAAATTATTTGGCTCCTTTTTTCTGACAAGTTTAAGATTAAAGTAATGATGTAATGGGGCTCGTATTTATGTCAATGCAGACAACCGGATTAGTAAATAGTAAACTATATATTTATATTTTATTTGTGGTTTATCAGCTGTTAATAACAGAGTCACTCTAATCCATAACAACCATTTGTTCCATTTAAGGAGCTTCGTATAGAAACTTGAGAATAGGAATATTAAATCTGAAGCAGTATTTTCATAAACATTTCTTTGAAACGAAATCTGAAAACATTTGCAAAAAATATTATTTTGAAAGGCAATACCTCTCTTACAAGGGTGCATTTGAAACTTTGCAAAATTACAATAACATTTTGTGTAAAATTGACTACAGATGCAAAACTATTCGCATAAACTCTTTGAAATCCGTTGTATTAAGATGGGATAGTTGATAGCGTTTACTACGCAGACATTTTTCTCTTGTTCAAGGCTCTACTCGTGGTTAGAACAACGACGTCGATGATGTACTCTACAAACTCCAGTATCGTCATCAGAGCCATGCCTAAATAAAGCCCAACCACTGCGCTCAGGTCCGTGAAGTACTGAAGCAGCTGAAACAGAACATATGAAGTTATTTTATTTGAAAATTGATAATAAAAATCACAATATGCTAACAATTTATTGCTGCATACTCTCTTTCTTCCTCTTTCTGTCTCTCTCTCTCTCTCTCTCTTTCTCTCTCTCTCTCTCTCTCTCTATCTGTATATCTATCTCTAGTGCTTTAACAGAGGCAGATCCAAGGTACCTATCCCTACTCGCTTTAAGCTTCCGTGGTCCATAAAGAGAATTCCAACTACTAACGAGTTAATCCATTCACAAATGGCTATATTCACCCACGTTTTAATATAGCTTATAGCTTAGGAATAATATAGCATCTGAGATGGTTTCCCGTAGCCTTTCTCAGTTCTTGTCCAGTCGCCTTTTTTGACACATGTAGCAAACGTTTGGTGTATTCTTCAGTTGCCCGGACATAACACGAGTAATATACTTATCTGCACAGTAATGTAATGTGATTGATCAACCGCAGGACAAGTTCCTGAGAGACAGGCAAAACAAATGAGTTATATTAACAAAGAATCAACTTGATGCACCCGTAATGGTCTTGGACGCTTCCGTAATATTATTGTTAATTTTTTTGTGAATCAACGGTAGTACATTTATATTTAGCTTTTAATAATAATAACAATAATAATACATTTGAGGCAACAATATTAACAACAGTATGGGGAAGGTTGCTTAAATTGGACCGTCTCTTACATTTTATCCCCGTATTATTGAATTCCGTGTCAGCGAAAACCTTAAAGAATAACTCTAACAATAGGTCTTTGTAAACAACCGTTGCAGATACCGTAGTTGTAGAAATTCTATTAGTAATAATAATATATAAAATAAAAAAATAAAAAGTAATAATAATACTAAAATGAATAGTAGTAATATTTTTTATTATTTATAATCATTTTAAGAATATTTACTATTATATTATTATTGCTATTTAGTACCGCTATTTATTTTAAAAACAACAACAGTAATAATACTGGAAAATAACAAAAGTCAATAAAATAACAATAACATAATCATCAGCATCATCTTCTTCTTTTAAATGATGATTATTATTGTCACTATTACTGTTTATTATTATTATCGTAAATTTTCTGTCATTTACAAACTATACATTTTTTTATTTTAAAAAATCAACGAGCATCTGTTTTTCTTCATATGGGTTATCGCTGGATGGCGAGTAAGGTCGGATAGTGACGGCGAAGAGGTCCTCAAGGGTTCGCCTGACTGGTGGCCGACCACGTACTGGAAGACGGGATATGAAGTGATTTTTGAAGATGCAATTTTTGCCGGCACGTAACTTTCTATCATAAACATTCATCTCTATTAAGAATTACTACTAAGTACTGGCTTTATTAAGAACTGTATGTATCATGATTTTCATGGTAGTCAGCTAGATAAGGTACTCTGTATCTTCACTGACGACCGATTTTCTCGCCTTAGATATAGGAATTGCTGTTCATGCATTGTATGTCGGTTATGCATTTTTTGTCTTAGCTGGAAATATACATATTATCTACTGGACAAGTACTTGCGCGGCAAGTACAAATACGAATTAATAACAATAAATAATAATAATAAATAAATTGCAACAATATTAATAATGATAATAATAGGAATAACCATAATGATAATAATAATAATCACCGTCGTAATAACATCAACTGAAACTTACAGAGTAGGATGGCGCTTCATGATAGGTTTCGTATTCGAATTTAGAAAAGTAAATGTCCAGCTTTATGAGATTTTCTTTTGTTTTCTTTTTATCATAAACATTAAATTTTGATCCCACTTTCTTCTGTAGATCTCTTAAAACACGATTCTGAAAGAAGAACAATTTTATAATAATATTATTTAGATTCATCTCATTAACGCGCAGCTAAAATGACTGTTTCAAAAACACGGTGAAGACAGTCGCGAAATTATGAACTCTTTATTGACTGAAGTAAATAAAAAAGTGTACTAAGGAAATAATTTTCTGCTTTCGTCGTTTCTAAGATAAATACATCTGAATACATGTACTTACAGTGGTGATTAAAGTTCATGGCGTCAGCTTTGCTGACATTTGAGAAAAATATTCTAAGCTCTGAAAAACTTTTTTCTACATTAAATTATTCAATATCAATTCGTCCAATTCTTCTGGAGTAAGGGTTGTGAGATCAAATAGAAAATAAAAGAAATAAATAAATAAATTATTGCAATCTACATTTACTATTATAGAATCTAATACAATTAAGATTCAACGGCCGATTTTCATTCCGAATTTTAAACCCGATGTCATGGACGGCTAGATACTACACTTTTTCATTAAACCTGCTTGCTAAGAAACTGTTATCACATAGCATATCACTCAGTGTACGGCAGTTACGTTATAGGCCTATATAATATATATATATATATATATATATATATATATACATGTATATATATATATATATATATATATATATGTATATATATACCGTATATATATTTTCAACCATTTAAATTAACGTTACTATTAACATATACACAGCATCTCTTCAGCAATAAGTTATTATATTGCATAGAAAAGTGAGATTTTAGTTACTCATTCAATAATGACGCGAATTATTGTGAAATTAATCAATCAATCAATAAGAATTTAACGTCCGATTCCTCGCTAAAAGGTAATGTCAGGGACTAAATGATCAACTGTGCGGACATCTATCATTTTAAATATTATATTTTAAAATCGTTTGGAAATTTAGTCCATTTTCCATGTAACCAGTACTGTGAATGTCAGACATTTTATTCTCAGATCAGCGCGGCCTGGAATCGAACTCAAGAGAGTGTAATTCATCTCAAGATCGGTTATTGAAATTTTCTTGACGTTACCTGACGCCTCTCAATACTGCACTATTGAGACATTCTAAATTCCACTTTACACGTATAGTTTTAATTAACAAACCTCATCAAATTTGGGCGGCCAGGCGGCTATGGAAGATGTAAAGGTGTATATCACGTCCCTATGACACCAGAGATTAGTGCAGAATTAAGAAAAAATGTAATTAAAATTATAAATTTTTTTTAATATTATAGATTTTGATTATTATTTAGGTGAAAGCTATTTATCCTTCATAAGATAAAGCATAATCTGTCGAATTTTAATAAATATGATTAGATATGTTAAAATATTTAAAATATATTAAAAATTAATATATATGATTATGATAAATAGACTCCAAGTCAACATAAATTTTCATAAAAATTCCACAAGAGAATCTAAAGATAGTAAATTTAATAAATCAATCAAATATAGGCCTATTTGTTAACAAAAGCAGATTTCTAAAATTAGTTTACAATATGTCAGTATTCAAATTAAATAATCACAAAACCTCGTAGGCTTAATAATATAAATTAAAATGTCATAACATGAAATATTTGCTAAGTGTATATGTACAAGTATACATGTATATATTTGCATGTTGTAGTCATTTGATTGTATATATATAATACTCTATATACATATATATCATGTATATATATATATATATATATATATAAGTATATATATATATATATACACTTATATATATATATATATATATATATATATATATATATATATATATATATATATACAGTTCAGTTCCAAGAGCGTTTCTACTAATTCACAAATCTAAAGCCTTCAATTACCACACACCTGCATCGACTTGGGCAATCGCATTCAATGAGATTCCAAGTAAACTTCTGCGTAACATCATACATGCAGTCATCTGCGCACAAATGTCAATTATAAAATCACGCTAACTCCGGGTGCATTTTTTAAAAACAACTTTAGTAAGGAATTACAGAGTAGAAATGCAAATCAGGCTGATGTATTGAGAACTGTGGAGGATATATAACGTATGTTATGGACCGTGAGTAGGATCAGTGTTCAGAATTACATGTAGAAACGAAAGAGAAGTTAGTTGTTCTATTTTGATGGCAAACTAGAAATATTCTCTTCTTAACCTAGACACCAAAGTTTGGAAGTGCAAGAATGAATGCAGAAGGTTTAACTTTTTTTAATGTTTCAATTGATAAGTGTATTACTTTAGTACCTCATTGGGAAGGGAATAATATATATATATATATATATATATATATATATATATATAATAAAAATATAAGTACATATAATACAAAATTATGAAATTATATACATTTTGCAAATAGTGCAGTGCAAACAAGTATGTTTAGGTCGTATGACAATATTAAAGTATATATTCATCATCATCATCTTCCCTTGAATCCCGCTTAAATAAGGTCAGGATACTAATAGACTGTCTCAAATCGTCTCTGTCCTATATCATATCATCAGTAAATCCCATATTTGAGACTTTTCCATTCGTTTAAATTTTTGTAACAATTTCTGGAGCCTAGGCGCTCACCTGTCGAATGCCGCTTTTGACGTTGGAATGGATCTTAGTGCTTTAGTCGCCTTCCTTCTTCACTAAGTGTATGTTATGACAAAATAAATAAGAAATTTAGAAGCTAGGCCTTTAGCCTGCATCTAAGCTACTGCTTTCCATTGGGAAGATGGAAAGGCTTGGTAATACCTTGAGTGATATTGGAGGTGGAGCAGATAGCGACGCTACCGAGTCCATACTCTGGACCTGCCGGTAGGTTAGCATCGGCGCATCCGCACTGAGCAATTGTGTGACGTTGCTTGCATGTCTTCTGACACGTCTGAATTAGATAATAAATCAGTCAAGCAATAGGTAAATCAATCAGTCAAGCAATAGATCAATCAATCAGTCAAGCAATAGGTCAATCAATCAGTCAAGCAATAGGTCAATCAATCAGTCAAGCCATAGGTCAATCAATCAGTCAAGCAATAGGTCAATCAATCAGTCAAGCCATAAGTAAATCAAGCAGTCAAGCAATAGGTCAATCAATCAGTCAAGCAATAGGTCAATCAATCAGTCAAGCAATGGTCAATCCATCAGACAATCAATAACTTAAGCACTAATAAGCATAATTAATAAAGCAATAAAAAGTAAAAAGTAAACAATCACTAAAGTGAAATGTTCAGTTATATTGATACCTGTCACTTTCAATACCACATGTTTTATCCGTTTGGCAGTTTGGACAAATTCCCGTATAACCAGTCATGTTAATGTCGAAGATTTTACTCTCAGAACAGCACGGCTGGGTTTCGAACCCACGAGATTTTCAGTTCACCTCGGGATCTGTTATTTAAAACTTCATAATGTCATTCAAAACTTAATTTTAAAAACATTAAGTCATTCTGTAAGATATTCAAAAACTTAATCACTAATTTATCAACCATTCAATAAATCTATCCGTTGGTCAAACAGATAAATCAACACATAAACCTCTCAACCAATCAAAGTCATTAATTAAATTAACTTGATAAATCATTTAAATTAGCTATCAGCTTATACGCTTACAATTTATCAGCATGTAAATATACATTCTGAAAAACTGTTCCGCGAAATTAATAACAAATAAATTTTGAAATCAAGTATTTATTGTTCTACAACCCACAAGCCCAGCCACTTTGACAAATTTGTGCCTATTGTTAGATAATAGATATTGAAAATTACGACAGTTGTAGCTTTTTTAGCAAGGTAATCAACCCTCATAGATTTACTAGTTAATACTGGATAACATTGGAAGAGTACACCTATAACCTGCGTTAATAGAATTTCAAAATTTACATTTTTTTACTCATGTGATAGTATCACATATGTATATATATATATATATATATTATACCTACATGTACATGTACATGTGTATGGATGTATAAGTGGCTTTAGCCAGTTGCGATGTCGGTAAGATTTTCGACCGCGGTTGAGTATGTGCGGGGTTCAAATCCTGGGCTCGCCCGTCACTGACATCGCTTTCGAGTGAGGAAACTGACGTTAACATTAGCTTTTTAACGAGCTTTTGTATATGATATATACATGTATATATAGGCCTATACATAGCAGCTATATTTGCCTATACATAGCAGCTATATATACATTTATGTATATATAGGCCTATACATAGCAGCTATATTTGCTATGCAGATATATCTGTTATAGAAAATTAATTGTAATTTGTAAATAAATTAGAGTAAGGTAAAATATTAACCTCTGATGTATAGTCCACGGGATATCTTATGGAATAAAGATTCCTTTGTGTATCATTAAAATCCGGATCGATGCATTCAGTATATAGCGAGTGTTCTTTGTCAACTATTATCTGCAATGTTGTTGACAAGTACTAAAGGTTTTAATAGATAAAGTAAGAAATTTCAATATTTGCAACATAACTCTAAATTTATTTAAGTATGGATAATACGTATACATGTATATTTCAATGAATCAACTGTTCGCAATCTCCTTAAATAATAAACATCGTCGTCATGTTCAATGATCATCATCATCATCTTTCTTTGAATCCCAGGTTAACTAGGGTCGGGATGCGAATAGACCTTCTCCATTCCTATCTGTTTCATATAAAATTATCAGTCAATCCCCCATTTAAACCTCTTAATTTGTTTAAGAAAATTCTGAAGTTATTTATGAAGCCCAGATGCTCTTCAACCGAATTTGCTTTTTGGGCTATTCGAGCTATTCTTACATTTCGAAAAGATTATCAGGCAGGCCTACACTCAAGCCGAGTATGGTCACATTTGGCATCTACTATAGTAGTTTATTTTACCGCATAAGTAAAAGGCCATTTTCAGGGCCACCAATTACTTAAGAAGAAGTGACTAATTATTAAAAAGCCGTGTTTAAAAATTGTAGCGCTTTTTCGTAGATCGCCGTAACTTTGTTGCAACGAACATATTGTCATCAAATTGCAAGTTGCATGCAACAATTCCTCCTCTAGAAGCTCCGGAAATATTTGAAAATTATTTTTTGTCGAAGTTTTTGAGATTTTGCTAGGGGCTGTTCTTTATTCCCTAGTCTTCAGAGAAATATATATATATATAGAGAGAGAGAGAGAGAAAGAAAGAGAGAGAGAGAGAGAAGGGGCCGGGAATGAAGTTAAATATACCTTCTCGACACTGATGGAGGTGTAGTGACCGGGACTGACTGTAAACCCATAACCTTCAGGCAGGGCGATCTGTTTCTGATCGAGCAAGGAAATCCTCAATCCCGCCGTGTCCCCTACTTCATTCACGTACTCCTCCTGATTTATGTTCAGCAGCATCCGCAATCCTAAACCAAAAATTACATCAGCAATCCTAAACCAATAATAACATCAGCAATCCTAAACCAACAACACAGCTAGCAGCATAAGCAATCCTAAACCAACAACACAACTTGCAACCTCTGCAATCCTAAACCATCAACACAACTAGCAGCATGAGCAATCCTAAACCAACAACACAGCTAGCAGCATGAGCAATCCTAAACCATCAACACAACTAGCAGCATGAGCAATCCTAAACCAACAACACAGCTAGCAGCATAAGCAATCCTAAACCATCAACACAACTAGCAGCATGAGCAATCCTAAACCATCAACACAACTAGCAGCATGAGCAATCCTAAACCATCAACACAACTAGCAGCATGAGCAATCCTAAACCATCAACACAACTAGCAGCATGAGCAATCCTAAACCATCAACACAACTAGCAGCATGAGCAATCCTAAACCATCAACACAACTAGCAGCATGAGCAATCCTAAACCATCAACACAACTAGCAGCATGAGCAATCCTAAACCATCAACACAACTAGCAGCATGAGCAATCCTAAACCATCAACACAACTAGCAGCATGAGCAATCCTAAACCATCAACACAACTAGCAGCATGAGCAATCCTAAACCATCAACACAACTAGCAGCATGAGCAATCCTAAACCATCAACACAACTAGCAGCATGAGCAATCCTAAACCATCAACACAACTAGCAGCATGAGCAATCCTAAACCATCAACACAACTAGCAGCATGAGCAATCCTAAACCAATAATGGAACTTCCAGCATTATCAATCCTAAACCAGTAACACACCTGGTAAGCAACAACAACTATCCTTATCCAACAACAAACATGTAAGTAATTAGCAACAACCTCCTTCCTAAACCAGAAAAAACTTAATATGCAAACAATTCGCGACTCTGTAGTAGTTCGCATATAATAGAGAAATTTCTAATGTAAATGTAATGCAGATTTTGAGGAAAGGAAACTGCAATAAAAAATAATATTAAAAAAAATAAATAAAAAATAATAGCGCTTGACTGAGGTCAATGACGATATCGAGTTAACGTGGAGCCAAAGGTTAAGCCAAAGAGCCAAAATATAGCGTTCAAAATAATACAGGTGTGATATTCAGAAACGGTAATTATAATATAATATAATTATATATGTAATAATATAAGTATACATTATATAAGTATACATAATACAGTATAATTATATTATAATATAAATATACTGAATATAATGGTAATTATATTCAGTATATTTATATTATAATATAATTATACTGCATATAATGGTAATTATATTCAGAAACCAGTTCCAAGAACAAGAAGCAGAAGTTGTAGAAGTTGTAGATTCACCTTATAACTCTTCTTTTAAGAGGAGTTATACAAAAAGGAATTATACCAACAAGGGCATCGAGAGCCAGAGAGTGAGTGAGAGAGAGAGAGAGTGAGTGAGAGAGAGAGTGAGTGAGAGAGAGAGAGTGAGTGAGAGAGAGAGAGAGTGAGTGAGAGAGAGAGAGAGAGAGAGAGTGAGTGAGAGAGAGAGTGAGTGAGAGAGAGAGTGAGTGAGAGAGCCAGAGAGTGAGTGAGAGAGAGAGAGAGAGTGAGTGAGAGAGAGAGAGTGAGTGAGAGAGAGTGAGAGAGAGAGAGAGAGAGAGTGAGTGAGAGAGAGAGAGAGAGAGAGAGAGAAGAGAGAGTTTGATTGAAGGGATATTATTTGTAATCAGTTAAGTCTATGCTTTCTATATCGACAAGGTTAGTCGTAACCTAAATTACTAAACATAAATAATTTAACTAAGATAAATATGTTATAATCCCCATGTTGTGCATGGGTGTGGTTGGACCACTGCAGAATATGGCAACCGCAAACAATCTGCCGCGTGTATGTAAGAGGCGACTAAAGGCAGGAGCTGAGGATGGCAACAGGGGACCCATCTCAGCATGAAATATTTTCCCCAGGATTAAATGGTAATTAATCCACCAAGCTGAGGAAGGCAACCGGAAACCACCTCAGAAGCCATATAAGGGATAGGCTACGTAAGGGATAGGCATAGACTTTGTGAAGGGATTAACTTGTTGATCTAAGGAGTGCTCTTATGGAGCGAGAAAACAGACTTTGAGAATGAATATGTACCTTGAACCTGCCACTTGGCAGTGCACTGAAGAAGAAGATAAATATATGTTGAGAAAGACAGATTTATGTAAACGCTGAAGACAATAGATAATATTAATTTACGCAATTTAATTCACTGACAGTATTCCCCACACGAATGTACTTATTCTTTTTTCTTCTGTGTTGTAATGTAGACTTTGTTAGTTTGTCACTGTTGTATTAATTTGCTGCCTTTGGGTGAAATAAAGATTGATACGAGATTGATATATAACAAAACAAAAATTGCTAATTCTTGCCAAATAATTACTCCTAAATGGACATTTACTTACCCAACTGTCTGCCAGGAGCCGTAGAGTTCAGAACTTCTCGATTTCTATCCCACCCAGAGTTGAAGGCGAAACAGTTTCCATGAATTGGATTTATGAAGTGCTCAAAATTTCTGTTTAATATTCAAATATTTGGAACAATCATAATGTACTAATATCAAAGCAAATGTTAATGACTAAAAATATTCTCTAACATGTTGTAAATTCATAATAATGCACTTGGCAATGTGAATCCGATCATACAGTGAATCTGTTAAAGGCGATGGTTCAAACTTTGGCTAGGAGACTTCGGCTCTGGTTTAGAGAGGTGGATGCTCTATGCAATCTATTTATTCGATTCAACTAACGTTAATCATATTTACCCTGGTTTTATTTCGGTGTAGAGAACAGAATTCATTCTATTCGATGCCTCGTTTATTTGCACATTGGTGTATTGATTAGTCCCATATGTTTGCTTTACTAAAAAGGCTAATGTTTTACGTAGTTTCCTCACTCGAAAGCGATGTCAGTGACGGCAAGGGCTTACACAGAATACTCCGTTCTATAACTCACCCTAAGTCACACTTCATTCCATTGTAAGTACAATCCAGTAGCAGATCTGAGATCTGAAATCCGATGGCATCCTGAAGATTTTCCGGTAGTCGAGCAAAATCCTCAGTAAATTCCTGCATTCTGGAGAATCTGTCCGTATATCCGAGTCTGTCGTAACGTGAGTCAGGCAAAGGCTCCGGTTCAAAATTCGGCTCTGGAACTCTCGGCGTAGGAATCAAAGTCGTTGAAGTGGAATGATTGGGCACTTTTCCTCTTGCACATGACAGTGCATCAGATAAATGAGATTTTCCACAACTGTAGCAGTTATCAATGTTGATGGAACTGGATGTGGGACAACATTGACAACAGCAGGAGAGTAGTTGCGAATTTCTTGTTACTAGGACAGATATGAAAATCAACATGTAATTAATTATGTTACAAATTTCATATTTTTACCATATTTAGAACTTGGTAAAAATATAAACATTTTCACTTTAAATAAGGTTTACGCGTGGTTTTTAAGTTCATTTAGCAATAAAATGATTAGAAGAAATAACTAATTAGACGAGTTATAAGCCATTAATCGGCAGTTCAGCAGTGCATTGAGAGATAGATAGATAGACAGAGAGAGAGAGAGAGACATTCAATTTTAATCGAAATTGATTTTGAGTAATTTAAAGATTTTAGTAAACTCTTTGTGCTTTACTTTTTATAAATGGAATATCATTAGCGTATTATCCCATTGAAAGCAGATTTTCACTTGTAGATGTTGAAAATCATTCTTCAATGATTTTTATATGAGTAATTTTAGTAACCTTTGTTCAGTTCTTCTCAACCCCGATATTGCGACACGACCATCACAATGCTGAATCGATTTATATTTCTTGTAAAAAATATCTACCTACTTAAGGAACACCAGTACTTAATCGATATTAAGTTGTTGCTTAATTATGGAGCAATTTTAACTTTAAGTATCATCGCGAGAGTAGAGTCTCTAGTAGAGTATCTTTAGTAGAGTCGCAATAGCACTAAATCTCTCTCTAACACTATCAAATTGGTGTATCATAAAATTTAACACTTTTAAATTTTAAGCAGAGAAATAAAATACTAACATAACTTAAATAATTTTTAAAGTTATAATACCTGCATCTTAATTACGACATGCATATATAACTGGGAATGCAATTAAACAATATGCAATATGTTTATTATCATCTAAATTACTTGTACCTAGTATAGAGCGGCATAGTCTTAATCACTACAGAGTACTGATTACCTTTAGAAATTGTGATTGAGGCCAATTCCAGACTCCTTGTGTCTAAACTAACTTCTGTTGCAGAAGGAATCGTTACCGAATTTGACTCGTATGTCGAAATGTGATTGCTAGAATAGGTGTCTGCCAGAGTTAGTGGTACTGACGAAAAGCTTCCAAACTCTTTTCCTTCATCAGAAGCTCCTGAAGTTGATTCCACGAAAAGAACTTCGCTTGATCCTTGCTGGAAACTGGACTCCACAGAGCTAACTGTATTGGACGAATGAGTCAACCTAATTTGGCTGATCATATCAGATACTTTGACTGAAGCCTCTTCAGTACGACTTACAGTATTCGCTGTTTTATTTTCAACTACCATACTTGGAAATGATTGCAGGATTGCATGCGCAGAAGTGGCAGAGTGCTCATTGGAAGAAGTGCTGCGAATGTTTGAATCACTACTATGGTACGTGATAACACTGTACTGCGCTGATGCATCAGTTGAAGCACTATGTTTATCAGTTGAAGCATTTTGCTTGTCTGTTGAAGCACTTTGCTTATCAGTTGAAGCACTTTGCTTCTCAGTTGTAACACTTGGCATAGTAGTTGAAACACTTAGCTTGTCCGTTGCAGCACTCTGCTTATCAGTTGAAGCACTCTGCTTATCATTTGAAGCACTCTGCTTATCAGTTGAAGCACTCTGCTTATCAGTTGAAGCACTCTGCTTATCAGTTGAAGCACTGTTCTGAACTAACGCAGTGTACTGAGTGGTTGAAGCACTGTGTTTCGCTACAGTTGTTGTTGTTGTTGTTCCAATTGAAGTTGCAGCTAGTGACTTATTATCTTTTGTGACTGCAGTAGTTGAAGTTAATATAATTCTATTTGTAGTCGTGGAATCAGAAGAAATTGAGGTAATAGTTGTCATTTTTGCTACTGTTGCAATTGATTTACTGGTAGCTGTTGTTGCTACGATAGTTCTTAGAGCTGAGGTTGTTGCTTTACTAGAAGCATCAACTTTAGATGTTGTTGAGTGTATCAGTGTTGCTGCCGATGAAGCAACAGTAGCGATGGTAGAAGTTGTGACAGTTGCTGTTGTTGTTATCGTAGTTCTTGTAGTTGATTGTGTTGTTGACGTAGTTGACATGGTTACAGTGGTTGTTGTTGTGGTTTTAGTAGTTGTTTTTGTCGTTGGCATTGTAGTGGTGGACCTGGTCGTTGTGATAGTTATTGTTGCAGATTTAGTTGAAGAAGTCCTGGTGGTGGTAGTGGTGGTGATGGTAGTCCTGGTAGTGGTAGTCCTGGTGGTAGCAGGAACGGTTGCTTTTGTAGTGGGCACCGACACTGCAACAGAGACAGCAAAACATCAGCTGTGTTCAAATTCTTGAAGAACGTCTATAATCAGGTACTCAGAAGTTTAACGGATTAATCATTAAATTTGATCATTTCTGAAGACTTTTTATATCAGTGGCTACAAAAACCCCTGGAAAACTATATTGCATCTGGCACATACCACAAATGCACAATATTATCCAAGTGTAATCGGAAACTTGATCAATGAGAAGAAAGAAGTCTGGAATACAGATTTTTAAATAGTTAATAAACTTAACTATTAACTATTTTTTAATTGTTAATTTAATTAACAATTTTAATAGAAAGGAATATATCCACTCTAACTTCTGGTCAGCTTTTTAGAACAGGAATTTTAATGTAACGAATTTAGACAGATCAAGCGTACGTCTAATTCATTACTATAATATCACACTTAACCTATTGCATTATATTAATTTACACATTTAACTTTACTCAATAGCACACACTGCTTAGCCTATAAATAAATATTCATTCATGTTGCTTAAGATGTATTTCAGAATAGATCCACTTTACAATTGTCGTGTTTAAGAGGTTACTAAGCAGTAATTGAAGAAGGCAGTTGAAAACCACCTCAAAAAACCACCTCAGAAATCGTATATATTCAACCAAGAATCAGTGGTTTGGGCTGTTAAAACAAATATTTTTTGTGAGAGTATCGACTAGTTGACCAAACATTGCTCCGACTGAGCGTAAAAGCAAATTTTCGTAAGATTATATAGACTTGTACTATATACTACTACTTGTACTTGTACTGTATATTAGACGTATCACTTGGAAAAACACTTGAAAGAGATATTTTATTTGATAATAGAATATTTTCTTTGTGTTTCTATCCACATATATTTGGTACTAACTGTTTCTATACTAACTAACTAACTAACTAACTAATTAATTAACTAACTAACTTACTAACTAACTAATTTATTAACTAACTAACTTACTAACCAACTAATTAATTAACTAACTAACTTACTAACTAACTAACTAACTAATTAATTAACTAACTTACTAGCTACATAACTAGTTATATTACTAACTAAATAGCTATCTTACTAGCTAATTAAATAAATAAATATCTAAATAAGCAAATAACTAACTTGCTAACTCAATAATTAAATAAATAAATATCTAGTAAACTAAACAACCAACTAACTATCTAACTAATTAAGTTCCTTGCGCACGTATTTAGTTATTTACTAATTTAGTTATCTACTTACCAAGTTTTCTGCAGAATATAGGATAACTTGGCCAGCAGCTGTCCACATACCATCCATCTTCGTCAGCCTCAAAGAAGACGCAATCATCACCATCATCATCATCAGGCTCCCCACTTTTCCAGTTTACATAAGTGGTAGGTTTTCCATTTGACCATTTGAAGTTGTCTTGGCTTCTCGAGTAACCGAGATAGTACTTTTGACTGGAACTTTCGCTGTTGTAGTATAAATAATTAATCATTACGTTTCTTTCCTGTTGTGCCCGGATAATAGAAGGCAAAATCATAGTCTGGGCTTTGTCTTAAAAGAAACCTACACTTAAATCGAGGAAGACATCTAGAAACCACTTCAGAAACAATGTATTCTACGGGATCAGGATTTTGTTTTGTGGGATACTCATTCGTGAACATAAAGACAGCGAGGAGAAATAGACATATTGGACCTGCCTTTTGGCAGAGTACTAGAGAATATGTATTCTAGATGCATTCATGGATGTTGATGCCAGAAAATATACATGTGCATAATGAAATTGTTGGAAGTTGTAATTTTTAATTCCATCTAGACTTAACGTAACGTCTCCGACTTACTTTGTTTAAGCCACTTTTGCAATAGTATACCTTAAAATATATTTAATAATTAGTTTCAGTCCAGTGTTCTATATATCCTTTTAGATTTAAATTTAAATGTAATTTTTATTTAGCTTATTTTTGTATAATAATCTCGAAGACCGATTTCGGCTATGACACTGCTATATAAGTTTTCGTTGTTAAAAAAAAAAATAATAGTAATAATAATAATTTAATACTTTTGAATAAAAAATCTTGAGGGTATTGCAAGGTTATGCTTAAATCCGCGCCGTTTACAAGTGTTGCGCAACACTTGTAGCCGGCGCGGCTTTAAGCATAACCTTGCAATACCCTCAAGATTTTTTATTCAAAAGTATTAAGAACAAAAAATATAGAATATAACTTAACAGGACTGTGTCAGAAAGCTTCAAATACTTGCTTAAGACTCAGCAAATAGATCAAACAAATATAAGTATCTCTATTTTTCATTGATTGGCTGATTGGTTGCTCAAAGACAGACCGACTGATTTTTCTTACGCTACGTACGTCAAAGTTCGAATGAAGTCCTCATCTTCTTTACTCTCCAGATTAATCGATTCCATCCCATTTTGTGTGCAAGCACTAAGAGCTAGTATGTAGCTTGGAAATGGGTGCTGTTTTACAAAGTAGCAGTACCCCTTGTAGAAAACTCCGTCACTATCACATGCTGTAGGCCAGTATACATGTACAAACATACCGGATTTTATAACTGCACAGGATATGCATTGCATGTATAATGTTAAGAAGTAACTAGTACCTGACGTGAAAGTGCTGCATAATAGGTGCAATATCGCAGACTGCATAAGATATGAATACAAACAAATGTAACTTAAGCATATGGTGATTACTTTCAGGAGCTTATAATTATGCAGCATAATCCGTAATGTAGACTTTTTACTCTTTGGACTGATGTTTTTGGTTTTGGATTATGCACTGTTTTGAACCTCTTTTTGTTTGTCGGCCAGGAATTTGTTCAATAGTGTTTGATGCTGTCACTGACGACAGTAGCACTGTAATTTTAGTTGTTTTTATTGCTTCTGTAGTATACTAACTGTATTTCTTGGCTTTACTACGTGACTGCATAATGCAAACGTATAGCATACAGTATACGTGTACACTATACTTGTACACCAAACACTGCAAACTCTACATGTGAGCGATGTACGCAATAAGTTATATAGCTTGATTGACAAATTTTGTTGATAGAAAACGAATGAGATATCATACTACGGTACAAAATTGTTGAGTCTTTTGAAAATAAATCCAGTGTTTTAGTCCACTTATTGACCAATATAATGATTTAATCGGTTAGAGGGTTATCTAAAATCAGATCCAACCTAAATTGATAAACAATAGATCTTCTCGTATCGTTATCTGAATTTTCTGTTAAAATATAATAAACATACTATAGGTATCTCTCTTTGGCCTCTGCAAAATGCTTTCAGTTGTTGGCGTTTTCATCGCCTTACTATCATTGGCGTCTCTCGCATCTTTATCTGGAATAGCGTCATTGGAAAAACCAGTGACGTAACCATCCTGGATCAGCTTCCGGAGAGCTGAACTTTTCACCGGACTCATGTTGCAGATGGAGACGGAAGGAAAGACCATTGCAGTGTCTCGCTTTACTTGAACGAGCACTTCAGTGGGTCGAGATAAGTAGGTTTTAGTTAATCCGATGCTACTGTAGAGCAATCCAACTAGCATTGCCAGTATGACGATAAGCCATGACACGTTCTTTACTAGTCCTTCAATCAATAAAAACAAGTCAAAATATTTAATTAAGATATACAATGAATATAAAAGGATATTATCTGCTTAGGTAGCGTAATAAATTTATGCCTAGCCCTGAAGATTTGACTAGCGATTACAATGCTATTTTATTCTCTATTTTCTATTTATCATTAATGCCTGGCTTTGCAGAGAGCGAAGTTATATAGGCTACATCTATATGTACTATACGTGTTTTCTTTTCTAAATAACAAAAAATCAATAATTAAAATGTCACTGTGAAATTAAATATAACAAAGGACATTGATTTTAACAAATTCTATCAAAATCAGGTCCATCACTCGACGTCGTCCAGTTTACACCACTCGCGACATATGCAAATATAATGCATACAAATTTGTAAATTATACAAGTTTATATGCTCAGCAGTTGCATTTGCATATTAATACCAAAGTCATTGTCTTTGAATGACCATTAGTCGTATGAAAAGCTTCAATCTATTTCTAAATTAAACATCCAGAAATTTTAATTGGGCTCGAAAATTTCTTTGGACAGTGTCTACATTTTTTGCTACATGCTACTGTAATTTCTTAACAAATTCTTTTAATTTTTTCCCGTCAAACATAGAATAACGACCATTTTGCCGTTCTACCGTTTCGTTTGTTTCTTTTTGACATCTCGGGCAAATCCAGGGGACTGCGGAAGCGGAGCCTGTCATATGAGCATGATGGACTATAAACGGGGAGTCTATGGGGGGCGGCCCCCTGGACCCCCATCCAATCCTGGATCCGCTACTGGCACACAATACGAAAATGTCAATTTATAGAATGTATCGCAACTTTAGATCTTTCTGTATTACAATAATTATTTCGTTAAGTTCTTCGGTGAAAAATATCAATTGTGTGTGTGAGAGAGAGAACTACATATATGCTTATTTGTTTGAATGAACTATGAACTACGTTTTTAAATTGTTTAAAATGAATGTATTTCAAAAGTTAATTATCGAATAGAACCTCTTGCAATGAGGATGTTCTGAAATCCATGAGCTGTGGATTCGCGGGAATAGCCTCTCCATAAATCCCAGTAACTCGGAGATTCCAATCTCGAAAGATCCGGTTTATCTGCATTTGATTTCTCTCCATCTTTCTCATGCACACCGTGATATGCATAATATTTCGATAGAATTTGTAGAAATTCGTTTGATTTGTTACTCAACATGTTGTCGTGTGTTAAGATTTAAATTAACAGCTGGAAAAGCATTTTACAATATCAGAGCCAGTGCAGCTTTTCATTAGGTTCATAAAAATGGTTTTACAATCATGTGAGAATCATTTAAAACTTTACATGGAACAAAATTATACTAATAATAAATAATATTAACTCTTGGTGTCCATCAACTACCTAAATATAGGGTCTAAATAACTAGCCTGTAACTTTAAAATTTCTTATAAATTTAAATTTTAAAAATTCATCAGAACTGGATCAATTCCGAAAAGAGCTTTCCAATAAAATGGACTTCTGAAATGAATGAAGTGGCTATCGGGGGTGGGGGTGGGGTAATTTACACAACCCTGCCTAAGATGCCATAGATACAATATTCAAGTATGTTGACCAAATCTAAAGTTATATATACGTCTCCGCCAAGTGTCAGATTCAAAGTGTATATTCCTACTCACATTCTGATTTCTTGTTCCATAAGAACACCCCATCGATTAACGAGTTAATCCTTCAGAAAATGCTGTGTTTGCATGAACCTTAATGAAGCATATGGCATAGAAATAATATTACTTCCGAAGTGGTTTCTCGTTGCTTTCCTTAGTTCTAGCTCAGTCGCTTCTTAAGACACGTGCAGTTTACGGTACTATTCTTCAGTGGACTGGATAAAACACGGGTAGCAATATCAAGTATATTTAGAGTTATTTGAAGGATATGTTATTTTCTTCTTACATTAATTTTAAATATAATTTTATTATTGTTTAATATAATATACTCAAATAAAATAATATATATATATCTTCTTCTTCAGTGCACTGCCAAGTGGCAGGTTCAAGGTACATATTCATACTCAAAGTCTGTTTTCTAGCTCCATAAGAGCACTCCTTAGATCAACAAGTTAATCCCTTCACAAAGTCTATGCCATATCCATACCTTACGTAACGTATAGCTTGGTAAAATAAGGCTTCTGAGGTGGTTTGCCGTTGCCTTCCTCAGCTTGGTGGATTAATTACCATTTAATCCTGGGGAAAATATTTCATGGTGAGGTGGGTCCCCTGTTGCCATCCTCAGCTCCTGCCTTTATCGCCTCCTACGTACACGCGGCAAATTGTTTGTGGCTGCCCTATTCTGCAGTGGTCCAACCACATCCGAGCACAACACGGGGAATATATATATATATATATATATATATATATATATATATATATATATATATATATATATATATGTATATACATATATATATATATATATCACTTTTAAGACCGCATGATAAAACCGTTAGGCAATTTATTTCATTTCCGAATAATCAGTCATGTGAATGCCCAAGATTTTACTCTCAGATTAGCGCGTCCGGGAATCGATCCCACGATAGTTCAATTCATCTCCGGATCTGTCATTTAAAACATCATGGCGTTGCCTGACGCATCTACCACTGCATTATTGAGACATTAAAAATAAGGACTTATTCACACAACTTACCCCAAGTTAAATTACTATACATAATACTATATGCAGTGCAGTACTTTTTTCTATCTCATTAAGATTCTGACTGAAGTACATTAGGGTATAGGATCAAGATATAAAATTTAAATAATTGTGTAAGAGTCCCAGATAATCATTGCAATTGAAAAGATATTAGGAGATGAGCCTCCACATTAGGCTGCAGTAACAATAAGCTCAGGTTTGCACTTTGCCGATAAAAGTGGAGAAAGTGGAAATTCAATTTCTACTGTAATATATAGAACAGCACACTAAAATCACTTAGTTTTTTCATGACTTGCATTATCGCCAGAATAGCGGAATCAATTTTCATTATAGCTTGATTCAAGATCACGGGAACTTCTCACGATCTCAGTCATTTTCTAAGACAATTTCAGGTAATTGATTGAAATTTGAATGGCGTTGGAGTAATTGCTCGATGGTGGGTAAACGTTGCCTATGTAGAGTTTTTCAAGGCTGTCGTAAGATTAAGAATGTCCAATAGTCCAAAAATTAGTCTTCAATAAATTATTCAGAAAGTTGTTCGTTGTTTATAAAAGGCCACGATATGAAAAACTCCAGCATAAAGTTAGATAGGACTTGAAGGATGTAAACTATTTAATTTCAATCCATCTATTTGTTAGTTTAATTAATAGCTTATGGTGTGACTGATAATTTACTATAATGACCTTTATCCTTTCGCCTATTATGCTACTAGCAGCAAGCAAATTTCCTTGGAAATACTGTTCGGACTGGTTTACTGTTGCTTGCGGAATACTAAAAGGCCTTGTCCTATAAATCTCTCTATCGCCGGCTTTATTTAATATCTTTATTGATCCTTGCATTAATGACCTAAAATCTCTTAATGCAGGTTGTACCATTGGTGCACAATTTGTTGGTATGATCTTATACGCTGATGATTTGCTTCTTATTTCACCAACGGTGTTCGATTTACAAAAGATGCTAGATCAATGTTCAATTTCGTTTGATAATTTACTATTGGAATTCAATATAGATAAATCTATATGTGCTGCGAATGGGTTAGGGTCAGCCTGTGAAATTTCTTCAATGTCTCTAACGAAAAAACCATTAAACTGGGTAAAACGTTTTAAATACTTAGGTATTACTTTTATATCAAGTAAAAATCTAATGGTTGACACCAATTTGATTATTAGAAAATTTTACTCTAGTTGCAATAATATATTGAGTAAATCAGCTTATGTAACTGAGCTGACAAGATTGCATCTTTTAGAGTCCTACTGCTTGCCCATTTTAACCTATGCCACTGTTAGTATTTCACTTAGAAACGATCAAATTCATGATTTAAATGTTGCCTGGAACAGTGTTTATAGAAAGCTATTTAACTATAATAAATGGGAATCTGTTAAGCCAATTATGATAGGGTTGGGTAAGTTGGATTTTAAGCACAATAGAGTTAAACTTATGTTTAATTTCTTTAGAAGCAGCCTAAATAGATTCAGTATAAATATAATTTTAAAGCATTTTGTAATTAGATATGTGTTGAGGGATTTAGATAAAATGCGTCATTGTTTTAGATTGCCTATAAATTGTTCGATGGTTCTATACAATAGAGTGTCTTATGGTAGAAGCGTGTATTTAATTTACGAAGCTTTTAATGCTTGTGCTGGTATTAACAGGAATTCTAGTAAAGTTTCTAGTATTTCATTTTTGATTGTTTTATAATCCTATGTTTTTGTGTGTATGTGTGTGTATATATTTATATGTGATGCATCTTGATCCTGTCTGTTTTTGACGAATAAAGAAATGAATATAAATCAATCACATTCTAAGTTACATTAATAATCTCGGCTCTGGTTGCCCTTCTTTTCCTTTTTGCTGATAAAGTGCCATTATAAACTGTCATCAGACTGCGAATTCCCCCAAAAAAGTCTTGATTCCATCTCTCGTGGTCTACTTTACGTTGATCAGTCTCGCAGTAAAAGAGTGCCACGGTATACTGTTCCAGAAAATGTGATTTTTTATTTTGATTATAAATTTATTATGTACGCTTACTAAATCTAAGCTGTCATTGTCCTAGAATTTGGATTTACAGGCGACCTTTTGTTTTCTGTCCAGATATTTACAATAAATCCAGAAAAACTCAATAATATTACACAGCTTTAGAAATCACTTCTAGAAATCATGTCAAGTTGAGAAATCACGACACTCCTTCAGAGCGTTCTCAATTTGTTTGCGTGCAACCTTCGACTATTGTTCTAACCTGTGGTCTTCGTACAAAATAAGTGATATAACCCAAACAGAATCAATCCAAAAACGATCCACTAACATTTTAGGCCGAATACTGGGGTTGAAGTATCTGCTGAGACTACAACTTCAGTCTAATGAAACGCTAGATCATTAGAAATCCCCGCACGGAGCCAGTGGCGATGTCGTTAAAATATTCGATCAGTATGTGCGGGGTTCAAATCCTGGGAATACTGGTTTAATGGACTCACCGATGAATGAGTGTTTTTTTTCTCAGAATACGGTGTCACTTAAAATACTGGCTTAAGCAACAATAATAGCTAGAGCTTCATTGTGAATGAAGGCCATTTCAGCGTAGAAAGATTTTTACTTAAAAACCTCAGAATTGCTTCTTGGGATTCTTTCTTGCTATCCCCTTAGTATTGCAAATGCATATTCTCTAAATCTACGTACAAGGTACTTGTAGAATATGGACTTAGGAAACTTTAAAGAGCTAAGAGTTTTTCCTAGATAAAGCGTTAGCATTCGCTTCATCGAATCTCAGTGCCATACGAGCTAACCATTTCTTTACCATTTAAAATATCGGGCCTATTTAACGATGTGAATATTGATATTTATGCGACTTTTATATGTAAAATTGTAAGGTTATTTACATTTTTGTTTGTATATAATCCTATTTGTAAACTCTCTATTGTTCTAATTGTATACTGTACGCTTGTCAATGGCTCTGCAGCGATAAAATGCAGTTTGTTTCAGTGGTACTTTTGGTGACAAGGCATTTCGGAGTGGAGAGCATGATTAAAACAAAATCAATAAACAAATAATAATAATAATAATAATAATATTCTATGAGGACGAGGGATAAGAATATTGATTACATTAGATAATTACAGTCTCAGTCAATAAATAAGAATTTAACGTCCGGCTCCTCACCATAAGGCAATGTCTAGGACGTCAAAAAGTTTATATGAACTATCTGATGTTGTGTATTATTTTTATCTTATTTTTCTTATGTTTCTCTATTTTTGGTTTGGTGTCTGTGCATTTGATATTTTAAAGTTTGAACTATAGTAATAAACATATATCTCTATAATGGCAAATTAATAATAATACTAATAATAATAATAAAAGTTTAACGTCCGTTTCCTCATTCAAGGATGATATCAGGGATGTCCCCACAGCACACATCACTAATATGTGCTGTGTGAACGCACAAATACAGGCGCACATACCCAGATATCATACTTACATCATACTTACATGTATACATTTCTACAATGCAGCATTATAAAATCTGTCTCTTTGCTGTTTTGTCTTTCTTTTTTGGTAGCGTCTGAGTTTATTCGACTCTTGCGAAATTCAAGCTATTTTCTAGCACAATATTTTCTTTAATTATCGCAAAAACTGGAACAAACCGCTTACCTACTTACTGAATAGAAAAATGTACAAGAAGTAAAGTCTAACACTACAAGGTTAATGGCATTTCTAGAATAAGCTCGGCTTTGTTGAGAGGTTTGTTCCCAACATTTAAAATATGAGCAAAGTTTGCTGTGATAAATGATTCCAACTTTAGCATAATAGCCTTATTTTGACAGCGTATAGACTGTATGAATGTAAGGCATAGGTGTAAAAAGTTGATACGGCCTTTAGAGATTACTCACTAGTAAACGCAGTAAGTTATTTACAAATGACATTTGCTGAGCAATAAGTTCTGTAGGCCTAACACATGGAGTCAGTATGGTGTATAGAGAAAGTGATTGTTAGAATGACACGTGAAACCTTGGTTATTGAAAATACAAATGTATTTTTATCCGTGATATGGTTCAACTGACTAAGATTAAAGCAAACCAACTCACCAGATAACGCTGTGAACTCATTCAGCATAAACCACAATGAATTCATTCATCAGATAACACTATGAATTCATTCAACAGATAAGAAAATGAATTCATTCATCATATAACTCAACGAATTCATTCATCAGATAAGAAAGTGAACTCATTCAGCAGATAACACAATGAATTCATTCATCAGATAAGAAAGTGAACTCATTCAGCAGATAACTCAATGAATTCATTCATCTGATAAAACAATGAATTCATTCAGCAGATAACACAATGAACTTATTCACTAGATAACACCGTAAGAAATAAGTAACAAATAAGCAAAATAGCAAATATTTCTGATATAATCTGTATATTAATGAAGAAGTCTTGAAATAAGTGGAAAGTTGAAAACCTATATTTTAGTGGGTACAGATAGACAGACGATAAGAAAGTAGGAACATATAATCATGTGATAAATTCCATGCGACATTGGAAGAAGAATTGGACAAGATACATTCTAAGGGAGATAGTTTTCTAAAGGAGGTCATAGAAGGCATAATGGAAGGAAAGAGAAGCTTAGGTAGACAGAGATTATGAATGTTAGATCATTTAAAAATTCACTCGTATGTGGAAAAGAGGAAGAAAACGGAAGGACAAGAGTGTATGAATTGTATACCATGGACCTACCGGTAGGCAGTGCACTCACAGAGAGAGAAAGAGAGAAATGAGCTGCATTAACAACCATAAAGAGTACCCCAATGACCATAAATGTGATCTATCAAAAGGATGAATCCAAATGAATTATAAAGTAGCTCGGGAAATATATTTTCTGAAGTGGTTTACCGTTGCTTTCATAAATTGCTCACTTAGACATCCCTTAAGCCACTTGCGATTTACAGTAAATCTATTCCGTAGCCAAGTGCAACAAACTAGGGATTGGCTCTCAATTATTTCTCTAGCGCTCTGCCTAATGGCAGGTCCAATGTACATTTTTTGTCTTCATATCTCACGAGACTTGTATAGTATTAATCCCAGCTCTTCATCGAAACGATATAAAGCATCAATAGCTCGTATTTAGTTATATATAAATCATTGATATGAAAATCTGGCAACATTAAATCATTGTCGAATTTTCTTCGCATTAAGAAAAAAGACTTGGAAGGTTATTGTATTGCATTATATGAAGTTCTTCAAATGAATGGTCCTTTGAAATTGTCATTTAAACTGCTAAAACTCTCTTGTATCATTGCCAAAAAACTTAACCTTCGAGACTGCTTTACAGGTTTTCTGCCTTTTGCATATAATTTCGTCCTATATGTAGGCCTACGCTTGCAAATTTGTAGTTAACTTTTGTGACTAATTGGGATTTCTATCTAGTGCATTTTATACTGAGGCGAATGAACTATATTAGATTACATCATTTCTCCCTACTAGTTTTTAAATATTGGTACGAAATACATCAGCTACTGCAGAGTCAGTATCTTTAAATTGTCTTCGAACAATGAGCGAAAAATTGATCTAAGAGATACACTTCCTCTTTTTTAGTGCTTCGGCTTAAATAGTACCGCGAAATATTCCATGGTTTTTAAAATCGTTCTCCGACTTTACTACTGTTTTCTGATCGGTGTATAGCACTTATGAAGTAAATGGAACAAATAAAATGTTTCAACATAAATTAGATCGAGTTCCATCATATGACGCTCTAAACTACTAAACAATCTTAAACAACATTCATATGAACTATTAAATAAATTGCAATAAAAGATCCATAAACTGCTACATAAATGTCAAAAAATATATCTTCTTCACTGCACAGCCGAGTGGCAGGTTTAAGGTACATGTTCATGCTCAAAGTCTGTTTTCTCGCTTCATAAGAGCACCCCTTAGATCAACAAGTGAATCCCTTCACAAAGCCTATGCCTTATCCATGCCTTATGTAGCCTATAGCTTGGGAAAAATATGGCTTCTGAGGTGGTTTCCCGTTACCTTCCTCAGTTAGGTTGGTTAATTACCATTTAATCCTGGGGAAAATATTTCATGGTGAAATGGATCCCCTCTTGCCATCCTCAGCTCCTGCCTTTAGTCGCCTCTTACGAACACGTGGCAGATTGTTTGCGGTTGCCCTATTCTGCAGTGGTCCAACCACACCCGAGCACAACACGGGGAAAAATTTATATGTCGTACTAAATAAACTGCAATAAAAATTCAGTAATTACTAAATAAACTTCAGTACAAATTCAATCTCCTATTAAATAAACAGCAATAAAATCTTCAATTAACTACTTAGTAAACTTCACTAAAATTTCAATAAGCTACTAAATAAACTTAAATAGACATCAAATAAACTACTAAATAAACTTAAATGAATGAACTTCGAACGATGTCTCATTTAACGTGCTTACATTTTTATGACACTGAGAGAGTCAAGAATCATAAGTTCAGGATTTTGATATGTATGATAAGAAGGGAATTCAATTCTGATTCTATTTAATCATAATTTTAATTCTGCTCTATTTTATAGTCTTGTTCAACGATGCATAAACACAGTTATGAGTCGTGAAAATGCGATGAGTTGTGATAAAGAAATACAAATAATTTAATATTATAATATAAAAATATTATTATAAAATGATAAAGAAATATATTCAGGCAAAATGTAAAATAGTGGATTATAGTTAATTTCCTTCTCTCTCTCTGGTGTTCTGCCAAGTGTAAGGTCTAAAGTACATATTCCTGCTCAAATGTTGCCTGTCACGCTCCATAAAGAATAGTCCATTGATCAAAGAGCTTCTCTCAAAAAGGCTACTATTTACCAAAAACTTAATTCAGCCTATAGCTTGCGTATAATATGGCTTCTTAGGTGGATTCCCGCCGCCTTCCTCCTCGGTTCTTGCTCAGACGCCTCTTACGATACGTGCAGTTTACTGTTGCACATGTTATTCATCATATTCTGTACTATATAAGAGATAATCGTTTATCAGCACTGTGCCTGCTGAATATTATTTTTTTGAAGTAGAAGATCCGATCTGCCTAGACCCAATTAAACTATCTATAATGTATAACTTTAGACGCTCCGTTAACAATGCCGTATTGAGAAAAAATCTCATAGACAAGTCTTAGACGACGAGGTAAAACTCCTGCAAGTTTATTATTTGAGTAAACATTAACAATTCCATATTTAACAGATTTATTCGTACTAAGTGCATATATTACTTATAATAAAAATAGTATTAATATTACATAATTAACTATATAATTCTTATTATTAAGAAAATGTTTGTAAAACTATTGTTATCGTCAGTTTCCTCACTCGAAAGCGATGTCAGTGACGGGCGAGCCCAGGATTTTAACCCAACACACACTGATCCTCGGTCGAATAACTTACTGACATCACCACTGGCTTCAGTTAGATATTAAGACTCAGCGAAGTTGCGTGACTGTCTCTGCACTGTCTCTCACTACTGTAAGGAACGTCCACTGCAGGTATTGCTGTCGGAAGACGTGAATCCCGTCCCCTGAGGGTTTATATGGTTCACAGATATCGACTTTTAATCTCATCATCGTCATCATCGGCATTCTCATCTTTCTTGCCTAACATCAACTTACACTCAGAGGCTCCTCTGAAGTGATGAGAGGCGGAGTATAATAGGCCCTATATAAGTATATATATATATATTATATATTATATATATACATGTATATATATGCATATATATGTATATTGTACATATATATATGTATATACATATATACATTTATATACATATATATACATGTGTATATATACTTATATAGGGCCTATTATACTCCGCCTCTCATATATATATATATATATATATATATATATATATATATATGTATATATATATATATATATATATATATATATATATATTTGACGACCCAGGAACTGCTGGATCCGGTGACGGAGGACTAGTATTCGTATCTTTGTATCTTTTAATTTTCTTTAAAAAAACTAAAAAACTATAAATTTATTGATTGAGGCACTTATCCGTTAAAGTATAGGAAGCGAGAACCTTCAGAGAAGCTTCTCTGTCTTTCCATTAGCAAATATTTTATGCAAAATTTTTCCATTCATTAGATAATAATAGACAATAATTCCAAAAAATTTACTCTCTGATTAGCTACACAGTGAAATGATCGTACAACCACCTCAGTAGCAACCATTTAAAAGTTCGTGACTTTACATGTCGCTCTACACATTGAACTATTGAGACACTTAATAGGTAACAGAACGCAATAAAATCTCTTTTTATTTTCGTTGCTTTGCTGGTGCGAACACACTGAGCCTTTGGGACGTTCAATGGATCAGTGACCGGGATTTAATTATTTATTTACTATTATTTATTTATTATTTACTTTTTTATTTATTACTAATTATTTATTATTTTTACATTTACTCGCTTGTGTTTTATCCCTCGCCATCTGCGACATCTGTTGATTGGAAAAGTTTGTAATGGAAACTTTAGCAGAGTTAAAACTCTCGAGAAGTAGATTTATAAGCTGATAGTTTAGAAAATGACATTGAAAACTTATTCAGAGTGCCATAAAAGCCTTAAACGTTTTTGCGCGTGTTTAGGCCAAAAATTTGGTGATTTAAAGTGACAAACTTTTGCCAATAAAAAGATTTTGATTCAATTCTCTCCTACGTCTTCAGATTTAATGGAGAAGTTTAATAGAGGATAAAGATGCAGTTAAATCAAATCTAGTCAATCCTTTTATTTCATTTGTACATGAATTCAAGGCATTACATACCATGGACCTGCCAGTAGGCAGTGCTCTAAGAGAGAGAGAGAGAGAGAGAGAGAGAGAGAGAGAGTACATTAATTTTGAAAGTAAGAAACACACGTGCCTTGTGCATCTCAACAATGATCTACTCGAAAGATTTATGCTCTGCTCTTGAATAAGCAAAAGATTAACTATTCAATATAGAATACATCTTTTCACAGAAATCACATCGAGGCCAAAGCTATCTAGGCAATCGTGTTATGTATTTGTATAGTTCGCCATAAAGCCTACCACTCATCACCTTCAGAATTCTTGCATAGCATCACATAAAACTCTCTCTTAGTATCAGGCCTATTCAAATGTCATAAGAATTATTGGTATGAATTAAACTAATATAAAGAGCTGTGCTTAGTTCTACATGCTGTTGCTATACTGTTACTTTCGTTATTTAATACTAAGACCAGCGTATAAAGTCTCAGACCACCAAATGTGATCATAAGAGTTAACTACATGCATATGCCAGTGGCAGTCGAATATTATAATTCTGAATATATATATATATATATATATATATATATATATATATATATATATATATAGTGTGTATATATATATATATATATATATATATATATATATATATACAGGGTGAGTAAAAAAAGTGATAACACCTGCAAAAAATTTGAATATATCAGGCTATTGCTAATAATTTCAAATCAATCTTTTATCACTTACTAAAGGACTAATTTCTGATGGGGTGGCCAATTTTCATCCATTTTGGTACATAGATTGGCCAATTATACAAGTTTCAGCTGAGCAACCACCGTTTTTTACCTAAAAATTCCTTTTGCTACTACGGTAAGGGCAAATTGCACTTGGCGAGAATTGGCGAGAAGGATAAGGTGAACGCTCAGTATTACGTCAGTACTTTACTTTCAGAGCTGTTTGATGATTGCTATGCTCTTCTACCAAATGGTTTCATCTTTCAGTAGGATGATGCTCCGACTCATGCATCTCGCCATGCACATGAATGGATCAGCGGGAGAAATCCGCATTTCATCATGAAGATTTAATGGCCTCCAAATTCTCCCGATCAAAATCCTCGGAATTACCATGTCTTGGGAACCATGCTGCATCTCTATCAGAAATGCATTACATACCATCAAATCTACAAATGGTTCTATCTGAACCACCACAACGACGCTTTGCAGAGCAAAAATATAAATAAAATAAAATGAAATTTTATTTACTATACGTTCAAAAATGGGGGTTGCTTTGCTGAAACTTTCATAATTGGCCAATCTACTGTATGTACCCCATCAGAAATTAGTACTTTAGTATTTGGTAAAAGTTTGAATTGAAAATATTAACAATAGCCTGAGATATTCAAACTTTTTGCAGGTGTTATCACATTTTTTACTCACCCTGTATATATATATATATATATATATATATATATATATTTATATATAAAACCATTTAAGCGTTTTTAGCCTTCTGCTAAAATAGTAGTGTATATTGTTTTAAAAATTGCTACAAACTTTTCTAATCCCATCATTAGTTAAACTGGGATTCAAGTGAAGATGATAATGATACTGATGCTGATGATGATGATGATGATTTTAAAAATATATATTTTACATATACTGTATAATGAAGGCATTGTCGGTAAAGTTCAGCTTTAAATTACGCTGGTAAGAGTCATTTTCTTATAATAGTAGTTGAATATAATTTAGCCTCAAATAATTTGCAATGAAGTCGTTTTTCCTAAAATGGGAAAAGTCGTGTTTGATGGCTTCTATGTAGGCCCCTACTGCGTGTAATTAGCCTAAAATTTACCGCAGGATTTGCAATGTTTTCAATGTCCTTTGCGATCAAAGAATATTTATTTGCGTTTATTAGTTTCAATATCTCGTTATTTTACCTTTGAGAAAAGAAGTTTTGGAAAAGACATTTTGAGATCTTAAGGTGATTTATGCAAAATGTCACTGTTCTGTTTTCTACTTGAACTGTCAGACTATATCGAAATTCCGTTTCATTTAAATTCTTTTCTTCGTCTTCTCCAGTGGCAACTTACTTCCTTTCTCCCGTACACTGAGCCCAATTTAGCAGCAGGGATCGTCACTAGATAATAATAATAATAATAATAATTATTATTATTATTATTATAATAAAGGCTTAACGTCAATTTCCTTATACAAGTATGATGTCAGGCTCGTCAGGCATATACAGATTCAGAGTTATCAGGCACAAGGTCCTGTTCAGAGCATATATATATATATATTATATATATATATATATATATATATATATATATGTATATATATATATATATATATATATATATATATATATTCGATAATTTGTTTTCAATCTGACAATCGCAGAAAGTTACAGTATGGAAATTGCAACAGAATAGCATGACAAATTACAGGTATCGCATAAACAGTTAATGCGCTATACATTATGTATGTATATATATATTTATATATATACTGTACTGTATATATATATATATATATATATATATATATATATATATATATATACTGTATATACATATATACATATATATACATACATGTATATATATATATATATATATATATATATATATATATATACACATGTATGTAAGAGATGAAATAAAAATTTGCTTTCGATAACATTTACAAATTTTCAACATTACAATCCATGGCTTATAATATTCATAAATACCCCAAGTTTACAGGGCCTACTAAGCGTAAAGCGTAATAGTAATATTCAATATATTAACTAGCATCAGCTTAATTCATACGGGTAATGAAGTTCTTATCACCCAGACTGCTTCGTTTTATGAGAAGGGAAAAGCATCTCTTAACTTTTTCATTCTTCAGGTTGGATAATGATGATCGTTTTGCGAAGGTAACAAGTGCGCCATGCATACCGATTGTACCTAACCTATTAACCTGAGAGCGAACCGACTTCAAAGTGATTTCAATGCTAAACGGTAGATTATTACAAATTTACATAAACAGTATTAGAAATGATCACTCGAAAATAATTCCAAGCATCCAAGTTACATATTTCAATAACTATAGTCATGTTTTATCCAAGTTTTCTGGTTATAACGTTATAAAATAGTGTTTTTGTTATTATACGGAAAATCAAAACATCTTGTGATAAGAAAAAACCAGTTTGTCTGCGGATGAAGATAAAAAAGAGACGATTGCATTAGAAAAACTCTGTACATGTCTATATTCATACTCACCCAATCAACATTCGAGACTGACAGTGCAGTATAAAGCTTGGCAACAAGGCACTTTATAACATCAGGGAATAAAAAAGAAATGATTAATGATTTGCAGTAGCTCGATAAAATGCGCATCTAAAGTATCGACATCTCTCAGAAAACGTTATGATATGATAATTTTTTTTTAAAATTTACTTGTTTTAATTTTTGAATTTGTGAAGGAAAATCTTGCAATCTGTTGAATCAGGAAAACTTGCTGCACCTAAATGTCAAACAGTATCTTATAGTGACAAATAATTTGCTGTAGCAAGTCCCAAAATGTAGTTAATAAGATATTTTGAAGCACCTTGTTGATCTTAAAGTTTGCTTTAAAAGGAATCTTTAAATCTTAGAGCGCTTATTCTTGCGCGATGGTTTCCTTTAAATTCTGTGCTATGATCTATTTTAAGTATATCTCGGATACCGTTGCTTTAGCTGTATTGATGATGATAATGTTTTGGTTTTATGGTGCCTTTTATTACATGTATTCTATTGTGTATTGCGTGATTTGCTATATGCATTTTTAAGTATATTGAGCAGAAATATTGAAACAGTATTAAGCACTAAACTAGAGCTAAACTATTTATAACCTTTGTCATTTTTACACAGGGTTTATATCGCAACAAAGAAATGTCATGCCATGTTCTACAACTGCTAAGCTAAATCTTTCAGGGCTCGATTATCCGAGTAGCTATTCGACAAGTGCTTTTGACTGAATAGCATTTTATTAAGCGCAGTAACCTTTAAACATGGGGTAAAAGAAAATAAATAATAACGTGATCTCTACTCGCACAAAGTAAAGATGTCCGTGATACACTAGACTTTGCATTTAATAACATAGTGAACGGAATACAGGTATGTGTCAGTCATAAAGCCGGTCCTATTGAAGATCTTTTATAAGCCCAGACAACACGCGGAAGTGTAGTCTAGTAGACCACAGATCGTGAAAGCACGAAGCAGCCTAAATCGTGTAGATTTAAATCAAATAAATAAATGTCGCTTTACATTATCGCCACACAGCTGCACTTCAGCCGTGACTCTGACGACCTGAGGCGAAAGTTTTATTACCACGTTACTAAGTTTCTTCTTCATTTTGTTCTTCTTCTTTGCGTTAATCCAGCTTTTCTGCAGGGTTCACTTGTCAAGTCGACATTCCTGTCTCCATTTGGCGCGTTCGTGGACATTTCCTGAGTTTCTGAGTTTCATCAGAATCATAAATTTTCTTCACCTCTCTCTCTCTCTCTTCATTTCTCTGTCTCTGTCTCTACATCTCTCTCTCTCTCTCTCTCTGTGTCTTCACATCTCTTCTCTCTATCTCTACATATCTCTCTCTCCCTGTGTGTCTCTACATCTCTCTGTCTCTACATCTCTTCTCTCTCTCTCTCTCTTTCTCTCTCTCTCTCTTTCTCTCTCTCTCTCTTTCTCTCTCTTTCTCTCTCTCTCTCTCTTTCTCTCTCGCTCTCTTTCTGATCACTCTCGTACCACAGATTCGCTACATATAATTAACTCTATTATATTAACTTAGATGGTTTGAGCGTAATTGACTATTTTTGTGAGTCAATTTAATAGCAAATCGGCCGCAGTCAAAATGTTAAAATACAGGCAACATTCTGCAATTCATTTGCTGGGTAAGGTTTGATTTTAATTGTAGTCAAATGTTAATAAAATGAGTTACTTATTTGTAAATAAAATAAGTTAGTTACATATTTGTTACAGAATATTGAGTAATTTAGTAGAATCTACTATGTGGCAAAACCAAATTCAAAATTTGAAAGTAATTTTTCAGTTATTGATCCTTTCCATAGTGGATTTATTTCTAACACACTCTCTACTGCATACTCAACATCAGTTCACCCAATAAATAAATGAAGCTAATTTATGGAGGTGATATTGCGTAGCAATTAGAATGCTCGCCACGGAAGTAAGTGGCTTGAGTTCAAAGCCCTTGTGTATCAACTACTATAGAAAGTTTAATCATATATCGAAGCTTGCTGCACCTTAACGCTATTAACAGCAAAGATACGATTAATATTGGCAATGATTAATTGTAGCACGTGAATCTGTTAAGTGGCCAACTACAAAAAGGAATAAATACGTAGTCAATTGGAGGGCGAATATCAACGAAAAGTGAAACGTCGTGATCACTCGCCGCTTGTTCCTAGTGCAAAGCGATGTGAAACTATAACCTGTCGGTAGACATTTTATTTATTATTTTTTCCAAAATAAACATTTCTTCTGCTACTCTCAAATAAGAGAGCTCTTAGAAATCGACTGAGCATTGAGAGATTTTACCAGTGATGTCTTGACACGAATAACGTGTCGTTTGTACCAGAGCAGAAACTGTGGCCCAAATATTTTGTTTTTCAATTAGAAGTTGCTCTATGTAGTCGTGTAGGCTCTTTGCTTCTCAAAATGAAAAGCATGTTTTAATTTACAAATATTTTCGAACATATTTACGTTGCAAATGTAATTTAATGTCTAGAGCGTATTTCAAGCAATTCCTTAAATGTATATTTTATCAAAAACTTCTCAAAACTGTCACTTAAGATGACAACTAACGCTTTCTTGTTATGTGGACTTTACAGAAACTGTAAAATATTTCAGTAATTTCAGAATTTTTATGGAGTTTCGGTTTCCTAATGAATGAAGTAGCATTGTTAGATTATATTGCTCGTATCTTGTCATTTTCATAATCCATTTTCGATTTTAATCTAAAATGGATTATGACAGGATATGATATGAGAGGTTTTAACCGAAGAGGTTTCATCGATTTTAATCGAAAACGGATTATGACATTGTTTACAGTATGCTGATTGAAACATGAAATCTACTGAATTAAGTTAAGCCACTTGCAGAATAGTATTTTTTACATTGTGACGTCATGTTAACATGTCAAGACTGCAAAAATTAGCTTGGTTCAAGTACAATCGTTAATTAACTTTTGAAATTCTGAGAGTTCTTTTTCAACGTTGTTTTACTTCAGACTTCTCAAGTCACAGATCGAAATATGAAACGCTGCTTTAAAATCTTGAATTACATTATTTTAAACGAATTTGTAATTTTAAACTGTTTTCCTCCCGTACTTAAGTTTTTGAAGTTCTTCTTGCACATATCGAAACAACGACCTGCAGAAATTCGCTATTGTACATTGTACTAACTAACCAAATCCTTAACTTATTTATCAGAACTGATCATTTTATTGCGATTATCTAATCAGAATCACGGTGATGATCTCTTACTGTTTTTTCTCGAAAACTGGTAAAAATGCTGGTAAAGCTAAGGTTCATTCCGTCGGGAATTTAAAATGTTCGGTAGTCGCAGTTAGTTAATTAGTGGCGGGTTAATAATAATAATAATAAAGGTTTAACTTCCGTTTCCTCATACAAGGATGATGTCAGGGTCGTCCCCCATCATATGTTACTATAAATAGATTCACCTCAAACGATCTAAGAAACATGTGCTGAAGAGAAAGTAAAAGATCATAAACGGTGCCGGTCCGTGATCCAGCGATTACATTAAAATACTGTCGACATTAGCTAATAAGTGAAGGATTTTAAGAAACATTCTACTACCAGTAACAACACCTGCTTAACAACAACAACCAGTACAACTAGTACAACTACACAACCAGTACAACTAGTACAACAACAAAAACCAATACAACTATTACAACAACAACCAGTGCAACAAGTACAACAACAACAACCAATGCAACTAGTACAACCGCAACAACAAGTACAACTTGTACAACAACCAATACAACAATAACAACAACCAATACAAGTAGTACCACAACAATACCACTTAGCACAACTACAACAACTACTAGATTTTTAAAAACCATATCACTTTAGAGAAAAGTCTCAAATTTAACTTTTGCAGCAAATCGCAAACCATGAAGCATATCGTTGAGGAGTGCCTCTAACCTGCTTGCCAGGTCTGTCCGTGGTCGAGTATCTGACCTACTTAACCACGGGCTCCAGCCTTCATTGACATAGGTGGATGTTAGCATGGATGGACATTCACTCTAATGCATATTAAATATCATAAATATATTAATAAATTATATCAATTATAATTAAAAATTATATTAATGCATATTAGATATCATGAAGCCAGTGTCATCGGTTCTTCTGGTACGCCAGTCTTGTTTTCATAAGAGCCATGAAAGGGACTGATATAATATATTATAGGTTATATAGGCAAGATAACAATCCTACTGTTTGCATAATCCAACAAGCCCGGCTGTATATACATTTTACAAAGCCACGATACTAGTTCATTATATTCAGTATTTTCTTCTGTCAGTATTCCTTTCACCATTTCAAGTATTTTATTCAATATTCATTATAGTGATTCACCCAACTCATCAACGTGGTAGACTATTGCCTTGGATTTTCTGTACATTTCTATGCAGTGGAATTCATCTGAGAGATTTAGTTCTCAAAGAGTGCGCGCTGTACAATAAGCAAAGCAGGAATTATAGCGTTTGCGAGAGAGGAAGTAACCAGTTATCGGCAAAGCTTTCGCCGCTATGTCAACTTGAAATGAATGGGAGATCTTAGCATGAAATCGCTAAATTAAACTACCATTCTGTTACTAGATCACTGCGATTACAGATAAGGCGCCGCGAAGCTAAGAGCACCTGATGTTTCGCTGTGGGAAGAAATATGTACCTTGAACCTACGCGGTGTCAGAACACAAGATATAGAGAGAGAGAGTGTGTGAGAGAGAGAAAGTGAAAGAGAGAGAGAGAGAGAGAGTGAGAGAGAGATTGTGTGTGCGTGAGTGAGAGAGAGAGTATGAGAGAGAGAGACAGTATGAGAGAGAGAGAGAGAGGGGACGTTGTATTAAGTAAAGTTCAGTTGCTATAGGTTTCGCCTGTTTGCGGATTAATTTTGGCAGCTGATGATTTCACTTCGAAGAGAAGGCACATTCAAACTATCGTCTTAGACATTTCCTTTTAGTTTTGCCTAACTCGCTGGGTTCTCACACACCCCGCCTAGTAAGTTTACTTTAAGAAGTGACACTCCCATTTGCAAGTACCATTGATTAGCACCATATAAATAAATATTTGCACCATAAAATGGCTCATTCTCTGAATTCCTCGCCGTAGGAGTTCCATTTTCGTTTTCAATGTTTGTTGCACTTTTTCAATTATCTCTGCGTTAAAATATATGGATTCATAAACAAACGTATTTCAATGGTTTCAATGAACTATATAATTAGAATTAGATAAGCAAATAAAAAATTAATACTATCAGAATAAATCGTGCGTTATTTGAACTCTCTCTCTCTTTCTCCTCTCTCTCTCCCTCTTTCGATCTCTGATTCTCTGTTTCTTTCTGTTCGCTCTAGCCCTCTCTGTCTCTCTGTCTCTCTCTCTCTTCTCTCTCTCTCTCTCTCTCTCTCTCTGTGCATGGACTTATTGGCAGGTCTATGGCATTTTAACTTCTCCACATTTCTATCATTTGCCTTTTTCTTCGTATAAAAATAAACTTTAGTTATCACAGCATCCTGCATCCAAAGTCTCTGTCTTAGCTGGACTACTTGATAAAGTGTAAAATTGAACCCAATGTCTTAGGACCAGCAGCAGAGCATTCAATCAATCAGACCACTGCTATCAGTGCATGGCATGATATACAAGCATTGTTTACTGAGACCACTGTCTCTACTAAACTTGCGTTAGACACAGAGTTTTGGTGAAATTTCTTTGTAAGTTGATAAAGTGCTTTTAACTGAGAGAGACCATATATTGCGAACTAGAATGTGTTTATTGGATTAACCCAAAAAATACTGATCAGATCAAATACTAGGAAGAACACTAGAAAGAATACCAAAGGACATTATGGAGAATACCTAAGAGAGAAAGAAAGAGAGAGAAAGAGAGCGAGAGAGAGAGAGTGAAAGAAAGAAAAAGAAAGAAAACAAGACATGAAAACAAGAAAACAAGAAAGACAGAGGTAGAAAGAGAGAGAAGCTGTGAGTGAGAGAGATCAGCTTTAAAATTTCCACAACTTTTATGAAATAAAGTTCTATCTGTACGTTATAGTCTTTTTTAAAGTGAAGTGTCTTACTTCAGTCTGTATGTCTTACTTCTTACTGTATGCAATATTCTCAACAATCAAATAGGCCCATTTTACAGTGAATGTTACACTAAACTATGCGAATACCGCAGCCTGCTGTAAAATGTGGATTGCACAAAAAGATTGGCTAGACAGCAAGATTGAGTAGATTTCATATACGTTCCCATGTGTACCATGCTTGAGCCCATCCTGTAAAATTATAGAAGTTCGTCGAGAATTTGTCATTCGGTACATAATTGGTAATATTTTTATTTGAGAACTCTTCTAAAACAAAGCTAGCATTCATATTGACGGGAACGGATGTTAGAGTTGCGTAATGTTTGACTCATGCTGCTTTTAAAATGCACGTCTTAGATATATTGTTACAGAGTTAGATATATCATTACAAGAGTTTAAAGGAATAAAAGTTCACAGAAAGAAATGTAGTAAAATAATTAGGGATTATTTGCATTGAATAGTTTCATTTTGAAAGGCTAATGCCTAATTTAACGTCAGTTTCCTGCTCGATGGCATGTCAGCGATGGGGAGAGCACTGGATTTGAATTTAACACCTACCGATCCACTGTCAAAAAACTTGCCAACAAGCCACCGGCTCACTTTTAAAAAGTTGCAGAAGCTATATCATTATTATATCTATTGTATACTGAAGGTACGTGTGAATGCTTAAAGAACGAAACCTGCATGATAACTGCTATAAATTGAATAATATAGACCTAAGACAGACTAGTAAATGGAAAGAGATTAGTCTTATAAGACTAGATCTATGCTCTGAAGTTGACTACCATAATAATGTTAATGAAATGAATTGCTTCAGGCCATTTACTTGACTTCCATACAAGAGCTTAAGAAAATGCGCATTTATAATAAACAATTATGTTTATTTTCTGAAGTCAGTGGCAGGTAGAGTATTGAACACGACGTGGCAGATACTTTGTAATCTGAATAAAACTCAAGCACCTAGAGAACTAAAGTTAACGTAATCCTATATGCACTATTTGACAAAGAAACTGCTATTAGTTAAAGTTTCGAGTTATTGATCTACAAAATGTCATATATCATCATCTGATATTGATGAATTTAATGAAAAATGACAAATTAAGAAGATTTGCATGGCTTTCATATTTGAAAACTTACTGCTTACTGTTTGTACATATAGCTTGAATAGCTAGAGCGTACACGAATAGAGCTGAATGAACTTGAAAAACGGCATTTTGGTTTCCCTTAGCGAAAGTATGACTTCGTAGCACAGATATTAACTAGTTAAATACTCGGCGTTTATCTAAGCTCTTGAAAGGCGCAAAATTTTATTGCAAGATTAATAAAGATGTTCATAACGTTATTACTAGAGATGTTAGATAAATGTCATAGTGAAGTGAAATGATTATCCAATTCTTTAGTACAAACAAAATAAAGTTTTGTTGGACGTTAAGCAGCTTAATCACCAATTTATTTGTAGAATCTGCAAATATCTGAGATATGATATATATTGTCCGATGAGCCCAATGGACAATTAATCCATCTTTACCTACACTAATAGATTCTGCTAAGAATATGTTTACTAGAGTAAAGGAGAATTCATGAAAGGCTCTAATAAATAGTCAAAATTGATAAAATTCTCAAAGAGAGCAAGTTTATATCCTGAAAAGGGCATTTAACTTTTAAAAGTTCACTATGTTCTTATGCAGTAACAAATCTGTCTTTCTAACATAAGTTTAAAATCCTTTTGCTCGTAAGAACCAAAGACGTCTTATTTTTTTATCCTTTACTAGAGGGGATCTAGTCAATGAGGAGCAAACCCTTAAATTTGGAGGTATCCCCCGTCAATTTGTTATGTGTTTATGACTGCAGTTATGAATTTACTTAGAATTCAAAAGTTATATTTTGAAACCTAAGTCACTAATATACATTCGATCGGAAAACTGACGCTAAACTTATTTTATCCCGTACCTTTTAAGCTTTTAATTTAGTGAAAAACTTGAGGACTTCAATTTTATAGTCAGTGAGTGACTTTTTTTTGTTCGTATGATTACACTTATGACATACCGCATGTGCTACACAGTTTCCTTTCTTATTATCACTTCCAGTTTTAAAATCAGTGAAAGTTTTTATCACTTCGAGTTTTAAAATCAGTGAAATACTTTATCACTTCAAGTTTTAAAGTCACTGCAGACAATTCGTACCAAATGCAGTCATTGATGCAAATAACAGAGCTATGTTTGCTTTGTGACAACCTTGTCAAATTTGAATTCCACTCCGATATCTCGTGTTAGGCCTTACATGTATAATGTAGAAATAAATAGTCTACACCACCTTGAGTCACTTCCTATTTGACTAGATCTGGGACTTATTTGCTCCAAACTACCTTCAACCTCTTTTATCCACGTGCAAACACACATCATGATGTAAAAGTTGTATAGAGTTGAAAGTAAACCGAGCGCATGATATGGGATTTAGAACTTACTTCACAGCGTCAAATATTAAGGCTATTTTGAAATTGTTGGACCTTTCATGCATCTACTTTTTGACAAATGTAAACGCCACTGATGCGTGTCATAAAGCTGCATTAGTGAATAAGTTAAGGCTATTGAAAGTTGATGGCGACGATGACATGTCGAAGGTTTTTGGAACTAATCGCATACGCATGTTGCGATTAGTAGATTTTTAGCAAAACTCTATTAGACTGCACGAGCTAAATTTGCATAGCTAATTCCAAGATTACATCTGAAAGCCTTTGTTAAGTTTATCTAATCCTGTTTGAGATTGGGCGTTGAATTAAAAGTATGCTGTAAAGCTACATACACCTAAGGACACTGCATGTTTATCAAAATATCTATTCTATTTGTCTTTGGCAGCCTAAAACTTGCACAACCGAGAAATATCTAGGGTGTTTTCAGCAAGTAAAGATCTCTATCTAATCTTTCGTGCAATCAAATGACATTTGCTTTACCTCCCTTATAGTGTGTTAGAAACATTTCGAACATTATTGTCAGCTATTGCAATGGTTTTGAAATTCATAAAAGCGATTTAGGAGCCTAGAACCAACTGTTTGCTCAAATTTTTATGTATGTAGAATTTCAGGTTATGAAATTTCATAATATCAATTTTGAGACTAATTTAATTCCTGTTGTCTGTAATATAGGATATGCTATAATATAATATATTATAATATAACATAATATATAATATACCGGTATAATATACCGGCTTCTTATTATGGATAATGAAGCTCTAGGGTTTAAACATGCGATATTGATGTGATAAGTACCACCCTGGATGAAATAGTTTTTCTAAAATCGTGGTTCGAGCTTCACCTCAACACTTTGCTAGTGATAATTTAAATTTGGACAACAAGTGTATTTAGAGACAACTAATGCACATCTGGTCTTTATGTTAAGAGTAATAATTGATTTACCATCATCAGTTTATCAGCAGATATGCGAATAATTTGGCCAACTAAAACTGACTTTAAGTTTATTGTTTCAGTATCATTGGAACAACTTTTGCAGATGGTCAGATTGAGATATAATTTTAAGAATATAATTCATTTAAATTGATTGATTTTTACACTAAAATTTCAATTATCATTGGTTGATTGTCACACTAAAATTGCATTTATGCTTTGTTAATTATTATTTAAAAATAAATTTGGTATTAATTGTTTATATTTACGTCTAAATTGCTTTTAAATAATTGCCAAATTAATATCGTATATATGATTTGATTAATTGCTTGTTTGCAGTAAATTTGCATTGAATTAGCTTCTAGACTAAATAGAGCCCAAACCAGCTGCAGGATGATCACATGAAAAGGCATTAAATGCGTTTGTTAGATTTGATCGCTGTATATCAGGCCTATTTGTAACAGATGAGCAAACACAGCCTAACAGTAGCCAATCTCTCAATACGTACGGTAACTAACTTGCCTGTTAGTTGAAATTGGTTTGCACTAACTTCTGCCGAAAACTCGGGTAACTTTCCCCAAATCGTGTGAGCAACGGGCCTAGTTGTTCTGCCTTCGCATCACTGACCTCGTGCTAGGGGCCTATGCCCGCTTCCTTTCCGTCTGTCCAGTCAACCGTCACGCCGTGTCGCTGTTAGATGCTGAACTTTATAAGCCATTATCACTCGTGTGATAGTAGCCGCAGTTGATAGACCGGCGGAGAGGCAAACGAGTGACTTTTATGTTAAAACTCTCGCGTTGTAGTAACTAATTTGTAGGACTGTATAATTAAAATATTTTGTAGGCATTATATTTCAGTTAAATATACTTACTAATATATTTATTGCGATTATTAATTCATGCACATACGCTTCGTTTAAACGATCACACAAGATTTTTCTCGTTGGACGTACTCAAGACATTTACGTGCGCCTTAAACCTGTTATTTATCGATGTTGGAGAGGAATAATTTGTTATATATGTTTATTATTATGTCTATTATTATGCTTATTACTAATGATATTTGACTAGGGATTGCGTTTGATACTCTAGTTAATGTATATAAGTTTACTTTCTTTATTTTCTTTATAAAAAGCTAACGTTAACGTCAGTTTCCTCACTTGAAAGTGATGTCAGTAACGAGCGAGCCCAGGATTTAAAATCCGCACATACTGATCCGCGATCGAATATCTTACCGACATCGTCACTGGTTCCAGCCAATGAAATAAATCGTATTGATTTATGATTTATGAATTTAATTGATTTTTAAATATAATTAATTTATAAATAAAATGTATTTATAAATATAACTTCAACATAAGTCGTATTGATTTAAGTTGTATTTGATTTCTATTGTATGTGTTTCGTACTTCATGAATTTGGTGAAATAAAGATTCTATTATGATTACTTATTTCAGCTAATCTCATCTGCAGATGCAGCCACCTGGTGCGAATAATAACTGTAGTGGATTCTTCTAGATGTTATACAATTCTATCTCTATATAATCCAAAGAATATTGTCAGACTGTGACCATCTAGAACAAGTGCCAAAAAGCTTTGAGGACTCAGGGCGTCATGGACCTATTCTGTTCCAGCAGAAGAGGATCCAAAACATGGAGCAAACGCAACTTGCTCATAATCGGTGTAGCACTCATTATAGGTTAGTTAATTTTTCAATCAAGCAACCATCTCTTTAGTGTTCTGCCAAGTTACATTATCTTACTCGTGAGATGCGTTAACATTTCGTACATTTTGGCTGGAGCCAGTGGCGACGTCGGTAAGATATTCGACCACGGATCAGTATGTGCATGGTTCAAATTCTGAGCTCGCCCGTCACTGACATCACTTTCGAGTGAGGAAACTGACGTTTACATTAACTTTAAATCTTAATGTAGCTGATGGCTTGGGAACAATATTGCATCTGCGGTGGTGTCTCGTGGCTTTCCTCAGTTCATGCTTAGTCACCTCTTACGACACTTACGGTTTATGGTTGGTACATTCTTAAATGTTCCGGACACATCAATGCAAATCAACAACGAAATATATCTATAGTGGAACGCTTAGAATCCATTTCAGCACCACATGCATAGTCGAAGACGATCCAGTAATAGTTTGACCCCGAGATCTCAACTCGGTATACTACAAAGATTAAGAGTGACATGTTTCAGGTTTATAATTATTTTTATTAGCAAACATACTCGTATATGTGACCATTAAATACCATTTCATTTAATTAATTTAATAATTTTGATCGACCGCTCTAAAATTGTCTAAATTGCCCAGCGGTTTAAACACGTTGTATTAAAAGGTGATAGATTTAAACATAGTTGGTCATTTCACTTTAATGCGTATTTACTTTTCTTAAAGTTTATGATGTTTATTTTTAATGCACAGTCTCAACACTGCACACCACCACCGCTGCAACAACAGAAACCACTACCACCACTGCAACCACCACCATTACAACTAGTGCAACAACTAGTACAACTAGTACAACAACTAGTACAACTAGTACAACAACCAGTACAACTAGTACAACAACAACAACTAGTACAACAACCAGTACAACTAGTACAACAACAACAACCAGTACAACTAGTACAACAACCAGTACAACTAGCACAACAACAACAACAACCAGTACAACTAGTACAACAACCAGTACAACTAGCACAACAACAACCAGTACAACTAGTACAACAACCAGTACAACTAGCACAACAACAACCAGTACAACTAGTACAACAACCAGTACAACTAGTACAACAACCAGTACAACTAGTACAACAACCAGTACAACTAGTACAACAACCAGTACAACTAGTACAACAACCAGTACAACTAGTACAACAACCAGTACAACTAGTACAACAACCAGTACAACTAGTACAACAACCAGTACAACTAGTACAACAACCAGTACAACTAGTACAACAACAACAACCAGTACAACTAGTACAACAACCAGTACAACTAGCACAACAACAACAACCAGTACAACTAGTACAACAACCAGTACAACTAGCACAACAACAACAACCAGTACAACTAGTACAACAACCAGTACAACTAGCACAACAACAACAACCAGTACAACTAGTACAACAACCAGTACAACTAGCACAACAACAACAACCAGTACAACTAGTACAACAACCAGTACAACTAGCACAACAACAACAACCAGTACAACAACCAGTACAACTAGTGCAACAACAACAATCAGTACAACAAGTACCACCACAACACCAACTAGCACAACAACAATAACTACTAGTACAGCAGAAACCAGTACAACGACAAGTACAACAGGTACTAGTATAACATCAAGTACAACAACTGGTGTAACAGATACCAGTACAACCACAATTACAACAACTGGTGTAACAGATACCAGTACAACCACAATTACAACAACTGGTGTAGCAGATACTAGTACAACCACAATTACAACAACTGGTGTAACAGATACCAGTACAACCACAATTACAACAACTGGTACAACAGGTACCAGTACAACCACAATTACAACAACTGGTACAACAGATACCAGTACAATTACAACAACTGGTATAACACATACCAGTACAACTATAAGTACAACAGGTACTAGCACAACCTCAAGAACAACAATTGGCATTGCAGATACTAGTACAACTTCAAGTACAACAATTACAACAACTGTACAACCGAGTACAACTGGTGCAACAACAATTAGTACAACAATTACAACCACTACACCCATAGTTACGACGTCTGCAATAAGTACAGCCGGTCAGTCCACTACAGTTGGCGTATCTAGTGCAACAAGTGCAGGCAGCACCAATGTTGTTGTCACTACATTCCAGGGAACGAATGCAACCAGCGGTACTAGTACTCGTTCTATCGCAGCTACAACCAACTTACCGAGTTCAACTACTAGGACAACAACTGCAACATCGAGTTTGTTACAATTTATTCATTTTTTGTGTTTTATTTTTACGTTTCTATAACATCGTAAGGCCATGAAGAATAAGATTATTTTCGCCAAAAGCTCTGCATGATTCTGATAGTAGTTTAAGTAGAAAGCGAGAAAGGTTTAGAATAAATATTGTTATTCCTGCTTTGTACAGTGTTTGGTCCTCTGAAGAACCGTTTACTGTCTGTGTCTTGGAGGGTACTAAGCCAAAACTGACAACAATAGAGAAAATGTCGTCTAATTGTTTTAATGTGGTTTAAGGTATAGTCCTTGGTGGGAAATAAACCTATTTGGTTCTTGTGGATAATTTTAAAGAGAGTGAATGAAACAGCATGACGATGGTACTTGACACTGCCATTTGGCAGAGCAATAAGAGAGGGAAATGATTCATTATGTAAATCTATTGCATTGAGAAACGCAATTTAATTGCTACTTCAGTATTTAAGAAAACGACACTGTTGGAAACAGTATACAAAATTTGAACACTCTTGGTATAAATATAATTATAAGAAAATTTATTATTTGTTCTTATTCAATTGATAGCTTAGTAACTTTGTCTTTTATATTTGTCTACCGTTTAATTGGTGAAATAAAATAAAATAAAATATGAATAAATTTATTTACAATATAGTCGCAAACATTAATACTCTGTAATTAAGTCTTTTGTTTGCAATATCAGGTTGTTTGGTAGAACTAATAGATTTGAATTGCAGTTATTTTGGTTGCACTGTATGTAATTAAGTAAATAAGATGACTAGGTTAAATAATTAAGTAAATAAGATGACTAGATTAAATAATTAAGTAAATAAGATGACTAGGTTAAATAATTAAGTAAATAAGATGACTAGGTTATATAATTAAGTAAATAAGATGACTAGGTTATATAATTAAGTAAATAAGATGACTAGGTTATATAATTAAGTAAATAAGATGACTAGGTTATATAATTAAGTAAATAAGATGACTAGGTTATATAATTAAGTAAATAAGATGACTAGGTTATATAATTAAGTAAATAAGATGACTAGGTTATATAATTAAGTAAATAAGATGACTAGGTTATATAATTAAGTAAATAAGATGACTAGGTTATATAATTAAGTAAATAAGATGACTAGGTTATATAATTAAGTAAATAAGATGACTAGGTTATATAATTAAGTAAATAAGATGACTAGGTTATATAATTAAGTAAATAAGATGACTAGGTTATATAATTAAGTAAATAAGATGACTAGGTTATATAATTAAGTAAATAAGATGACTAGGTTATATAATTAAGTAAATAAGATGACTAGGTTATATAATTAAGTAAATAAGATGACTAGGTTATATAATTAAGTAAATAAGATGACTAGGTTATATAATTAAGTAAATAAGATGACTAGGTTATATAATTAAGTAAATAAGATGACTAGGTTATATAATTAAGTAAATAAGATGACTAGGTTATATAATTAAGTAAATAAGATGACTAGTTTATATTATTAAGTAAATAAGATGACTAGGTTATATAATTAAGTAAATTAATATAATTAAGTAAATTAAGTCATCTTATTTGAGATGACTAGGTTATATAATTAAGTAAATAAGATGACTAGGTTATATAATTAAGTAAATAAGATGACTAGTTATATAATTAAGTAAATAAGATGACTAGGTTATATAATTAAGTAAATAAGATGACTAGATTATATAATTATAAATAATATGCCTAGTGAAATAATTAAGTAACTGAAGTGACAGGTATATATTAAGTAACATAAGATGCTAGTATAAAATTAAGTAAATAAGATGACGATGTTTATATAATTAGTAAATAAGAGTGACTAGAATTATATAATTAAGTAATATGATGACTAGGTATATAATTAAGTAAAATTGACTAGTTTATAATTACTAAATAAGATGCTAGTTATACAATTAAGTAAATCAGATGACTAGGTTATATCCTTAAGTAATAAGATGACTCGGTTTATATAATTAATTAAATAAGATGACTAGTTTATATTATTAAGTAAATAAGATGCTATGTTTATATTAAGTAATTCTGTAATTAAGTAAATTACGTCCTTATTTGAGATGACTAGTTTCTTATTAAGTAAATAAGATACTAAAAGGGTTTATACAATTAAGTAATAAGATGACTAGGTGTATCTAATTAAGTCCAATAAGATGACTAGGTTATATAATTAAGTAAATAAGATGACTAGGTTATATAATTAAGTAAATAAATAATTAAGTAAGTAAATAAGATGACTAGTTATATAATTAAGTAAATAAGATGACTAGGTTATATAATTAAGTAAATAAGATGACTAGGTTATATAATTAAGTAAATAAGATGACTAGGTTATATAATTAAGTAAATAAGATGACTAGGTTATATAATTAAGTAAATAAGATGACTAGGTTATATAATTAAGTAAATAAGATGACTAGGTTATATAATTAAGTAAATAAGATGACTAGGTTATATAATTAAGTAAATAAGATGACTAGGTTATATAATTAAGTAAATAAGATGACTAGGTTATATAATTAAGTAAATAAGATGACTAGGTTATATAATTAAGTAAATAAGATGACTAGGTTATATAATTAAGTAAATAAGATGACTAGGTTATATAATTAAGTAAATAAGATGACTAGGTTATATAATTAAGTAAATAAGATGACTAGGTTATATAATTAAGTAAATAAGATGACTAGATTATATAATTAAGTAAATAAGATGACTAGGTTATATAATTAAGTAAATAAGATGACTAGGTTATATAATTAAGTAAATAAGATGACTAGGTTATATAATTAAGTAAATAAGATGACTAGGTTATATAATTAAGTAAATAAGATGACTAGGTTATATAATTAAGTAAATAAGATGACTAGGTTATATAATTAAGTAAATAAGATGACTAGGTTATATAATTAAGTAAATAAGATGACTAGGTTATATAATTAAGTAAATAAGATGACTAGGTTATATAATTAAGTAAATAAGATGACTAGGTTATATAATTAAGTAAATAAGATGACTAGGTTATATAATTAAGTAAATAAGATGACTAGGTTATATAATTAAGTAAATAAGATGACTAGGTTATATAATTAAGTAAATAAGATGACTAGGTTATATAATTAAGTAAATAAGATGACTAGGTTATATAATTAAGTAAATAAGATGACTAGGTTATATAATTAAGTAAATAAGATGACTAGGTTATATAATTAAGTAAATAAGATGACTAGGTTATATAATTAAGTAAATAAGATGACTAGGTTATATAATTAAGTAAATAAGATGACTAGGTTATATAATTAAGTAAATAAGATGACTAGGTTATATAATTAAGTAAATAAGATGACTAGGTTATATAATTAAGTAAATAAGATGACTAGGTTATATAATTAAGTAAATAAGATGACTAGGTTATATAATTAAGTAAATAAGATGACTAGGTTATATAATTAAGTAAATAAGATGACTAGGTTATATAATTAAGTAAATAAGATGACTAGATTATATAATTAAGTAAATAAGATGACTAGGTTAAATAATTAAGTAAATAAGATGACTAGGTTATATAATTAAGTAAATAAGATGACTAGGTTATATAATTAAGTAAATAAGATGACTAGGTTATATAATTAAGTAAATAAGATGACTAGGTTAAATAATTAAGTAAATAAGATGACTAGGTTATATAATTAAGTAAATAAGATGATTAGATTATATAATTAAGTAAATAAGATGACTAGGTAGTTAGGCCTGAATAAATTAATATTAAAGTACATTGTAGCATTCCTAAAGTACATTGTAGCATTCCTAAAGTACATTGTATCATTCCTAAATGAAAGGTATTTTTGTTTTTATTTTTAGCCTATGATCTATGTCCCACCACTTGTTACGGATCTTCTTGTTCAAGTAAGTGACATTCACTCATTCAAATTTTCTATATAGTTCGATGTTGTCATTGATGGTATTAGCCCTCCAATTGTGGTCGTTGCTGTTTAATTAGAAAGGTATATTTCATTTCAAAATCTAATGCATATATTAATTAATTGTTCTGTAACTAGTAAGGATTATTGTTCACTTGTACTACTGCTAAAAATTCTATTTCATTTTAGAGAAAGGGTAAAAGTAAAAATTTGTAAATAACGAAATAGTCTTATATTCCTTAGACTTTCAGGATAAATTAAGTCCAAGCATCTAGTTAATCATCTTCATGTTGGATGGTGGGGGAGACTGATAATGAAGGTTTTAAAATATTTTATATTAACAAGTGGTCATACGAAATGAAGTGTTGTAGAGATGACTGATATTGACAAAGAATTGTAAATATGTGCTTATAAAGTTTAGTTTAACGTCCACCTCGTACCACAATGGATGCTATCAGAGATGATCCGCCTGGGAATCAAACCGATGGCCTACGGCCTACCAGGCAAGTATGATATCCATTTGGTATCTATGGACTACTTGATGTGTTTTAATTTCGATATTTGCATCGTAGACCAACATATTGAGCCCTCAGCTGACATCAGCATACCTAGCATACATGTGCGATGACTCAAAGACATGTATAGCAGTGTATCGTATTATCTCTCATCATCCCGGCTAATGTCTAGCCCGGTTAGTATATGGATGGGTGACCACTTGGAAGACCGACTGATGACAAATTGACAGCTTTGACTTAACATTGCCAAAAAACCCAGAGCCAAGGTTCTATGTAAATAACTCACTCCGTGCTCAGCCGAAATATTTATGTAAGATTTCTGCGTTGTGTCAGATATCATTGCAATAAACGAATAATGACATTATTTCACTTCATTAACATGAATATTATCGACAGAATAGAACCTACCAGTCGACCGAATTTCACAGCTAATTTAAAGAATCTCGGCCATATTCGTTTCAACAGTAACGATAATTGAATGAGTGCTACATTCGCTATGGATCTTCTCTTGTGTGTTTACAACTCGACAGTCATCCTATTCAACTACATATTGAATCATCTAGCTGACACCAATATATTGTATATAGCAATGTGTGAATACTCGAGATATGTGTAGTACTGTGTATTATGTGTTTTCAGATCGCCTATTGCCCTATGGACCGACATATGGAGACAGCAAATTAACGTCTTTGGACTATTTCTACTTGCCTTACTACATGTACGATGACGGCTTCATCAGAATCACAATGCCACAGAATTTCATGTTTGGCTGCACCAACTACAGATCTCTCTGGGTATATAAGTATAAGCTTCTATACTGGCATTGTTGTCATCCTTATTTGTGAAACTACTCAGTAGCTTATTTGTAGCTTATTAGTGGCTTATTAGTTTGTTTAGCATTTGTAGCCTATTATATATAGTAGCTTGATTTGTGAAACTATTTAGTGAAACTAGTAGCGATATTAATCTAATTAAATAATTACCTCTCTCTTAGTGTACTGCCGACTGGCAGGTCCATGGCATATAACGCCTCCAATCTTCTCTGTCTTCCGCTTTCTTCTTCATGTCCACATATGAGTGGGTGTTTAAATCATCTAACATACCTAACCTCGGCCTGCCCCTACCTCTTTTTTTTTCCACTCTACCTTTTATGACATCTTTTAATAGACCTTCCCCTTATTATGCGTCCTAACTGACTCTTCTTCTTATTTCTTAATACATTTAATTAAATAATTCTAAATATATTGCGGTGATGGCGATGGAATATTATCGTATGGTAAACGATCACTCCTATCAATATCTCTCTCTCTACTGTTCCGAAAAATGGCAGGTATACGGTGTATACTCTTGCTTAGAATTTACTTTCACGCTTCTTAAAGAGCACTCAATGTTAACGTCAGTTTAATCTCTCGAAAGCGATATCAGTGACGGGGAGGCCAGAATTTGAACCACACAGACTGACCGCGGTCGAATATCTTACCGACATCATCTCTGGAAAAACTTACTCAAAACTCTCTAATATTTCAGATCAACGTCAATGGGTACCTTACACTCGGGAGTCAGAACCTAATATACTACTACCCGAGCTACTTCCCTTATTATGTCTACAACTACTGGTATGACTGGAACTGGAACTGGTACTCAACCAGAGAACAGATTGCTACGATAGCCCCTTTTTGGTCGGACTTCGATCTTCGATCCTGGGACGGAAGAGATTCCGGAAATATCTTCTATCAGTGCTACAGTCGTAGCTACGTGGGGGAAGCACTCACCTCTGCTGAACAGGAAGTCTTCGATAGGACGGAGTCCATGGTGCAGACATACTACGGAGATTACGGATTCAAGACTACAATGGCTTGTATAATAACGTGGGTGAACGTTAGGCCCTACCCCCCCGCCTACTACTACACCTACTACTACTATTACTACTACTACTATTACTATGGATACTACGCCTGGTACTATTTGGATGAGGTATTTAATATTAATTTATTTTTCTTATTTTTTGTATACTTGTTTTATATCATGGCTTGTGAATTTGTTCGATTTTGTTATTTACTGTAATTATTAACGTCAGTTTCCTGTTCGAACTGTTTGTCAGTGACTAAGAGAGCACTGCATTTGAACCCTGCACCTACTGATCCACTGTTGAACAACTTGCCAACTAGCCAAGGGCTCAGTCCTTTAATGACACAAGAGATACGTGATGACCTCTTTCTGCATTTTGGGCAAGCGCGCTACTCACTCTATTATCTATTTGATATAAAGTTCATATTATTTTACACTATCTATGCACTATCCAGCCTTGAGACTGGATAGAACTGCTTGAGTGAACTATAGGTATATAAATTGAAATATCTATTCAGCACAAGTTTTTCAGGCCGTTTGAACGAATCGATTTGTAGTGACATGTGATGGAGGGACGCCCCTGACATCATCCTTGTATGAGGAAAAGGTCGTTAAACCTTTACTATTAATATAGCCTTTTTAGAGATTATCATTGTTTCTTTCCGCAATAGGTCTAAATTTTTACCCGCTTGCCTTGGATCTTGGATTTTTACTGTTTTGATCTGGTTTTCTCTTGTGGTTTCTGTGTACTCAGTCGTCATCGTGTGTTGCTTTGGCGCCTGTTTGTGTAGAGTCTGCAAGAGACGTCCCTGACATTGCCTTATGGAGAGGAACCGGACGTTAAATTCTTAGTGATTGATTGATTGATTAAGTATAACTACCAAGGACGACAGTAGCACTCTAATGGATTGTTGTTGTTGTTATCCTCCTCTCCGTGCAGAGAGCCTGTTTCCAGGTAGCTCTGGTCAGTGACCTCACTTCCTCCAGGTCCTATGTCCTCTACAACTACAACAAGTTCGACAACTTTCAGTGGTGGCGCTACAGCGTGCAGGGTTACCAGGTGGCTGATAACTCTATCGATCCCGTCAACCTCTACTCCTCCTGGTGGTGGTGGTGGTGGTGGTCTCCTGCCAGCAATCTCCCGTACACATACGGGAATAGAGGTTACTTTATATATATATATATATATATATATATATATATATATAGTTACTTAATATATATATATACATGTATAATTTATATACATATATATATATATATATATATATATTAATATAAATATATCGGCTATTTATATGTATATATATATATATATATATATCAGTATATATACAGTATATATATATATATATAAATTAAAATATATTAATATATATATATATATATATCGGCTGTAATTGATGCGCCATCAAAAGGCAACGATTACTAATAACCATGGAGAGGAAGGATGAAATGGGCCTTAAAGAAGCATCTATGCTTCCTGACCCAGTGTGCCGTTATGTTATGTTATGTTATGTAATATAAAGCTGGTAAAGCTAATGTCAGTTTTCTCTCTCGAAGGTGATGTCAATGACGTAGTGACATAGATTTAAATAAATCTATGAGATCTAATAAAATCTCATGATAACATATCTTTATGATCCAACCAAAACCATATGATCTAATCCTATATGTACCATATAATCAAAACTATATGAAAATCTAAATTACAAGCTGGCAAAGCTAAAGTTAACGTCAGTTTTCTCACTAGAAAGCTCTGTTAGTGACGGGCGAGCCCAGGATTTGAACCTCGCACATTGATCCGCGGTCGAATATATTACCGACATCGCCACTGGCTCCAGCCACATCGCCACTGGCTCTAGTCAGTTTATATATGAAGCACGCGTGGAATTTGTTTTTCAAACTTAAAACTTTCTTTTCTTTTCATCAGTATCATCATCATAATCATTATTATCATCATCATCTGCCCTTGAACCCTAGTTTCACCAAGGTCGGGATCAAAACTCTATATGATCTGATCTAATCTAGATATTTTAATCAAATCTATGTGATCCAATCAAATCTCGTGATAACAAATCATTGTAATCTAATCAAAACTATACCATATAATCATCTAATTTGTAATCATCTAATTTAGATCTGTATCATTTAATTACAACTATAAGAAAATCTATATTATCATTATCTATATTAGATACAATTACCATGTAGTTGTATCTAATCAAGCTATACGATCTTTCCTATACGATTGCATAATAAAAGTGTAGTTTTACTATCTACTGAGAAATAAATTGTATTAAGCGATTAAATAATATTTATCTTTAAATTATTTTACCATCCTTTACTAGTTCGTTTAAAAATTATATCTATTTTACTCATACAAAATACTCAAAGGACATAATTCAAAATAATATTGGCACTATTTTAGAAGACGCTGATGATAATTTGATAATTGATAATTTTGAGATTAAAGGGATGAAGAAGAAAATGTGCAACTTCTATTAACACCACTTCTTTATTATATAATATAATATAATATAATATAATATAATATATGATATGATATGATATGATATGATATGATATGATATGATATGATATGATATGATATGATATGATATGATATGATATGATATGATATGATATGATATGATATTATATGGTATGATATGATATTATATGATATTATATGATATGATATGATATTATATTATATGATATGATATGATATGATATGATATGATATGATATGATATGATATGATATGATATGGTATGATATGATATGATATGATATGATATGATATGATATGATATGATATGATATGATATGATATGATATTATATTATATTATATTATATTATATTATATTATATTATATTATATTATATTATATTATATTATATCATATCATATATTATATTTTATTAAAACAGGTGCACTTGGCCAATGGCAGTTCCGTACATCCAACAGCTATTGCGAGGCAGGAAGTCCGAGTCCTTACTGCATGTGTAACTCCTGGGTAGCCCAGCAGCAATCCTTGATGTGGTACGATCCCAACTATTGGTGGTACTACAACAACCAGGAACCCTGTCCGTGTTTCTCGTGGCAGGCCTCGAGGGACTCTAGGTTCATATACGACTGGTACAGTAACTGCGCCTACTCAGCCTTCTCGTGGTGGTCCTACGGTCAGGTGAGCTAAAACATCTTCTTCTTTCCTTGAATCTCAAAATTATCAGCATCGTGTTCTAAACTAGTGCCAATAATATTTGGGTTTCTGGCCTTTGAGTATTTTGTATGTTACTATATAACATAAACATAACGGCACACTGGGTCAGGAAGCACAGATGCTTGTTTAAGACCCATTTCCTCCTTCATCTCCATGGTTATTAGTAATCGTTGCCTTTTGATGGCGCATCAATTGCCGCCGGCGCGGATTTAAGAATAACCTTCCATCACCCAGGGATTTTTTCCTTCCTAAGCCTTTACCAATATATTTTGAGTGTTTTGAAATCTATGTCATTCATCAATATCATCTTATTGAATGACCCTAACAAAGACACATTCATCAATATCATCTTATTGAATGTTATTGAATGACCCTAACAAAGACACATTCATCAATATCATCTAATTGAATGACCCTAACAAAGGCACATTCAAATATGTCATCTTATTGAATGTTATTGAATGATCCTAACAAAGGCACATTCAAATATGTCATCTTATTGAATGTTATTGAATGATCCTAACAAAGGCACATTCAAATATGTCATCTTATTGAATGTTATTGATTGATCCTAACAAAGGCACATTCAAATATGTCATCTTATTGAATGTTATTGATTGATCCTAACAAAGGCGCATTCAAATATGTCATCTTATTGAATGATCTTAACAAAGGCACATTCATCTATGTCATCTTATTGAATGTTATTGAATGATCCTTACAAAGGCACATTTTTGTAGCTTAGTATCGTTTATTTGTTCATCACAGCACAGACTATACAAACAATAGGAACGTGCATGTAGTTTGATAAACAAATTACAATACGAAAGAGGCCACCATAAAAGAGCCATAGCTCTGTTCGGTAATACCAAAATTAGCAGCTATAGTCTACTTAAGTGTGAAGTACAAAAATTTCTATTACATTATTAATTACAGTAAAACCGTTGGTAGCCATACGATTGAACATTATCAAATTAGGAACTGGTAAGACACTGGCAAGTGAAACTCAAAATAAATTTAAAAAACATCTCTAAATTATTACAAATTAAATAAGTAAACTAAGATCATATCTTCAAATAGAAAAAAACTAACTATTTAAACTAAACTTTAAAGTGCAAAGAAAAATAATAAAACAAGAAAAGGAAAATACAATGAAACAAATGTAGTGTCTAATTAACTAGTACAAGCGTTCAAGGAGAGCTTTACTAGTATAAATACATAAAGTCTAAATTAATATTGATTAAATATTAAACTAAAAACTTCCCTCTTAAAATTAGAAATAGACGTAGCTTTTTTTGTAACTTCTGGCAAATTATTCCACAGTTTTGGACCATGTACAGATATGCATTTAGCTCGTATATTTGTACGTGAGAAGGGTACAATGAATTCATTAACATTTCTCATGTAATAATTATTATTCTCTACAGAAGTGCTAGATATTACAAATTCGTTGCAAGTTAATGGTAGGCAATTATGTTTACATTTTAACATAAGTAACACTGTGTTATAGTAATTTACATAAGACAATTTCAAAATGGCAAGGTCCTTGAATATTGGAGACGTATGTGATAAATAATTACAATTATTAATAATTCTAACCGCACGTTTTTGTAGGACAAATAATTCTTTTAGAATAGAAATGGATGCACAACCCCACATAATATTGCAGTAAGTGAAGTGAGAATAGATCAAACTATAATATATGTTTAACAGTGATCGTTTTGGCTATTTAAACCTAAGTCGTCTCAGAATATATAAAGCTTTTGAGACTTTTGTAGATACTAGTGAAATATGACGTTGCCAAGTGAATTTTTTGTCAATCATTACTCCCAAAAATTTAGTGAACTCAACTTGTGCAATTTTGACATCATCAATAAACAAGTGAAGATCCACTGGTAAACCATTAGAGTCAAGAGGTATTTTCTTGTAACCAAATAACATAAAATTTGTTTTTGATACATTTAGGGATAAACGATTTGCTTTAAACCAGTCACTCAGATATATTAGTTCAGTATTAATAATGTGAATTAACTTAAATATATCTGAGTTCAAGCATAATATATTGGCATCATCAGCAAAAAGTAAAAATTGTAAATGTTTGCTACATGAAGTCATATCATTAATATATTGCAAAAAAAGGTCCATTACTTTTCTTGCTATACAGTATATTAATGATTTAACTTCATGTAGCAAACATTTACATTCATCTATATCATCTAACTGAATGATCCTAACAAAGACATCATTCATCTATGTCATCTTACTGACTGATATTACACTGTAGACTTATATTATTACAATGTAGAGTTATTATTATTTATCTTACTGACTGATATTACACTGTAGACCTGCTGCTATGACTGGTGGAGTGGTTCTCTCATCACCTACCCATCCTACGAGGCAGGTTCCTTCCTCTTCTACCACCCGTTCTACTACCAGATCAACTATGAGCAGAGCGAGCTGGAGGCAAAGCGATGGTGCTGTCTCCTCTCCCAGCCAAATCTCTGCTACCACTACTACACTGTCCGCCCCATCAGCACCTGCTGGGGGTACATCCCTCCCTTCTGGGGTAGGATTCCATTTGTGCTATCTAAGATGAGATTTATTTGTAATACATTATTGATATACGGTGCATTATTTATTGTTAATATAGTGCAATCTACCCTTTTCTCTCTCTCTCTCTCTCTCACTTTCTCTCTCTCTCTCACTCTCTCTCTCTCTCTCTCTGGTGTTCGGCCAAACTGCATGTCCGAGTTGCACACTTTACTTACAGTATGCTTCAAATGGACCTACAAGAAAATTTAGATAAATAGGCCTACAAGAAGATGAGATTTATATGTAATACATTATTGATATATGGTGCCCAGGTATAATAGCTCTACAAGAAACCTTAGATAAAATAGGCCTACAAGAAGACCTAGGTTAAGTAGGCCTACGAAAATACCTAGGTTAAATAGGCCTACGAGAAGACCTAGATTAAATAGGCCTACGAGAATATCTAGGTTAAATAGGCCTACGAGAAGACCTAGGTTAAATAGGCCTACATGAAGACATCGATAAAGGAACCTCTCAGAAAATAAAGATCGTACCATCTTGATTCTAACAAGTTCTATAAAAGAATAACAATTTCTATAACAATAAAAATTCTATAACATAATATATTGTTATAGAAAAATTATATTATATAACAATATATACTTTTCACAGGATGGAATTGGGGGGACCCCCACGTGCAGACCCCTGATGGTCTACGGTACACTTTCAACGGACGGGGAGAGTATCAGGCCCTGAAGAACGACCACTGCATCGACCTGCAGGCCCGCATGGATTTAGCCTGGGACGGTCAAGGGAATCCCACTCAGAACGCCACAATCTTCACCGCCTTCGCCGGAAGAGGAATTCGACCTCCAAGTCAGCTGACCGGAAATACGACGACGTACACTTCAAAGATCCATGTAGAGCTAAATCCTGATAGAAATGGTAGGTGAATGAGACTTTGTAAAGCATTCTTTTTATTAATTAATTGCAAATAAGTTCGTGGTTACAGTTTTATGGATATATTTCTCTTACTAAGTTTTTATACTTGCCAGGTTTATTGTTAGACTTATTTCCATCATAGAAATAGCGATAAATTCAAAGCCAAGTTTAACGTCAGTGTTCTGCTCGAGCGGCATGTCAGTGACGGGAAGAGCACTGGATTTGAACCCTACACTTAAAGATCAGCTGTCGAACAACTTACCAATTGGCTCAGCCCATAAGAATCAGTAGATTATTTTCTTCAGCCAGGGGGTCAACAATCTTTGTAACATTTCAGGGTTGCTGATAATGGTTGACGATCAGGACTCACTGACTGACTGGTACAGAACCGCTCCTGATGGCGAGAAGAAAACTTTCAGTGGATTGAGTGTGCAGAAAGTAAACGGAAGCCTTACCATATCATTCTCATCCGGTTAGTACTAGGTCAAAGACAACTAAAACTTAACAAATTTAATAGTCATTAAGTTCAGCTCAAAATCTTAAAAAAGCTAATGTTAACGTTAAATTCCTCACCACTCGAAAGCGATGTCAGTGACGGCGAGCGCAGGATTTGAACCCCACACATACTGATCCGCGATTGAGTGTCTTACCGACTACGCCACTGGCTCCAGCCAGCTCCGGCTTATGATAATACTCGTCTTACGCTATATCAAACAGCTTACGAAGAAGTTACAATATTCGGCTGTAGATATGCACTGTTATCTGTTTGATATAAATATACGAACAGTTTTACGCTTTTAAGATAAAATTAACGTCGGTTTCCATACTTGATTAAGTGAAAATCCATCAAAATCAGCAATCATAGGGCGTTCTTACTGAACAGGGAATTGTGAGTTTGATTGCTGATCTCTTAAGCTCCGTTGTTGTCTCTGAATCTACACTTTAATCTCTGTAATCTCTAAGTCCTTAGACTTTAAACTACGCTTTTTAAATTCTTACTTAACGATAAGTAAGTAAATTTTGTTGGACATATTTTCGATATCGTATTCGCACCGTTTGCTTGACCTTCTCACTGTAGCCTATCGGCCTAGCTTTAGTTCCATAACGCTCAATATGATCATGGACGACAGTAGTACTATAGTTGTTGCTATTATTTTTATTCCTCCTCTTTCTGCTACTGGCTGGAGCCAGTGGCGATGTCGGTAAGGTACTCGACCGCGGATGAGTATATGCGGGGTTCAAAATCCTAGGCTCGCCGTCACTGACATCGCACTCGAGCGATGAAACTGACGTTAACATTAGCTTTCCCAGCTTTACCATGTTTTATCTTGCCTCTTGTAAACTTCTGCATTTCTAGCTAATATAAATATAGAGTAACTCTACTTGATACTAACTTAAAGGTGTTTCATGTGTAAAGGGAGGACAGTAGCAATGTGATTGTTGTTGTCATGGATCAGGTGGTGGATTCACGGCCTCAGTGGGAGGGCAGCAGCTCCAGTGCACAGTCCAGCTGTCACCAAGCTGTGGTGGAACCTACGCAGGTCTTTATGGAAACATTAACGGAAAGGCTTTTGATGATTTGACGTCAAGAAATGGTACCATACTGTCCAATAGCTCCAGCGAGAAAACAATTTTCTACGACTTCGGCGAAACATGTAAGCTTACTTCCTTTTTTCTTTAAACTTTGATTTTATAAACTGAAGGAGAGAGAAAGTTTTTACGACAGATATTCGATATGTGTTGCTGAAAATACAATCAATAAATCAATAGGAATTTAAAGTCCGGTTCCTCGCCATAAGGCAATGTCAGGGACGTCTCTTACAGACACAAAGCAAACAGGCGTCAAAGCACCACACGATGACGGCTGAGTACACAGAGACCACAAGAGAAGGCGAGATCAAAACAGTGCAAGTCCAACATCCAGGGCGAGCGGGTAAATATTTAGACCTATGACGGGAAGAGATGGGTTTTTAGCTTGGCAAAGGAAGTACCAATACTAAATTTAAAATTAAATAAAGTCTTTCTTTAAAAATATATAATGATGACTAAAGCTATAACATAAAACATTTTCCGGTGGTTTTAATCATATTACATTAATTTGAAAACCGCTGGACTTGATAAGGTATAACTTTTCCAGAAGCTGCTTTAGTTTCAAAGATTATGAAAAATTTCCCAATTTAAAAATGTAACATCGTCATTAAAAGTTAATCTAAAACGATTTGCAATTGTTAATTATTTACAGGGAAAATCGACCGATCAGAAGACTCTCTCTTCTACTACAACACATCAGCCGGAGCATCATTCGCATCCTATAGGTATCCCAATCATGTCCCAGTGTTTGGTCCGGTGACAGGAACTCCTGAGCAGGAGGCTACAGCCGATCAGATCTGTCAGCACGGCGGAGGCGTGAATGAACAGTGTAAACAGGATTACCTGAGGAGTGGAAACCCTGAAATGGCTAAGTACACTCTGGAAGCGGATACTAAGAATAAGGAAGTTGGAAGACTTCTAGGTAGACTTCACAATTTCGAAGATTTGATTTTTATTTCGTTTAAGCTAGTCATTTCGTGTATATGGTAGTCATTATATATATACACACATGTATATATATACATGTATATATATACATTATATATATATATATACAGTATATATATATATATATATATATATATATATATATATATATATATATATATATATATATATATTAGTAGTCTTAATAGTAGTCTTTCATAAGCCAGTCATTTCGTTTAATCTAGTCAATTTTGATTTAAAAGATTTGAGACTTTAAGAATTAAGTGTGGATAGATATATTTTTTACTGACTTTAAGTGCTGGGGTCATATTTCATTACTGATCGCGCTGATCTGAGAGTAAAATCTCTGACATTCACTGGATTGGTTAAACAGAAAATTATCTAAATTGCCTAACGGTTTAAACATGTGATGAAGGTGATAGATATCAACATAGTTGATCAATTCGCTGGAACCGGTGGCGCTGGTTTGGCTGGAGTCCGTGGTGATGTCGGTAAGATATTCGACCGCGGATTAGTATGTGCGGGGTTCAAATCCTGTGCTCGCCCGTCACTTACATCGCTTTCGAGTGAGGAAACTGACGTTAACACTAGCTTTACTTTTCAGGGGTGATAAATGGTTATTAAATTAAATTAAATGGTCTTAAATCCCCGCCGGCTGCAATTGATGCGCCAACAAAAGGCAACGATTACTAATAACCATGGAGAGGAAAAACTAAAAAAATAGAAACCAAGAAAGGAAATTAAGTAGCACGTGCGGTATGTCATGTGTGTAACTATACGAACAAAAAAACTATAATGCGTGTCTACTTATTGACGTCCCTGACATTGCCTTATGGCGAGGAACCGGACGTTAAATTCTTATTGATTGATTTAATGCTCACAGGTCTGAACGTGATACACGTCAACGTATCTTCGACGTCTGTACGCTGGAAGGTATCCACGAGTAACAACCTGACGATCACGCTGTACGACTCTGAGTCTAAGGGCACCCAACAACTCACGCCCATAGTCAACTTCACCGCACCCAGCTCTGAATGGAAAATAGTGCCCACCTCGACGATGAATGAGTTCCTTTTCACCTGGAATCCGACAAGCCATGAGCCGGTTTTTCTGTCGTACGTTTCACTGATGGATATAATTGTCGTTTAATCTATCAACTTATCAATCACATAGTCAGTCAGTAAATTAGACAATCTATTAGCTTGTTAGAAACGTGTAAATCTACAGATTCTGCAAGCAATTTATATTTTGGAATTTTATCTTTAATTTTGGATTTTATAGTGCAATAATGCAGAAATAATCTAGAAGCTACAAAGTTATAATAGTACTAATACAGCTTACAATGCTAATAATGCTATTAGGGCTTAAAATGCTAATAATGCTAATACAACTTATTAAGCTAATAATTCTAATCTAATTTCCGTCTCCTATAAAAATGTGAAATCAAATACGTTCTCGTAGTTCTTTTTATCCAGATTCATGCAAATGGTAAACGTTTGCAATTATACCTGTAGCATAATTATATGATTATAATGATCGAATAATTGATTGATTGATTGATCGGTTGATTAATTTATATATTTATTTATTGACTGATTGATAGATTGATTGTAAATTTGATCCGTTGTTTGATTCTAGAAATGATTCATTGATTGATTCATTGATATATGCAGATTCTCTGCCAATGATTCAACGGAAGCCAGGGCGCCCGATGTTGTCGTGGCTATTATGCTGTGCAACTGTTCTAATAGAGGGAGATGCATCTGGGATGAGCCGAATACTGACTACAACAAAACTACGAAATTCATGGTGGCGTCTTGCGACTGCGGGATTTACTATATCGGTAATTATTTAATTTTGCATTTATTTTACTTATTCCGTAAGCATCTTCTATTCGTGTTGTGTCCGGGTTGCGAAAGAATAGACTAACCGTGAACGGTACGTGTTGTAAAAGACGACAAGGCATTAAGATTGAAACCCTCAACAGAAAGGCATTGACATTGGTATTGCAGTAAAATGCAAGTATAATAAAATCAAAAGTTTGCAACCCTAACAAACTCTCGTTTATTTTCTGTTTTTCGGGAATATTTATTGTACCAATTGATAGTGTTTGTTAATTTTAACTTAAATTGTAGCTGATATCTAAGTGGTTCTGTCGTTTCGTTTGCAACTTTCTTTTTATTCTAGTTATTGCATTTAATATCATTAAGGGTCTTGTGCAATATAAAAATATACAACAAATTCTTTATATTCCTCTACAAACTGAGCAGGATTCTTAATTTTTGTAACTTTGTTGAGTTGACGCGCAGCTAAACCGATTGCGCAATATCCCGCCCCAATCGCTAATCAATAATCAATAATTTTTATTGATTGATCTTATCTAAAGGCGACTATTGCGAGACTGAGCGCCGATGGTGCACGAATGACACTTGTGGGGTTGGAAGTAACTGCACGGAGCTGACTGTAGAAGAGAGGATCACACTTCAGAGGTCCTATAACTGCAGCGACTGTGCTCCTGGCTTCACCAAACTTAACCAGAATGAATCAAAATGTTTCGGTAGGAGCGTAATATAAAATAAACGTTTTATTTGCCTTTGATTTCTGCTCTTTATTTGCCCTTGATTTCTGCCTTCCATTTCTTCTTTATATTTGCCTTTGATTTCTGCTTTTTATCTGCCTTTGATTTCTGCTTTATATTTGCCTTTGATTTATGCTTTATATTTACCTCTAATTTCTGCTTTTTACTTGCCTTTGATTTCTGACTGTTATTTGCCTCATTTGATTTCTGCTTCACGTTGACAGTGATATTGCTTATCGAGTACGACATGGGGACTTTGCAGTAAGGGACGGTAAGGGAAAGTCAATAAAGGTTAATCCATAAATCCTATAGTGTGTAATATCATATAGTGTAGGAAGGTTCATTGCCCATAATTATGCGCTGGCTATCGTGCATACTATATAGGCGTAGTTGTAAAGATCAGGAGAACGTTTGTGTTTTAGATGTCGTAAATTCATGTTTTTGAGCATTATGCGAACGTTAAGAAAAAATATTTATGTTTGGCACTTTCAAAAATCAATAACATATTTACTTTGTACTTTAAAATTAAAAAATAAAGCAATATACATACTTATATAAAGCTGAGTAATAATTTAGTAAGTTTATCTCCATCATCCTCTGGAATATGAATGTTGAAAACTAAATTCACCAGTCCATTCATTGAATTCGCAAGCATAAGATGTTTAGGCTAATTATTCTACAGGAGGAACTGTGCAGAATTTGTCTTCTAAAAACGATTTCAGTTTTAAACAACATAATTTATTTGGTTTATTATTATTATTATTTTTATTGATCGGATACATTACATACTGCAATCTCTCTGTAGTGTTCTGATAAGTGGCAGGTCCTAGGTACACATTCCTACTCATATGCTGCTTTTCACTCTTCATAAAGAGCACTCCATCGATCAACGAATTAATCCTCACAAAAGGAAATTATTTGTCTACACATTTCTATGAAATTGGAAGAGTGTAGCTTCTGTAGTAAGAGATCTAAATAGTAAGCCACATTGTTTGATTGACTATTGTTATCGCATCTATTGTATTATGCTCCGAGCGATATAATAAAACTTGATCACAAGGACTAGGGTCCTAGATAATGCGACTGAGAATCGAACAGAAAACATCAAACTATCGCTCAGCCGTCTACCGATATCAATACATTAAGATATTTATTGCTTAAAGCGATTATTTCATTTTAGATTATGACGAATGCGAAAATCAAACCGCCAACAACTGTTCGATATCAAAGGGTCAGACATGTCGAAATCTGGTGGGATCTTATGAGTGTATTTGTGCTGAGGGCTACACTCGAAACAATAGTTCAGCGACATTGGATTGCATTGGTTTGTAACTGTTTGCTTTTATCTAAGCAATACACCTAGGAAATATTAAAATGTTATGTGGCTTATCTTTATTGTTTAACGTCTGTTTAGCACCGCATGAGACTCTTTCTAAGCCCTTTTTGGGCCGAATTTTCTGCTTAACAGGTACGCGTGCTATACGTACAAAAGTTAATTGTCCCATTAAGGTGACTGACTAATAATTAGTTTAGGCCTATGCGTTTCTCTACTGAGAGGTGATTATTGAAGTTGATGAAAGAAGTAAATAATAATAATTTTACCAAATAATTTTAAACTGAAATAATTTTATAATGAATGTAATAATGTATACAATGTGTTGTAATTCAATATTGAATTCAATGCATTGCAATATGGTGGTGTATTCGATATACTGTAATGTAATGTTGCATTCAATGTACTATGTTTTATTATAATGATGTATTCAATGTATTGTAATGCAATATTGAATTAAATTTATTGTAATGTAATGGTGTATTCAATGTATTGTAATGTATTGCAATCGAAGTTTGTTTTAAAACACAGATACGGACGAATGTGCACTACAAACAACTAACTGCACGCAGAATTGCAGTAACGTTGCCGGGGGTTACACTTGTGACTGCTTCACAGGCTACCACATTGATACTACCGATAACTACACCTGTATCAACACCAGTGAGTTCACCACAAATAACCTACTAAATAATTACTTTCCCTCAATTCGATCCCTAAATAGTAATAATAATGATATTAATAATATTAATAATAATTAATATTCATAATAATATTAATAATAGAATAATAATAATAATATTATTATTATTATTTCTTTCATTCTTTCTTCCTTCGTCTTGTAGTACAGGCCTACATTTATATATATGAATATATATATATATATATACATGTATATATATATATATATAATATATATACATATATATATATACGTATGCCTCTATATATATACATGTACATACATATGTAGGCCCATATATAGGCCTACATATATATATATATATATATATATATATTCATATATACATATATATATGTATATATATATATATTCATATATATACGTGTTTATAGGCCTATTATATATACGTACATGTATCTATGTATATATATATATATATATATATATATATATATATATACGTAGATACAGTATAATATATATATATTTAAATTATGAATACTTTTAGGCACGAATCAGGTAGACTCCATAGCAAACAGCTACACTGTCGAAGGCGTGTTGAAGTGTTATCCGGGATATAACTTGTCAGGAGGATCTAGCTGCATAGGTTCAGTCATTTTAAATAATTTAATTTATTTGGTTTAATAATTATATTTTGTGGTAAAGTTTTAAATATTGTTAATTAATAACTGCCTGACACTTTAAAAAAAAAAGTTTAAGTCCGTCATCGTCGGTCGGCTGTAAAGCGTGAGAAGACATAATGCGATAATTTATGGCTTAATTATACTGGACTATATCTACAGGCCTATATCTACAGACCTATTTGTGCAGGCCTATATCTACAGGCCTATATCTACAGACCTATTTGTGCAGGCCTATATCTACAGGCCTATATCTACAGACGTATTTGTGCAGGCCTTTTTATACAGACCGATATCTTATGGTACAAAGTTACCGCGTTTTAGATTCTACTTCGGTAGCGCTTCACTTTAAACTTTGATCACTTGGGAACCACTTTTACTCAAATACATGCATTACATGTTAAATGTAATACATCTTAAATGCTGTACACATTCTTTAGCTTCAATATGCTGCACAATGTAGCCTAGATGTACACTACTCAATATTCAATATACACTGTACTTGTAATTAATGAATTATTAAATGCAGATCTAAATAATAATGTATTCTGATAATATTTGTCAAATGTCGTATAAATTTGTAATTTATTAATGTTATACACAATTTCTAGCTTCAATATATTTTCAAATATTTCCCATAATTAATTATTCAGTGATTGCAAAGTTCATTAATAATTTAGTCAAATGATATATTTTAAATTTAATAAATCCTATAAAATTTCTTATCCACTGCAGATACAAAAATGTTGAACATATTTTAAAGATATGTTCAATATAATTTTATAATATACATGTATATGCAATGTATTATCATTTATTTCCCATATTTACTTGTTCAGTAATAGTAATATAATTAACCATCATTATTTTCCCTTGAATCCCAGTTCAACCAGGGTCAGGATACGAATAGACGGTCTCAAATTCTCTCTGTCCTACATCATATCATCCACCAGTCTATCCAATATTTGAGACTTTTCCATTCTTTTAAATTTCTTAGCAATTTCTGGAGCCTAGGCGCTCACCAACCGAGAGCCCTTTCTAACGTTGGTGTGGATCATAGTGCTTAAGTTGCCTTCTACGACACTTGTAGTCACCGGTTGGTCAATTCTTCAAACAACCCGGAAACAACACGGGGACGGACACAAGACGAGGAGTAATATGATTAATAATTTAGTAAAATGATATATCTTAAACGTAGTAAATGGCATAAACTTTCTGATCTCTACAGATATAGACGAATGCACAGCTGGGACCCACAAGTGCTCACCTAACAGCAACTGCACTAACACTGTAGGGGGCTACACCTGCAGCTGTTATGCTGGCTTCAGACTGGAATCAGACAAGAGAACCTGCTCAGGTACGCGTGTTTAGGTTTAATTAATTTATTGATTTATTGATTTATTGATTTACTAAAATTTATTTGTTGAATTATTATTTTTCAAATTGTTGTGTTTGTATCGCAGTCAACGAAAATATACATTCGCTTAATCTCTCTCTAGTGTTTCGCCAAGTGGCAAGTTCAAGGTAGATATTCCAATATATATGTGGCTTTTCACGCTCCATAACGAGCACACCATCGATCAACGAATTAATCCAGTCAACGAAATTGCAATTTTAGTTACTGAATAAGAAATAATCAAGCCGTATGACTGCCTCCATAAAAGAGCTTTAGATTTGTGATGTAATCCAATAGACAGTGCTAGAGAAATTTAACAAACTACAGTTTACAAAATGCCTACTTCATTTATGAAGTTTGACGCGGAAGTGTTGCTAAGGCACAATAATAATAATAATTATTATTATTATAATTATTATTATTATTATCATCATTATAACTGTTATTACTATTAGTATTACTACTACTACTATTATAATTTTTTTACCCCGGTTGTAAAGAACCGAGGTTTGATAAAAACGATACGAACAATACGTGCTGAATAAGCATTATTATTATTATTATTATTATTATTATTATTATTATTATTATTATTATTATTATTGTAGGATAAAAAAGACTTTATTCAATTAAAAGAAAGATGAAAAAATATTTAAAATAGTTCCTCTACGCTCTGGGAGGCCGCATTCGCCAATGTGCCACGAATGCATTCAGCCTTAAAACGCTGGAGTGCGATAGATAGGCGCTGCCATAGAAAGGCTTTTTCACGCTGGTCGCCTGTAATAGCGCTGGTTCTCCTGCCTAATTCGTTTAAGAAGTCAGACGCGGCAGAGTTGATGGGGCCCAATGTCTCAAAAGCAATTGGCAGGAAGATGTAGCTGCTAGAGACTGCGGCATAAGTATTATTATTATTATTATTATTATTATTATTATTATTACTATAATCATTATTATTATTATCATTATTAATATTAACATTATTATTATCATCATCTTTATTTATTATTATTATCACTTTTCATTTAGGTAATATATTATTATCATTTAAGGCATATTTTCAAAAGGTTCAAATCCAGGCGAGTCTAAACAATAAACCCAAGATAAGGGTAACAAGGCCTTAAAGATGTATCACACAATACATTTTCTCTGGTATGATTCCCACTCTATTCCCACACCTATGTTTATAGGCAGAGGCTTTCTTGTCAGCGATATAGTCCTAGAGAGAAGAAACTGATGTTTGATTTTAGATATACAATTTGCGCTTATATGTACAACAAATTACTCTTCCAAATTCACTCAATACCCCCCTCCTCCTCCTCGAGTGCGTCCATTGAGCCTGAGATAGTTCCACAAGAGTTTTCTGAGCTGACCATCAGCGAGAAAAATAAGAAACTCGAGGCTAGAATGGCCTCTGTCTCCCAGGGGTCCCTCTCACCAGGGCCACAGCACCAGGGTCAAAGGCTGAACCAGATGTTGGCCTCAGGGCAGGCTGAGGCGGAGAGGCAGAGCTCATCTGGTTTTACAAATCAGAGCTCTAATCAAGCGGATACTCGCTTCCAAACTTCTCTAGGAACAGCTATCCAGATTTCAGGGTCGATGACTTCTAAAAGCGGTTCTCCCAGCAGAGTTCTCACAACTGCCTCATCAACGCCTGTTCAGGGGAGTCACCGTCGTGGTGGATCGATAACAGATGAAGTGGAGACGGACGCTGCTGGAGCCAAAAGTTGTGGATTCAGTGCAATGTCACCCGCTGCTGCGATCAGCAACGTTTAATAAAAATAATAATAATATTTATACATAGACGGTTTTTTGGTATTGTAATGAAATGAACTTTAAGTTTTGAAATATTCAATTCTTCAGTCACTTGAGTTATATTATTATTATTATCATTATAAATATTATTAAAACTATTAGTATTATTATTATCATCATTCAATATATTTATTATGTATTCATTGCTAGCTTGCGGAGCAGGACAGTGGGGCATAGGATGTCAACCATGCAGCTGTAACTCATCAGTCTGTGACCCAGTCATTGGCTGTACTAGCTGCTCTTCACCCAATGTAAGGGGCCCCAACTGTAACGAACCTGTGAACCTATGTGATCAACCTGCTGGGACCTGTCCTAGCATGTCCTACTGCAATAGATCTGAAGGTGCCTTCGGCCGATGTCGCTGCAACAATTGGTACATGGAGCAAAATAGTAAATGCGTCGGTGAGTAGAATTCAGCCGATTGCAATAAGTTATCTATAAAATAAGTAATAAAATATAATCGCATGCTTTCTCTATATCTATCTCTCTTTCTTCTGTCTTTCTCTCTCTCTCTCTCTCTCTCTCTCTATCTATCCATCTAACTAGTCTCGTAGTGGATGGTACATATAGGTCTGAACTGTACTTAAAGTCTGTTTTCACGCTTAGTAAAAGCTCTCTATTAAAGCGCTCAAATCACTTGCGATTTATTAGTTGTTGACGCTTAAGTCACTTTCATTTTGTTAGTTGTTGACGCTCAAATCACTTGAATTATGTTAGTTGTTGTCGCTCAAATCACTTGTATTTTGTTAGTTGTTGACGCTCAAATCACTTGTGTTTTATTAGTTGTTGTCGCTCAAATCATTTGTATTTTGTTAGTTGTTGACGCTCAAATCACTTGTATTTTGTTAGTTGTTGACGCCTGCCTGTTCACCGTTTCCGCTGATAATTCAACGATCCCGCTCAACGGTACCGTCAGGTGCCTGAACAACGGAGCCTGTGTTAACGGAACCGGAGAGATTGGTCTTGGGAAGTTTGGGTGCAGCTGTCCCGAAGGATTTACTGGGACCCAATGTGAAACAGGTAAAAAAAGCTAAAGCTAAGGTTAACGTCAGCTTCCTCACTCGAAAGCGATGTCAGTAACGGGCGAGCCCAGGATTTGAACCCGCACATACTGATCCACGATCGGGTATCTTACCGACTTCGCCACTGGCTCCAGCCATTGGGTACAGTGCATTGTAGTTCAATAAGGTACAGTATAGCAAAATAGGCTGAGCCAGTGGTGGTTGGTTGGCAAGTTGTTCGACTATGGCTCAGTATGTGCAGAGTTCAAATTCAATGCTCTTCCAGTCACTGACATGCTGTCGCGTGTGAAACTAACGTTAAACTTCGCTTTAGCCTCTTAAATTGCAGTAAAGTGAATTAAAATATAATGAGACGCAGTGCAGAATAAAGCAATAATGTACAGTAAACGAAATGCCCATAGTGTTCAATCAAATAGGCCTACGATAAAATAGAATATTCAGTATATATATGTATGTATAAAACTGTATTGGTTAAATAAAGTCTAATAAAGTACAATGGCGCACAATTCAGTACCCCATGCATTAGCATATATTGAAGAATATATCAATTAGTTATAAAATCCTACGTAGTAAATTACATGGAAATGTCTTCTAACTAACTCGGCAACTAAGTAGAAATTTCCAATTGCCTTCTTCTATTACACGAGTTAATAGACTTAGTTTAGCTGAGCCGTTAGGTTGTCGATAAAGTACTCAACAACGGCCCAGTTCAAATTCAGAAGTCAGTCACTGACAATCTGTCAGACCAGAAACTAACGTTAAACCTGGCTTTGGATAGCTTATTTCTTGGCAAGCATTAGATAAGAAACATATTGTCGCCATATTGTTTCTTAACTTTTGTTAACACATTTTGTTCAAAGTCATTGGTTTAGAATTAGGTTTGGTTTATGGGTTAGTTTATGGTTTATTAATTAGGTTTATGTTTAGGATTTCATCTAGCATGTGATTAGGTTTATATTGATGGCATTCGGGCTAAATTAAATTTAGAAAATAAAAAATTGACGGATGTTTTTGCTCTGATGTCTACCACATTTATTAAATCCGTGACAGCGGTGAACGATGCTTGTTTGATTGCTCGCGATGTTTAGACATCAACGAGTGTTCTACAGGTCCTTGCAAAAATGGAGGAACTTGCGTGGATCAAGTGGCAGGCTATTCTTGTAGGTGTCCAACAGGTTTCTTCGGTGCGCTATGCCAGTATGCAGGTGAGTTGTATGAATATAATGTACTAAAATCTATTTTATAAACATGTTATCGATGTTAAATTAGAAACAGTAACGTTATAATAGTGATTATTTAATAGCTATCATTACATTGTATGCACACGAGTACATAACCCTACTCCTATACTGTACATACGAGTACTCCTATGCATACGAGTGTCTAATTGTATTCTAATATAAACATAAAATTAATACTAATTCGCTTAGGTTTGCGCTGAATCATTTTGACATTTTTTAAAGAGGAATTAAGCTACTGGAATTATTATGTTATAGAATTTTATTAACTCATTATACATATTTTAGATACGTATATTACATGGGCCATGTATTTTACTATGCAGACGATAATATATTTAATCTATTTTCACAAGTACCATAAGCCTACAAACTTACACAATTTCGATAATGTTTATCTTTCTCACAGCAACTGACAAAAACGTCTGCTTAAAATGCTGACTGCATTATGCAGACTGTCCGAGTTTCGAACCCGTGTCTTTCTAGTAACTGAGTCGAAGCTCTTGGTGATTTCGTATCTTTACCAATTAGTTCTATTCTGTGGATGGCCGTAATTATCTTTGAGAATTCGATTGTTTGTCCTTTTTATTAATTTATTTTCCTTTAAATTTAGTATCCTTTTAAATTTTTATATTTATATACTTACAAAATTAAATTGATATATTGTACTATTGCATTTAACATTTTCTCAATTTAGCATTAATTCAATTTAACATTAAATTGAATTAAACTGAATTGACTACTGCACCTCTAATGATGGACATGGCTTATATGTAATTTGTAATAATTTAGAGATGTTTTTTAAAATTTATTTTGAGTTTCACTTGCCAGTGTCTGGCCATTTCCTAATTTGAAAATGTTCAATTGCATAGAAACCAACGGTTTTACTGTAATTAGTAATGTAATATAAATTTTTGTATTTCAGACTTAAGCAGACTCTGCTATAGCTGCTAATTATGGTACTACCGAACATAGCTATGGCTCTTTTATGGTATCCTCTTTCGTATTGCTATTTGTTTATCTAACTACATGCACGTTCCTATTGTTTGTATAATCTGTGCTGTGATGAACAAATAAACGATACTAAACTTTTTAAAAAAATATTTTTTATATTTTCAGCGGTGACTATTGAAAATGCTACAACTGCTGTATCAGGTAACAGCTATTATTAATTAATATAACAATAATAATATCAAAATTCAATAATAGTAATAATAATAATAAATAAAGTCTTTATTATTATTTTTAGCTCAGGGCCCTATACAGCCCTGGGCATTAAAAAAGAATTTGATAATAATAATTTTTCAATTTTAATATAAATCTTAGAAACAATAGCATTTGATTTATAATTCCTGCTTCAGAAATTGCTACAGAATTTCTAATCCCGACTTATTCTCGAATAGAAGAAGATAATGTTGATGATAATTCATTGCTGTAATATATACTTCTATAATTAAACCGATAGAAGAATAGAAACGTTTTGATATATATAGTATACATACATACATATATATATATATATATATATATATATATATATATATATATATATATATATATATATATATATTTATACATGTATATATAGATAAATATATATATATATATATATATATATATATATAATTGGACATATCTATATTATATATAATTATATATATATATACATGTATTTATTATAAAAACTATAAATTTGGTTTTGATTGTCCACAGGAAGTACAGAGTCAGGTTCAACTGCATCGAGCCAGCCCTCAACCAGCCTCAACTCAGCCTCTTCAGTTTCACCTGGTGGTAGTAGTTCATCACCTGGTGGTAGTAGCTCATCACCAGGTGGTAGTAGTTCATCAGCAGGTGGTAGCAGTTCATCAGCAGATAGTGGTAGCTCATCAACATCAGTTGCATCATCGCTACCTGGATCAGTCAGCACAAGCGGTTTGTTATCCGTTTTCGATAGCAAAGGTGTCCTGTTCTATATTCAAACAGATCCTGCTATCATGCATATTTAATACACTTCTGTCCTATGAGTTATGAATATAATTTTCTATAAATATTATTCTATATCATCCATTTAGTTTATTTTAAGAAGTCCCTGTCATCAATACGCCTCAGATGAGTAAAGTGTAATTAAATATTAACAACAACAGCAATAATAATAATAATAATAATAATAATATTCATGTGTGATTTATTGATATTTCACGGATAATAATAGTAGTAATAAGAATAAGGATAATAATAATAATAACAACAAGGCTTTCCTTGGCAAAAGGCTTTTTAGGCTTTCCTTGGCTTCGCAAAGATTTAATGCAGTCTGCTTCATGAATTCTTTTAAGCCGATTGATGACCTCGAGTAGCCGGGCGGCGATTCAGCACTTATTGCTTGCATCGTTTTGATCAAACCCCAGGTTTTTACACCGGGGTATAAAAAAAGAAAATACAATAAAATAAAATAATTATAATAATAATAATAATAAATAATAATAAATAAATACTAGAGAGAGCCGCGAGCCGGTTGAAGCTCATCTCCGCACACGACGCTCTAACGATATTGCGGAGCTGTGTAGGTTCTTCAAAACTCATATACTTATTGCGTGTCTCTCCATGTGCGGGTCATTCAGCATTGCAGAATTATGATTCCATCATGCGAAAGTCGCTCAGTAGCATCGTTAATATTAATGTTAACGAAGCTCAATGGATTCAGGCTAGCCTGCCAATATGCTACGGAGGATTGGGTATACGCTCTGTCTCGTCGCTGGCACCTTCTGCCTTTTTGGCTTCAGCCGCGGGGACTGGCGTTCTACAGGATTCAATCCTTTCCGGATTCTTTCAAATTCCCGACTTGGAGATATCCAGGATTCAGGGCATTTGGACTGCTCTGTCCACATCCGAACCTCCAATCGGTATGACGGCTAATAGCATGAAGGCTTGGGACTCAAAGGTCACTACTGCTTTGCACACGGAACTCCTTGCGAAGCCACTTTTGCCACAAGAAAAGGCGCGGCTGCTCGCAGTGTCGGCCCCCCATAGTGGAGACTGGATCAAGGCTTTACCAATCTCATCATGCGGCCTCCGTCTGGACGACGAAGCAGTCAGAGTCGCGGCCGGTCTTCGTCTGGGCACTACCTTATGTGAGTCACACAACTGCATTTATGGTGTCTCAGTCAATGCGTTAGGCATTCACGGCCTGTCGTGCAAGCGTAGTGCCGGCAGAATCAGCAGACATCAGTTCATAAACGACTTGATCTGGCGCGCCCTGAGTCGTGCGAATATCCCAGCCATTAAGGAGCCCCTGGGATTGATCCGCACTGATGGTAAACGTCCAGACGGTGTCTCTCAAATACCATGGGCAGAGGGGAAGTGTGTTAGCTGAGACGCCACTGTTACGGGCACTTTCTCCGTTAGCAATCTCGGCCTTTCTTGCGCTGCTGCTGGTGCTGCAGCAGAGGCCGCGGCTAATAGGAAAACTCTGAAGTATGCCGAAATCTCTGGCAACTATATCTTCATGCCTATTGCCTTTGAGACCCTGGGGCCCATCAACTCTCTCGCATCAGACTTTATTGACGAAATAGGCAGGAGGACCAGCGCCATTACTGGTGATAAGCGCGAAAAATCTTTTCTGTGGCAGCGACTGTCTATTGCTCTCCAGCGATTCAATGCAGTCTGCTTCAGTGGCACTTTGGCTAAAGCGGCTTCCCAGAGTGCAGAGGAATTATTTTAATCGCTTTTTAAAAACTTTTAATTAAAGAAAGTCTCTTTTATCTTATTTTTTAGCCCAGGGACCTTTACAGCCCAGGGCATTAAAAAAAAAATAAATAAAAAAATAATAATAATAATAATAATATGATAATATTTTTATTATTTTTATTATTATTAGTACACCCAATCTCTTATCATTATTACTATTATCCCTTCCTATTATTACATTGTTTTGATAATCATGATGATGATGATGATGCTAATGATGACGATAACAATGACGACGACGACTCCGATGATGATGATGACGATTATGATGCTGACAAAGACAACGACTACGACGACGACGACGATAACGACGACGAAGATGATGATGACTACTATCAGTATATTACTATTATTGCATTCTTTTCTCAGGATCTAATCCGCATTCAACCAGTCCAGGTGCTGACACCTCTACGGGGGGCAGCACGGTCTCTACCGGGCTCATAATCGGCTCTGTCGTAGGAGGGGTGGTGGGGGTTGTGGCCCTTGTCGGCATCCTGGCGGGCATCGTCTCAAGCCTGTCCTCGGCGGGGGCCGCTGGAGGCGCCGCCGCCGCTGCGGCCGGTGGTGCGGCGGCGGCCTTCCCCGGCGGTGCTTATGGCCCCTATGCCGGGTTCAACAACTGGAATCCAGGAAACTTTCGTCCGATGTGGAACGGGAATCCCTATCAGGCTTTTCCGCCTAGAGCGATGTCGCCGTATGGCCGCGGTCTACCCGCTCAATTTGTACGTTTCAATAAATCAATTAGTAAAACACTCAATCAGTCAAAGATTTATTTAAGACTTGATAAATGGGGTTTTGTGGTTTAATTTACCTGGTAAGATATTTCAAGATATTAGATAATAGTTACTATTTAAAAAAGGATTTAAGTTAAAATTTATTTAGCAACATTTACCTTTAAAAGTAACAGAATAGGCCTATAACAATTTTGAAGCCTCACTTATTCTTTTCCATTATTTGAGGTCCATAATAACAGAAAATTATACAATTTTCAACTTGTGAGTTTTGTCACCCAATAGACTGTTATTCTGACATATGGCGGCTTGAATACAAAAAATGTAGTATCATTTGTTTTCTTATGTCGATCATTCAAGACCTGTCGTATTATTTAATATGTATTTCTTTATTTAGATATATATACATTTTTTATATTCTGATATCACAGTAGAAGGACTTATTTGGTTGCTAATTTCAGAATCCACGAAGAGGTCCCATCCTGAGATATCAGCCCAATCCCAATAGATACGGGTTTGGAAGAATGTGAAGCAATCATCAAATCCTAAAAGATGCGGGTTTGGAGCAGATGCTCTCGTCAAAGCTCAAATCCGACAACATCTGATAGTAAAGTGTTCTAGAAACTGTTCAATTAAATTATGTATAGTTCCAATGTATAATTTTTCAACTAAAATAATATTTTCTTTTCTTATTTAAATATACTGATACTTAGAAATAGTAGTAAATGCACTAAAAATCTCCGACTGATTTTGACAGTGTCATTTTTAAAGAAGGCTATATTTTACTGTAGGCCTAAAGTGACCAGGTTATAAAGTTTTCTTTTATTAACGTTATCTTCAGTGAAAATAAAATTAGGCATGGAGATTTCCTATTAATGACTCACAGAGCAGAGTGTTAGGCATAAAATTTTACAGGGTGACAAATGGACAACGTTAACAAGTGTCTTAATGACAGTGTTACCATGGGTGAAGGATTTTCTCAAAACCATTTCGCTTAATATTTAGCAATTGCAAAATTAATCAGCGAAATCAAAATTATGAAATGTTTCAAGTATTATTTGTAACAACTACAGAGGGCTTTCACAAAATAATTGATTGTATTAACGCTATTTATTATGCGACACGTGTGTCATTATTAATGAAGAGAGTAATTAATACAGTAAGTTTATCATGCTAATTGTTAAAGACTTCAGAGGACTTTCAAAAATTTACTTTGACTATATTTGGTTAATATATGCCGTACTATTTTTACAATTCATAGTTATACGAGTAGACCTATATTTTGTTATTTCACTATCATTATTTATAGAGGGCTTTCGTTAAGTTAGGCATGTGTAGGAAATTAGAGTTCCATTATTATTGGTCAACACTCAACTTAATGATGCACATTCATGTAAACAAGCATACTGAATGTAAATTTGACTCTCAAAATATTTCTTTTATATCATTTATCCTGATTCTTTAGATCGGTTATTAAATAACTCTTTTGATAGGCTACAATTTAACTACATGTATACCCGTCATGTTATTTATGTCAATCCATATGCGCGATTCAATTTAATGCGATGCCGTTTATAAATCTTGTAAAGCTAAATTTAACGTCTGTTTGGTAGCGCTAGGGACACTTTCAAAGGCAGTTCGGCTGGAAATCGAATCGATGACTTTGTATTGGGAAAGCGTCGTGCAACCGGTACAACAGTAGTAATTATATCTATATGTAATTATATATTTATAGTAAATATGGTTATACGTAAAATGGTCTAAATTGCCTAACGGTTTAAACATGTGTACTAAAAGTGGTAGACAATATTGGTAAGGCGTTCGACTGATCAGCAGTAATTGCCCGGTTGAAAATCAATTCTCGACGGGTCACGGACAAGTTTACGAAAACGAAAATTTAATTAGTTAATTACTAATTCAATTATTTGATTAAAGCGCAACAATACTACTTGACTTCTACACTTTTATTGACATACAAACACTACCTACGCCACGTGGTACAAATAGTCCAGTCTCTCTCTCTCTCGTTAACATAGAATAAATTCCAAGCAATGTAGTCTAATTTAAAAACAACATAAACATAATTTGTAACACGACAACTAAGCGCAGAGCAATTTTGCACGTAAATTATTCCAATCTTGGCAAAGTGTAAAACAAAAAATCATTTAGTTACGCGCACATATTTAATCAATCAATCAATCAATAAGAATTTACAAAACTTATCTATATTTATCTACAGTAGATTATTTGTATTTCACTACAATCGTCACCTATGAGCCAGTGGCAATGTCGGTAAGATATCCGACCGCGGATCAGTATGTGTGGCTTCAAATACTGGGCTCTCCTGTCACTGAAGTCGCTTTCAAGAGATGAAAATGGCGTTAACATCCTCTTTACATCCTTAATATGACCATAACTTCATATATGCTAAATTATCGATTTTTAACTCTATCGCTAACATCCAACAGCTATGTAACTAGGTAACGAAAAATATAATATAATACAAGTTTAACGTCAAGTTTCTCACCCGATATAGTCCGCGACGAGAAAATATTTTCTCTACAAGAGAAGAAAATAAATATAGGACTAGCACACACTTCTTTTATCCTTAGACACATCTTGCAAACCTTCTACGAAGACCGATTTCGGCCATGACACTGCTATATAAGTTTTCTTTAATTATAATAATGATAATTTCACTGTCTCTTCAGGTATTTTCAAGTGTTTGAGTAGAACAGCTCGTTGAGCTGTATGCGCCACATGGGACGTCCCTGGCATCGTCTCTGGGTGACGGACAGGACGTTAAATCTTCATTGTGTTCAATACAACAAGTAGCTACAAGGCACAGATCTTGTAGCTCTTGTAGATCTTATTATCTTGTTGCCAATGCATTCCAAGTCTTATAATAACTTTTTGACTTTGTCAAATAAATTTAAAAATCCATTCCTTACAAAATCACAAAAAGTAATTGTAAAGTAAGTATGCGCTAGTTCAAACAAAAGGCAGATCAAGCTTTGCTAGTAAGTTTAATTGAAAGGCAGTGCGCGACAAAACGACAATTTTACAAAAATTAAACTTTTAATTTCCAAATATGTCAAAAGTCTAAGTCACATCGTCAAGAAAGAGGCTTTAAAATCAATTTTCGACAAATAACTTCGCTACGAATATCTAGAAATCAGTTCGTTATTAGAAATAAATTATTAACTTTATTTTTCGAGACTACAAAATAAGTAGTCATAAAAGATAATATATATAATACAGTACATCCTAATAAATAAAAGCCCAGATGCTCTCTCTCTCTCTCTCTGTTTCTTTGCCACACTCTACATTTATTGACCATCGCTCAAGAAGGGGCGCACCATGTCTATCCCCAATACACAAGATGAATCCCGTCAGGAATTTTGCAATGTTTCATTTCAATTTTCTTGATCAATATATTCTTTCCTATAGTCATATTTCTTTAGATTTAACTATTTAAAAACTGCTTTATAGTTGGCCCGTGATACGGATACATTAATGTGTACAACATAGTAACAAATTATTCAATGCCGAATTGGAAAAAATGACTTATCGTCGTCACCACTTTCCTTCTTTTCAAATAGTGATTTTAAGCTTAGAATTTTCAGCAAATTACAATAACATAATGCATTTAAATTTAATTAATTAGCTTATACGACTAACTCTAGCTATACATTTTAACCCAACCACCTGTCACAGAATATACATTCATATTCCACTAATTATACTTAATTTTCAATGAGAAATTCGATCCTTCTCGAAAGGAGTATAATTAATTGAAGCAAGAAAGCTGCACTTCTTTACCCGCTTTGTGTCCGTGATGCTGAAGAATAGACCAACCGTAGACAGCACGTGTCATAAAAAGCAACAAAGCAATAACATCCAAACCAACGCCAGAAAAGGCATTCGGTTGGTAACCACTTAGGCTCCAGAAATTGCTAAGAAGTTTCTAATCCCGATCCTGGCTATGCTCAGATTCAATGGAGGATGATGACGATGATGATGATGAAGAAAGCTGCCCTCCCCTATTATCCCCACTCTATCTTCTACTTGCCGTTGAACTATTTTTATTGGTCTTTTGTTTTACGACAAACTCGTTTCGTGCATGAGAGGTTATCTTGCCCACAATGTTCTTCATGGGCAAATCCGCCAGACCAGCCATGGCCAATTGTCTCAGACCACAGATGACGCTCGGGCCCTTCATGATGACCTTGCACACGAACGGTTCATCTGCAGACATGGCTGGGGCATCCGAGGTCGCATGGAAGTTAGTCTCCAGCTGAAATTAAAAATAAACGAATAAAAAGTGAAAATAATCAGTAAATATTTCTAAAATAAATTCAAGATATCAATAAATACCCACCTCAGAAGCCATACTTTTCCCAAGCTATAGGCTATATAAGGTATGGATAAGGCAGACTTTGTGAAGGGATTAATTTGCTAATCTAAGGAGTGCTGTTCTGGAGCGAGAAAGTAGACTCTGAGAATGAATATGTACCTTGAACCTGACAAGTGTCAGGCTCCATTAAAGGTACATATTCATATTCGTGGCAGTGCACTGAAGAAGAAGATCAATAAATATTTATTTGTATTGATATCTTGAATTTTTTAAATATTTTTTTTAATCAATGGACCTTTTAGGATCTTTTTCTTTCTCTTCAGCGTATGTATCTTCAGATCGTTTGGGGTGAATCGACTTGGGCGACATGTGATGGGGACGTCCCTGACATCATCCTTGTATGAGAAAACTGACGTTAAACCATTATTATTATTATTTATCAATATTTACAGAGTAGCTCTAAGCAAAATGTCACGGTAGCGTTAAATTGGAATACAAAAAATTGGTATATAACAATTTTTCAGATAACGGGGATCAGGTTGAGCGTGGCTGTTTTAAATGAAAGTAGAAACCAACGTCGAACTCAGTTAGGACTTGAAAGGTAAACCTGGAAAGACAGTGTGTTGAAAGATTTGAATAAACCCCAAAACCCCAAAATGTTAAAAGATTATTCTTAACTCGACGCTGGTTGCAGTATGCTATATCAAAAGCAATGGCTAATAATTATGACTAGAGGAAATTTCAGACGACTATAAAAAAGCAACTGAGTAAACTGAAAACTCTGTAGAGCAGCATGCAATGTGTGTAACAATAGGAACAAAGTTTATAAATAAGGAGATCAGACAGGATTAAGAATAATATAGTTTAATTGAATGGTTAATTTTTGCTCTGACAAGCAACCATACTAAGCAGTTGCTGGTTTATTTAATAACCCTTAGTCGTTGTTTGAATAACTTTCACTAGCCATTTTATCAATATTATAAAATAGTATGCTTCATTTCTAATCTATTTCTTCATTTATTGATTTTCTGTCGAACTTTAACAAAATAAATATGAAATAATAAAATATAATACCAGCACAAACAACCACCGTTCAAGGTATAATAACACTACTCTCCCTAATGCTATATTAACTGCTACAAAATCCATCGTAAAGACAAGAGAACAGTATATACAGTAGTCTGAACTTGCAGTGCAGAAACCAAGTTAAGCAAAACATGGATAGAGGTAACTGGAATATTAGAATTTACAATATATAATAAAGTTGCATATTATTAAACTCCATAGATACATACTGGCATACTACAGTCAATATTACAAGACTTATTAAATGTGATCCCAATTAAGCTGATCAGGGACGAAAAACATTAATTTGCAAATATAATCAATTATTTCAATGCTCACATGCAGACCAATATTAAATTGACAATTACAAACTTCTAATTATTATTACAGAAACCTATATACACCAGCCTGGACTTACAGTGTAAAAACCTCAATAAAGGAAGAAATAATGATAGAAAATACAGCGAGAGAGAGAGAGAGAGAGAAAGAGAGAGAGATAGAGAGACGGTTAAGGATACATAACGAGAGAGACAAGAAGACACCTACCGAGTAAGTCACTGTCTCCAGAGTGGGCAAGTTTCCAGCACCAAAGTTATTTACCACGTACTCTCTGCAGAGTCGCTTCTCTTCAATGTTCTCACACACGATACCCTCGTCTTTTTCTATCTCATTCTCCTCCTCAATCTTCTGCCAATCCGCGTCTACAATGATCAATCAATCAGTCAATTAATTAAGGGAATTAATTAATTAGTTAATTCATTAATTAAATCGGCTGGAGTCTTTGGTGATGTCGAAAAAACTAGAAAAGTTAAGGTTAACGTCAGTTTCCTCACTCGAAAGCGATATCAGTGACGGGCAAGTCCAGGATTTGAAACCCACACCTACTGATCCTCGGTCGAGTATCTTAAGGAAGATTTCAGACCGCGGATCAGTACGTGTGGGTTCAAATCCTGGACTCTCACATCACTGATATCACTTTTGAGAGATGAAACTGACGTTAACATCGGCATTACAGCTTTCCCAGTCTACAACACCTCACCTTTTTACATTTCGTTATCCTCAGTACCAGGAGTCATCATATCTATCTAGTAATCTGAAGGTGAAGGCAGACAGTGAATATGAATTTATGACTTAGACCTATGGTTTAGAAGAACAACATAGACAGACCTGTAATATTGATCAGTATAATTCTGGAATACAACAAGTCAAATTCTTTATACTAATCACTTACGGCAACTAATTGCAAAAAATACTGGCAAATAAGACAGGTAGAAAAACAATACAAACAAATGAATAATTTTGCCGTAAAACATGAATCATTAACTCCAAGAACAAAGGGACTAAAACTGTCATACCGCTAGAATTTAACTTTGACAAATACCATAAGGTTACAATGAGTAAGTAATAATATTTTTGTAATAAAATTAGAGAGATTTTATATTAATTTAATGTGTGATTATAGTAGCCATGAGACAATCATTAAGGTTGAAAGTATTACATTATTCACAAGTACAGTCTTCAAATACAACATAAAAATATACTTACATTTTCTCTTTCGCGACTTAGGGGCTCCATTTCTTCTCGAACTGTCTGTTGCCGTTATTTCCTATTTGAAAAGCAATAAATTAATCAATTAAAGACCGCTATATATCTCCACATTAAGATAAAAAAGTCATGCAAATTCTAAAAGTTTAGAAATTTATAGCATTACACTTTTGAACTCTCTCTATCTCTGTGCACTGCCCGCTGGCAGGTCCATGGCATATAACGCCTCCACTCTTCTTAAGGGTAAACAGGATAGTGTACTCAGGGAATGACGCCCCTGCCCAGTAAATGATATCGAAGCTGAGGAAGGAATAAGGAGCTCAACTTTTCATAGGCAGAATCCCCTAAGAATAATTGGCGCATCGTGTTAGATGATTTAAAGATCCATTCGTATGTGGACATAAAGAGAAAAAAGGGAAGATAGAGAAGTGTGGACGTTAGACTAACAGCAATAATAAATTTGATAATGTTAGAGAGCAAAGAATATAAAGTAGATGAAAGAAGGAAGATCACAGATAAAAATCCTTCGGTTGATTAACAGATTGTTTCTTAAACAGATTACTTCTCAACAGATTGTTCCTTAAATAGATTATCGCTTAAACAATGATTCAACAATAATCTAGTTTACTTTTCTCATATAAGCAGAATCTCTTGATGCGCTAAAAGGTGTTTAGTCAATAAATTACTTTGGACTGAATTTCTGGATTTTGAAATTTGCACCGTTTTTGGACCTTCTTTTTTGCTCGCCGGCTTGATTTTGTCTCAATAGTGCTCGATGTTGTCATTGGTGACTGTAGCACTCTAATTGTTGTTATTAGTATTAGTCTTTAAATTAATGCTGCGGTTTTACTGTATGTTTAGTCCATAAATTACTGTTGTTTTTTCGTAACAGCTGAAATAAAGTATAAAATTACTGAAAAAGGGGGAAAATATCGATATTAATATGGTGGATTTCCATTGCATTTTTTCCACATCAGCAGTACACACATACCGGCATTGGCTGCTGTAGAGCAAGAGACAGCAGGGACGTCACACAGTGACCTCTAAGCTTCATCGTCTCCACTCCCTCACAGCGGAACACTGTGATTAGCGCCTGTAAAAAAAGTAAACACTCATTATAGTGAAATGATCAACTATGTCGGTATCAATCACTTTTAATACCACATGGTTAAACTGTTGGGCAATTTAGACCATTTCCGTAAAACCAGTCCAGTGAATGTCCGACATTTTATTCTCAGATTAGCACAGCTGGGATTGTAATCCGCGAGGGATTCGAACCCACGAGGGTTCAATTCACCTCAGAATCCGTCCTTTAAAACTTCATGACGTTACCTCTATGCTATTAAGACATTCTAACAAATACAGTAACAACAGTGCAACAAATGCACACTACAACAGTGTGTCCTATGAATGCCAGTCTGAGAAGCATTTTATATGTTTATTAGAAATTTATTAAATGATTATTCAATATTATTATTATTACTATTAATAATATTACTATTACTATTAATAATATTATTATTCTTAAGTAATATTATAGTACATTTAAGTCACGATCAAAGTTAAACCGGGAGGATGATGTTCATTACATAGCTCTATCGCTCTCTATCTCATACTATATTAATTATATTTATTTATTGGCCAATGACAGATACAATTCCCTCAAGTCCACCATTTTCCCTGCACATGAACAAATGTAAAGAAATACCTATGAACCTAGAACAAGAATAAGGCATAGGAATATCCTAGTTCTAGATTTGTAGATCATGCCACATATGCAGCCTCAGAATATTGAATAAATTTTCTATATACCATGAAAAGTATCCCATTTCAGCATTACGGAAACATTTCAAATTACTAAAAATGACAACGTTTAAAACCACAAACATATTAAAAGCTAAAGCAAATCCAAAAGATAAAGCCAAAAGCTAAAGCCAAGTTTAACGTCAGTTTCCCGTTTAACAGCATATCAGTGACGAGAATAGTACAGTATTTGAACTCTGCACCTACAGATCCGTCGTCGAACAACATGTCAATAAGCCACTGGCTTAGACCAAGACAAAAAAAGCAAGTAGCAAATTTTGCTACTTGGTTTTTTATTTGTCTTGTTTTATTAGTCTAGCAATTTTTATTTGTCTTATTTTATTTGTCTTGCCATTTTAAAGCAAGATAAATAACACAAAGCATACCATACCAATCGCAATGTTACCGACCTGAAATATGTACTTGCGTTGATTATCGTTACCACCATATATGCAGAGAGACTCTGTACCGGGATAGAGCACGAGATATGTGGCGTGGCCGGGATAGTAACCCTTCCTACCATCATCCATGTACACACAAGTCCACAACATGCCTTCCTTCAGCCGCACTATCACACACTGACACAACCAAGAGGTTAAAGCTAACGCAACGTTTAACGGCAGTTTTGGTAAGAAGAATTATAATCAGTAACAACTACGAATTGCTATTTTTGAGGGTCACGTCGTGAAAGTTTGAAAGGACAGGTCCTGAGATGAACTAAACTCTCGCGGAGTTCGAATCCCAGTTGCACCGATGTGAGAGTAAAATCTCGAGTATTCACTGGACTGGCTATACGGAAAATGGACTCAATTGCCTAAAGGTTTAAACATATGATATTAAAAGTGATAGATATCAACATAGTTGATCAATTCACTATTATGCGTGTTTACTAATTAAGAACTGACCAATTAACTGAAAAGATATAGAGGGAGGGAGAAAGAGAGTGAGAGTGATAAAGATACTGACAGTGAGAAAGAGTGAGAGAGATACAGACAGTTAAATCACTTACCAAATTGAGTCGATAGTTACTCAGTTCATTCTGTAGCTTTTTCTCGAGATTCTTCTCATCAGAAATCCACCTGAAAGGCTTACCTGAAAAGCAATTACACAATTTTGTAGTCCTTAGCTGAGGTGGTTTCTCGATGACTTCCTCAGTTTTTGCCTATTCGCCTCTTAATACGTATGCAGTTAATAGCTAGTCTATTCTTAAGTGTCCAAAACACAACACAGGAACCCACACAGTTTTGACACAATCTTAATATTTTATTATCACCACATATTAATATAAACAAAATCTTAGTATTTTGATTCTTTCATCAGTTAATATTTTCATATTTTCATTATTCTTGCAGACAGATGTAATCTACGTCTATAATTCTAGGCGAAAATTAGGGAAAAATAAATTAGCATTACGGAACTAAAATTTTCTAAAATTAATATTTAGGTAGTATTAAATGACTTAAACCTTATTCAGGCAACAAATTATAAATCTATCCCGTTTAAACCAGCAATATCTACCCATCAAGAAAACGTAAGTGCAGGTGTGAACTACAATAGCAATAACATAAAATAAGACAGCAGTGACAATATTAATTTAAAGTAACAATATAATAGTATAAAACAAAAAAATTTCAACCATAGAAAAAATTTTATGTATACCGGTTAAACACAAAATTAAGATTCAAAGTAAAAACCTAAAGCCGAATTATTAAAAATGTAAAGACAACGAAGTTCAAAAAAAGCAGACGCATTTCAATTTCTTTATGATTTTATAGCGATATATTTGATAGAATTTGTAACATCAAGCTAAACATACCCGACAGAGATTTCAGTTTCAGAGCAGTCCATTTCTTTTTCTCAGGATAGGTCATTATATCTTCATAATAAAAAAACAACAATTTAATAGGGATTACTGTAGGATATTGGTTCAACAAAAAATTGAGAATGTATCATTCATATTGCAATGATTTGTAGACTAAACTGTCTAAATGGTGTTATCTTCTACAAAATGGATCTGTAAATATCACTGACTATATAATTGCAAATATCCCAGAGCTGTGAGAGAATGATTTATGACTATATTGCACAACAGTCCAGTGCTACATATGAGAGAATGCTTTATGTCTATACTAGCTGACCCGGCGGACTTCGTACCGCCTATCAAAAATATCTATCTCTATCTCTCTATCTATCTCTATCTATCTATCTCTATCTATGTCTATCTATCTATCTCTATCTATCTATTTCAATCTATCTATCTCTATCTATCTATCTCTATCTATATATCTACATCTATCTATCTCTATCTATCTATCTGTCTGTCTGTCTATCTATCTGTCTGTCAATCTATCTGTCAATCTATCTGTCTATCTATCTGTTTATCTGTCTGTCTATCTGTCTATCTGTCTGTCTGTCTGTCTGTCTGTCTCTCTATCTATCTATCTATCTATCTATCTATCTATCTATCTATCTATCTATCTATCTATCTATCTATCTATCTATCTATCTGTCTGTCTGTCTGTCTGTCTGTCTATCTATCTATCTATCTATCTATCTATCTATCTATCTATCTATCTATCTATCAACCGGTGGTAGGGGATTTGATGGAAATAGTTTTTAATCTATATAAAACAAACCAGACTTCGTTTGATCTATTAAAATTTTAAAAAATTATGCAATTTTTAATCCAAAGAAAGTTATAAAATTTATAAAACTTTAAAAAATAAAAGTGACCCGAACCAGAATCGAACCCCGGACCTCATGATCTAACGTCTAGTACCTATACCACTAAACTATCAACACTTCCGGTTGAAGGATAGTGAATCGATGATGTCAACGTATCGTTTTAAAATCGTTAACTATATGGATATAAACAAAGATATATAAACTATTTATCTGTCACTCGACATATGGGAGAATGTTATAATTTTGGCGTGTTTTAATTTATGTAATTTTTGGCCATTACCTCATTATTTTTTAAATATGTTATTGGATATTATGCAGGGGCTGCTGGAGACGAATCCAAAATGTCCGAGATCATTAAAATCTGTCCAGCCGTTCTTAAGTTATAAGATCCATTACGAACACGACTTTGTTTTATATATATATAGATTGCACAACAGTCCAGTGCTATGAAATATGTCATCGACAGGCTCGTTCAAATCGATTCAATGAAAGAGCAACTGAAACTGTATGTTTTGTAGTCTACAAATGATACAAATACACAAAAGTAAATCGAAAAAAATTACACGTTTGCTTATAAGTGTTAGAAATTCTGATTTGAAGATGTTGAAGTGGTGAACTACAATATGATAAAAAAAATTGCAGATATTTTATATCTGGACATTTTTAGGTCAGATATAAAGAGATGTATCTATAAAATATATTGAAGATATTTTTGCACTGATAAATCCACTAAAATTATGAAAACAAAGATAGATTAGCAGTGTTCAGTTAAAATGGCTGCAAAAACTCAAATAAATTAAGCCATAGAAATTACACTAAACTCTGCTTTAGCCATACCTAGTCTTTAGTTTCATCAGATCTACAAGCTCACTAATCTAAAATTGATTATTTATTCTAAATTTAAGATTACAATCTGATCAACAAATTCATAGCCTACATCTAAGGAAATAACGTAAGACTTACAGAGTAGGTCCAGCTCCGCATTTTCATAAAATGAATCTGATTTATTCTGAAATAATAATAAAAATCATGCATTACAGTGAAATGTTCAACTATGTTGATATTCATCCCTTTCAATACTACATGTTAAAAATGTTACGCAATATATTACATATTCCGTAAAAGCAGTCCTGTGAATGTCAGAGATTTTTGTAAGTAAATAAATGATAAGGAATATAAAATTTCAATACATATTGGATGACCAAGTCGATACCGTGTTCATCTAACAGACAGATGGCCATCAATATTTTTGGGGGCGGGATTAGTGCAGTCGGTTTAGCTGCGCGTCAGTTGAACAAAGTTAAGCTCCATCGCGCCGGTTAGTACTTTGTGGGCGACCACCTTGGAAGACCGAGAGCTGACAGCTTTGAAAGAAAAAAATCCCGAGGGTGTTGGAAGGTTATTCTTAAATCCGCGCCGGCTGCAATTGATGCGCCAACAAAAGGCAACGATTACTAATAACCATGGAAAGGAACGGAGGAAATACTGAAAACTACAAAAACAGAAACCAAGAAAGGAAACCATGTAGCACATGCGGTATGTCATGTGTGTAACTAATGGAACAAAAAAAAAAATTAAAATTAAAAAATTAAAAATATCAGCTGGACTGTCTCTGACAGATTATAATTGATTAATTATCAATCAGTAAAGCTTGAACTTGAGGTATGAACAAAAGCTTGCAACATAGCTTTATAAATGCAAGATAAAGTTGTAGAACACAAGAAGTTTCATTGCAGCAATATGATAAGACAGAAACAAGATAATGACTTAACTTCGAAGAGGAAAAATATTTTGAAACGATTTATTAAAAATTTATTCAGAAAAAATAAAAAATGCATGATTGACAACTTCTACAGGATAAAGCTGTTAATAAAGGAAATTAATGTAGGAGGAATAGATGTTAATCCAGATTCCTTATATAATATATATCCTCCTTTCTTATAGTCAATGTGTCCGTACAAGAGCATGGACCACACTAAAGTCTTTACAATCTTCATCTTCATGGATTTCTTCAAACTTTTTGTTAGTAGTACTTTCCTCCTAATAATGGCCTCTTTGGCCTGAGCAATTCTACATTTTATTTTTATTCCACATTTCGCATCTACTGCTATCGTGTATCCTGAATATCTGAAACTCTTTACCTGTTCTAATTACGGGACGTCTATTCTACATTGACTCTTCCTTCTTTTCTAGACGCTCTCATCACTTTGATTTTCTTGATATTATTTTTCATTCCATACCTTAATGCAGTAATGTTCAGGCTATCCACAAGTTTCTGTAACACCACTTTACTAGAAACATACCTTGATCATCAGCAAAACCTTACATCTTTCATTAGTTTACCTCCAATTTTTACACTTTCTTCAATGTTATCTGTTGCTTTCATCTTCATCGTCTCGGCGTAGATGCTAAATAGAAATGGTGACAAGCAATTGACACATTGTCTTATTCCCAGTCCTGTTCCTCCTTTTTTTTACCTTCACTGAGTTATAAAAGAGGAATGGGATTGGGAGTAAGACAAGGAAATTATCATGTAGAACCTTGACAACTTAAATGCTTTTTGATACACTTTGACTAAAGTAAAGATTCCTAATCTTCTATCTCTCCAGTCAATTTCAATTTCTCTTAAAATTTCTAACATCTTCACCCAGTTTACCCTGTCAAAAACTTTCTCAAAATCTACGAAGCATTTTTAAAATTTAACCTCATTTCCCTGCTCTACACTGCAGTACTAGAGAAGCTACAGGGGTAATACGAGTTCTATGTGAATGCAAATTAAAGCAGACAATAATTTAAATTTTAAAAATTAATAATCATAGAAATAATATTAAGAAGAAAATACCGTAACGAAAATCTAGATAACAAACCTTCATCAGTTTAAGAATAAAATTAATGAACTGCTTTCTCTTGGTTGATTGCTTTGTTTTATCAGATAGAAATTTTGAAAATTCTTCTGGATTCCATCCTGGCATCTTCTTCAACGATGTCCATCCACTTACAACTAACTCAAGATCTTCCACCCGAAATCTCTGCAGCTGTCGACTTATAATGGATGACTTCATGACAAAAGTTTTTATCATAAAACTAATCCATATAATTATGAATAACAATATTTAGAAACTAAGAAACCGTGTCTTTTGTGCTTGAGTGTCAAATTTCGACATGCATTCATCTTCAATCATCTGTAGTCGAAAATATATGCAGCTTCTTATAAATTCATTGCAATATTTATATGAAATAAGTGGAAGGTAATATTCAAACAATAGAATAGTTAGGAAAATCAATTAAAATATAACAACTTTTGTAATCAAGCCTAAATAACATCATGAATGTGAAACAGGAGCCTATAACACGACACGAGAGTGATATAATTATTCGAATTGATTAAAAATATGTAATATCTTGTAGAATGACACTATCGTCAATTATAACACTGAAATCTACTTTAGAAGGCAAAATTAACCTCATGAGCCAAACAAGACTTTTCTAACAGTGCCTACCAAAACTATCAATCCAAAGACACATTTAGACGATATCATAGTTGACAATAACATCTTTATTATTGTTTGATTTCTACTATTTAGAACTGTCAATTTATTTTACTGTCACTTCTAAAATTCTCAATAGCAAAAAAGGAAAATCTAAAAGCAGGTTTAACGTCAGTTTCCTGCTCGATAACGTGTCAGTGACGGGGAGAGCACTGGATTAGGACCCTGCACCTACTGATTCGCTTACGAACGACAAACCAGTAAGGCGCCGACTCAACACGAATAAAAAATCTTTGATCCGATGCATATATATATATATATATATATATATATATATATATATATATATATATATATATATATATATAATGCATATAAATTTAATTTATATAAAACGATGCATATAATTTCTCTCACTCATTTAATACTGAACTAATACTTTAATATTTTGGAATCGTGTAAAATTTCATGGACATCATATTTTACGTTATTCCGCTAGATTTTGACTCAGTAGTGCTTCATATAGTCATGAACGACGGCTGTATGCATATAGTACAGCAACAACTATAGATAATGTAAAATGCAAGAAATATAGTGAATATTTGAAAATAAACAAATGCGCTCTTTAAATATAAACATTCACACAATATCGCTCGTTAGGGATGCCACTCATCATGTTAGAAGATTTGCAGTTGTAAAAAATGCTGAAAGTCCTTCTCATGAATAAAACTCCAAGAATTATATACTATGTCAATATTTTATCCTACATCTTTGGTCTTTCCAACGTTAGATTGTATAATTGTAATGACATGGAAGATTTGTTCATAGTATAATTTGGTAAAGGTACTCAATAGTACCTTTAATATTTAATCAGCATCTAACATTTAATCAGCATCTGGCAGCGTCTTAACCATTATATTGTTTATACTCTAACTTCAGTTGATTAAAATTTGTCATAGCCTGTTTGAAGATAGAATAAAGAATTACTTCAATATCTTTGTGTATAACACATACAACAAAACTATAATTTTCTACTGTCATCAATGATGATATCGAGCCCTATTGAATCAAATTTGAGCCACGAGCAACAAGCAAATGGAAATTAATATTATTATTGCCTAACAATATTAATTAATATTATAATTGCCTAACAGTTTAAACATGTGGTATTAAAAAGTGATATATATATCAACATAGTTGATCACTTTCACTATAATGTGTGTTATTATTATTATTATTATTGACTATATAGTTCTTAAATTGAACTCTTCTATATTTTCATTTCTTATCACTAATATCCGTGTAACGTTCTTTCTCTTGGTCAAACTTGTCACTATATGCCAAATGCCTACAGAAAAACCATCCTAAATTTGCTAGTAGTTAAATTGTGCATCATAGCATCAAGAAGAATTCATTATATACTCTGCCATATAGGCCTATACTAGAATAGTATTAAATACATCTATCTTATACTTAACATTTGGCTTGGTATCCAAATGGTATATTGAATCGATTGCAAATCGAGATTGACGCAATTTAAAAATTTATATATTTGGAATTCCCTTCAGTAATTCATTTCATTGCATTTCCGCACAGCTCGTACCTACATTAAAGCCGGTATCCAGCTTAACGTCAGCAACATGAAAAACAACGAGATGACTGTTATATATTTCCAGAAAAATAACACGATGACGTAATATATTCATCTGAAAAAGAACGGGATGACGTCAGATATTTACTATAAAAAAACGTGATGTCAGGGAACTGAAAGAGAACATGATGACGTCATTATATTATATATATATATATATATATATATATATATATATATATATATATATATATATATATATATATATATATATATCTGAAAATGGCAGTGATATCAATTGATCCATAAATATACCTAGAATATAATTATTTCTATTATTCTATAGTAATTCGTTGAATTGATCAAAAAGAAAATTAGGCTATAGAGTCAAGTTCAACGTCCATTTCTATCTTTATATCTATATTTCTTATCCTTATAGAATGTCTTAGTAGCGTAGGGGAAACGTCATGACGTTTTAAATGACAGATCCTGAGGTGAGTTGAACCATCGTGGGTTCGAATCCCAGCCACGCTGATTTGAGAGTAAAATCTCGGACATTCATTGGACTGGTTATACGGCAAATGGTCTAAATTGCCTAACGGTTTAAGCATGTGGTATTAAAAGAGATAGATATCAACATGGTTGATCATTTCACTATATGCGTATTTACTTTACTTTATATCTTTATTTACGGTCAGATAGTATAAAAGTATACAATCAGAGACAGGAAGGCAAGTATTTGAACAGGCATCCTCACGATTAGGTCTATCAGGCAAGCTACTGGGGGGACCACCGATCAATACTTTCATTACATAGAAATTGTAAATTCAGGAGTCTCAGAACTACAAATAAAACATTTAAGCCTTAAAATCTTCATTAAATTAGGACTCCACCGTTTTTGATTTAATACTATATTGTCTGCTTACAATCGCCATCATAACGGAAGCCCTAATTTAAAATGTAAAACACACAAAACTCCAAAAGTAACCAGTAACAAATTTATTACAAATAAAATAAAGTCTAAGATACTCGCTTAAATAAATCCTTAACTTCAGCCAAACAACGTTTCATCTTAAACTACAAATAAATGTTTAACTTCATCTAAAAGATATTTCATTAAGTCACTATCATCAAAACTTAAACAGTGCATTCCATCAGCTTCCTTACACAAGTTCCTGTCAGAAATGTGCACTATCCAAATAATTCTATACATTTAACAATTTTTAATCAGAATTAATTTCATTCCAAAAATTAGACAATATTTATCAGCACTCGTCAACTTCTTACCAGTACTCGATCACCTCTAATAATATTTGTTACTTCATACTACATCACCTATAAGCGTAGTTATATACTTTATTTTCACTTCTTGTAGAAGGCTGACTGCTATTAGATCACTGGATCGGCACTATTTAGGATCTATTTTCTTTTCTTCAGTATTTATTTTCAAGTGATTTGAGAGTATCGATTTGTTATGATGTGTGATGGGGGGACGGCCCTGACATCAACCTGGTATGAGGAAACAGACATTAAACCATTATAATTATTATTACGATTATTATTTAGTGCTCTGAACTGGAAAGTATAACCATTCTCCGATTTATCAAAAACTAAAGTTTAAATCTTATAACTGACAGAAAACATGCTACAGACGAGAAAAGATAAATACAGCAACAACATAACTGAACGTTAAATTTTCCGATTATGTTTTACAGAGTTGTTCTTAACAATGCAGACACACATTGAGCAGATGTTAAAAATAGCGTTAGCAGAGAAGTAACACGATGATCAAATCCAGTCTCATTAACAAGTGCTGCGAGCATGCATTGATTTGGTGTAACATCATAACAGAGTTGCATAAAATCAGTGTTTAAATTTCAACATCTTTCAACCTGTTAATTATTATATTGGTGGGACTGTGTAGCTGCAATATATAGTCGTCAAAAATCTGACGTTTGATGATGTCCATCGATCTTCTTCAACGCTAATCAAATCTCTAGCACTATATTTTGCATCTTTCCCTTAATGGCAGCAGAATTGAAGTAGAATGTTCTAATATATCATTTATAAGTTAGTTAGCGGTGCCGGCACGTGACTTCAGTGCCATATTGTTCACCGCCATATTTAATCGACGTCCGGCTGCGAGGGAACGTATGGTTTGGACGAATCGGCTGATCCCCCGTCCGTTCCTGAGGAAGTAGAATTGGAGCCGGGTCCCCCCGTTGTGTCATCCGTTTCCATATCCGCCCCCCCAAATCCCCCCATCCCCCCCGCACCCATTCCTCCAAACTTTCGGCTCATTTTCTCGACAAGTTTCTGAATCTTAGGGTTGTCCTTGTATTTGAAGAGGTTAGCCGGGTTCTTCGTTATGTCCTCAAAAGCAGCCGCAACCTCAGGATCCTAGGCGGATAAATCAATCAATCAGTTGAGAATCAATCATGTAATAAGTTTATTAATCACTTAATCAGATGATAAGTAAAAGTATATAATCAGAGACAGAAAGGTAAGTTTTTGAACACGTATTCTCACGCTTAGATCTATCAAGCAAGCCATTTGCCAGATCGACCACCAGTCAGTACTTTCATTACATAAAAATCAATCAATCAGGGAGTTTATCAATCACTAAACTAACTGCCAATCGATCAATCAATAACTCAGTCAACAAATCTCACCAATCACTCAGTCAATCAGTTAGACAATCAATCATTCAATCAATAAAGGTTAGTTAATGTAAAGGTGAGGTGCTGAAAGACAGTCATCAATTCATGATCCAACGAGAGATGAGAAAGAGAGACAGAGTGAGAGATATGATAAAGAGAGAGAGAGATAGAATTATACCTGCAAGCCAGCCATCAGTTCTGGATCACCGAACAGTCCACTAATATCAGGCATTCCACCACCTCCCATACCTCCCATTCCACCCATGCCTCCCATTCCACCCATACCTCCCATTCCAGGCATACCTCCAAATCCTCCAGGCATGCCTCCAAATCCTCCTGAACAATCCGCACCACTAATCATTATAATTAGCCATTTTGTGAAATCACATGCAGTATCAGAAATATATGACAGATTGAAAATTTTGATGATTTCTAGGGTAAGTGAACGACTATAAGATTTGTTTGTATGCTGTTAATATTTTTTAAATTCACTAACTATAACAAATTCTGTCAGTCAATTGAAACTAAAGTACTGCCGAATATGAGAAGCACAATTTCAATCCTACCAGCTTTACTCATAATGACAATAAACTAACTAAAAGTTGTAGCCTCAAGAAGTCTTTAACGTAGAATTCTATAATTACTTATGAGTTACAGAATTCTAGTTGGCAAAGCGTCTAAATTCAAAGGAGACATCTAAATCCTACCTGGGAATCCACCGCCTCGAGCTCCACCCGCTGCCTCTCTCTCCTCCTGCTCCTAATCACAACAACAACAATAAAATAGAATTTAATTTATTTTAGTTAAGTCTACAGATATTGCTTGAATACTTAAGTGCTCTTACGCAACCTTCTTAGAATGTCTTAATAGCGTAGGGGTAACGTCACGAAGTTTTAAATGACAGACCCTGAGGTGAATTGAACCCTCACGGGTTCGAATCCCGGCCGCGCTGATCTGAGAGTAAAATCTCGGACATTCACTGGACTGGTTACACAGAAAATGGAATAAATTGCCTTATGGTTTGAACATGTGGTATTAAAAATGATAGATATCACCATAGTTGATCACTTCAATATAATGCATGTTAACTTTTTTCTACTCTAATTGAACTACTAATCAAGGCTGAATAGAAAAGTCGGCAATTCGCAGAGTCATATTTACACGTATGTTTGATAATAGTAAACTGTTCAATGAACATTGTAAGCAAATCTATAGATAACTGAAGCTCTTTAAAGTTCTCCTCCTCATCCGAAGACTAGATTTTAGCACCAAGAAAATAAACCAATATTATTGGTACTTCCTATCGAAGAACTCGTATTCGTGGTTTTTGAGAGTTTACCTAGTCAAACTTTCTAGAACTTAACAGATAGCAGGGCTGGGAGGAGAAAATCTAGATGAATACCAAACAAGATTGCACAAGTTCGTCTATATATCTATGCAGACAAGATATTTGACAGGGCAATTACCAATTCAACAGCAACAATTCTACACCTAGGAGCTACTAAAGCGTATTTTAGCTTTGTATTTATGTCTGCTATGTTGCTACTAGAAATGAACACATTTACAATATGATAGTATGGAACCATATTGTAAAATTCTTAAAAGCCAATTTTTGTTATTAAATTTTGTACAAAGAATATTACGGAATACAAGCATCAGTTTAAGAAAAGAGGATAGGTGAAATAGATGATTAATAGGATAGGTGAAATAGATGATTAATAGGATAAGTGAAATAGATGATTAATAGGATAGGTGAAATAGATTATTAAGAGGATAGGTGAAATAGATGATTAATAGGATAGGTGAAATAGATGATTAATAGGATAGGTGAAATAGATTATTAAGAGGATAGGTGAAATAGATGATTAATAGGATAGGTGAAATAGATTATTAAGAGGATAGGGGATAGGTGAAATAGATGATTAATAGGATAGGTGAAATAGATTATTAAGAGGATAGGTGATAGGTGAAATAGATGATTAATAGGATAGGTGAAATAGAAGAATAAGAGGATAGGTGAACTAGACGAGAGACTAGAAGATGAAATTAAACCTTTCTCGCTCTCTCGTGCTCTTCCTTGGCTCTACGCACTCTCTCCTTCCTGGCTTTCAGCTCCTTCTCTTCCTTCTTGATCTCTTGCTTGCGCTTGTGCTCCATCAGCTTCTTGGCCTATGCAGAGCCAGTTAAGATTTATAAAGCTGATAAAGCTACGGTTAACGTCAGTTTCCTCACTCCAAAGCGATGTCAGTGATGGGCAAGCCCAGGTTTTTGAACCCAGCACAAACTGATCCGCGGTCGAGTGTTTTACCGATTTCACCACTGGCTCCAGCAACTTCGCCGTAACTACCGATCTTAATGAATCGATGAAATAGACTTGAAACAGAAGTAATTCGTCGATGTTGTATAATCTCAAATAGCAATCTTGAATGCCCAATCGATACATTCAAGACTGTTCACGATTTTGGTTAATGTAGAATATAAGATATAGTTTAATATACACTTCCACCTTAATTAAATAACTCTAGCATCATTACAACTAGACAATCTGAAAGTAAGCCATCGTCTCGCTGTTGATACTGTATCATAAAAGCCCCACAATTCCAACTCCACGGTGCATTCAATAAGAAGGCCACCCCCTCTCTCTCAGCATCTTACCCAGTAGCAGGTCCATAGCACATAACCTATGCACTGTTATCCTATTCCAAAGCATAGACAGAATGCTGCAGGATGTGCTGGAGCCAGTTGCGATGTCGGTAAGGTACTCGACCGCGGATCGGTATGTGAGGGGTTCAAATCCGGGGCTTACCCGTCACTGGCATCGTTTTCTAGCGAGGAAACTGTCGTTAACTTTGGCTTTTTTTACCATCATCCAGGACAACTTAGAGCACAAAACGAGGCACAATGTACCCTGGGTTCAACTTCCTTCAGCATCTCATAGGTGTCATCGGCATAGTCCAGCTTGCATGAGGCACCCAGGTCGTGGAACGCTTCCTCCCAGTGTCCAAGCAGTCTGAAACAACACGCATACCTTCTACAAATGTGGCTAATTATTAATCATTAAATGATATTAATATTTTGTTATTTTTTATTATCATTTCATTATAATTAACAGTATTGTATCCACAATGCCGAAGAATTGACCCAAAATGGACTGCAAGTGCCGTAAAAGGCGACAATGCACTAAGATCCAAAACAACGTCAGTAAAGGCATTCGGTTGGTGATGTTGCTTATTAGTCATTAAATGTTATTAATATATTTTGTTATTTTCGTCGGAAAGAGCATGCATTCAGTTGGCAAGCACTTAGGCTCCAGAAATTGCTCCAAAATTTTCTAAAACGAACAGAACTATTGGTATCCTGAAACTAGCTAAACTGGGATTTAAGGAAAGATGATGCTCATATAATCTTCACTGTATTACAATAATGTGAAACAACTATCTGAACTACATGGTTAATCAATCTGAAGATATGATTAACCACGGAAAGAATTAGTAATAACCTGCCAGGAACTGTAAAGCGGTCTCGAAGACTGGACACCGGCCATGACACAGCTATAGAAATTATCGGAGATTAGTATTATTATTATTATTAACTACGGCAGACCTGTGAGCCTTGCCGCGCCACTTGTACGGCAGAGCAGAGTCAGGATTCATTGAGATAGCCTTGTCGCAGTCTCGTATAGCCGCATTCGGCTTCTGCAGCTTTACGTACACGCTGGAATACATTACGTACAAATACGAGGTTAATGCTGATAGTAATTAATTATGACATAATTATCATAATTACTGTCTAAAAAATCACTATTTTATAGTAAATTTACACAAATAAGTCAATTTATCAAATAAAGTTGCCAGTAAAGTTAAAGTCAATCGTAACATCGGTTTCCCATCTCAGAAACATGTAGCTACGGGACGTGCAATGGATTGAACCCAGCACCTACTGATCCACAGTTGCACAACTTAACGACATGGCTCAGACCAGAGAGCGTTTCAGTAAGATGAAAACGCTCCATCATTAAAATGAGTTAAATCAGAATAATTAAAATAAAAAATAATTAAATAATAATGAATAATTAAATGAGTTGAAATAGATTTGACTATTTTCTGAAGACGAATCAATCAGATAATCGATATATTTAACTTTTAAACTAGGATCAATTAATAAGATGATTTGGCTAATCTCTTAACAAGGAAGTCAGCGTGTATGAAGTGTCAATCATAGAGCAGCAGACAGAACAGACTCCACCCACCCGGCTCTCTTAGCATAGAGCAGTGCCGACGTTGGGTTCTTCTTGATGGCTTCTGTGAACAAGTTAATGGCCTCCTCCAGTCGACCTAAACAAGAACAGGAAACAATTAGTCGTCATCATCATCTTCCCTTAAATCCAATTTTAGCCAAGGTCGGGCTACGAATAGACCTTCTCCAATCTTCTCTGTCCCACATCATATCATCAGTCTATGTATAATATATAATACAACATATTATAGCATAAAACTAATTAGTAATATCATAAAACTAATTAGTAATATCATAAAACTAATTAGTAATATCATAAAACTAATTAGTAATATCATAAAACTAATTAGTAATATCATAAAACTAATTAGTAATAGATATTCAATGTCAAGATAAGAAGCTCAAAGGGCTTCTCTTCAAAAAGTCACAGAGAATAGAATTACTATCAACTACTACTACTACAACATAATGCAGAATTTTACCTTAACATTATTTCAGAGAGCTTAACGTTAAGCTTAACTTCGGAAAGAAGTCCGTAAGATATTCGACCGCGGATCAGTAAGTGCGGGGTTCAAATCCTGGGCTCGCTCGTCACTGACATCACTTTCGAGTGAGGAAATTGATGTTAACCTTAGCTTTACCTTTACTTTTAAAACCAGACGTTAGGCTCTCATGAATTGAGAAACAATTTGTGATCATATTGATTGATTGATACGATGAGCAGGAGAAGCAAACGTACCATCAGACATGGCCGCCTGGGCCTCTCCTCGCTTGGCATCTGACTCATCTATCATCTCTTCTGTTGGCTGCAATCAGTCACAATAATTAATAAATCAATCAGTCAAGAATCAATCAATTAATAGGTTTATTAATCACTTAATCAGATGATAATTATTGCTGTTGGGGACGTCCCTGACATCATCCCTGGATGAGGAAATAGACGTTAAACCTTTATTATTATTATTCAATCAATCAGCGAGTTAATTGATTATATAATTGTTAAATAATGATTACAAAATCAGTTACAGTGACACTATATTCACAGTTTTTCATTAAGTCATTTTGTCCTTCTCAAATGAATATACTGCTTCAGCACGTAACAGGGAGCTTTCAGTTAAAAACATTTTAGAAATGGAAAAGCAAAGCTCAAACGATTATAGCCATTGACTAAAAAATGCTAGGAAGTCCTGAAGATTAGATTTGCTCTTGAGGACTAAAGATTTGATTACTATCAAGTAATTAATACCTTTCATCATTAAAACTTTCATCTAAAACAGCAAAACCAGGTTTTCCAATTCTTACCACCTGTGCAAAGTCTGCGAAATGTCCAAATTGGCAGAAATTAAAAAAATCAATATATGTCAACGAACATTTATTTAAACAATTATGGTAAAAAATTTATTTTAACCAATATGGAAAAAGCAATCAGGGAGGACAAAATAATCAGAGATGACTATGCAGAATCTGCACATTGTTGGCAAAATGTCAGATGACTTAAAGAGTCGTCTCACTAAATACAAAAGGGCCTCATACTGCAGCTCATTCAGGTGAGTGTACATATACGTACTGTATACTTGCAGCACGTTAGGTTTATTTCTCATTTCTGTTTACTAACAGCAAATGCTGCTATTATATTACACATTGTAGCTTATGCTTCAATGGAGCTTAAAAGCAGCATTTACGATTTAATAACAGTAAATGCTACTCTTATATTGCACATTATAGCTTACGCTTCAATGGGGCTTTGTTAATTAATTCTAAGCAAGAGCAAGTAAGAATACCTCAATGGACTCGTCTCCCATATCCTGATGAGGATCTGTATCGCCCTCTATCACTCCCTCTTTATCTAATTCTACAAAACAAAAGACATGGCAGCACTATAAATATATAGTAAATAAATTTCTAATAACAAATTAATTCCTAGTTATTAAAATTAAATTACACCACATCTGGCACCACATCAATCTCTATTAAAGCCAATGTTAAAGCCGAGTTTAACGTCAGTTTCCTATTCTAATAACATGTCAGTGACAGGGAGAGCACAGGATTTTGAACCCTACACCTACAGATTAACTGTGTTCTGTAGATATTCTGTAGGACATATTACTACATATAAGATATATGTAGGACATATTACTATATCTTGACGTCCCTGACATCATCCTTGTATGAGGAAACGGACGTTAAACTTTTATTATTATTATACAACAGTAATTGCAAAGTAGCAACTGGTGGTTTGGCTCATTTAAACACTGCTGGTGAAGTTGCTAACCGAAGGTTGAACGAGTGCAACATACGCTAAGAAGAAGAAGTAGATAAACCAGACGTACCCACTTCACTCTCAGGACTGTCTTCCTCCTCCACGACGGGCGGGGTGGGTTCACGAGGGGGAGGGGCCTAAAACAGTTAATTAAAAATACACCGTTATTGTAAATAACTATTAGATGATTAAGAATGAACTGGGAAAGGCAAAGAAAATCACCTCAGATGCTGCATTTTTCCATACTAGGCGACATAAGGTGTGGACAAGGCATAGCCTTTCATGAAGCAATCAATGTACTGAGCTATGGAGTGATCCTATGGAGCATGAAAGCAGACCGTGAGTAGGAATATGTACCTTGAACCAGCCATTTTTCATAACACATTATGGGAGAATGTGGGAGAACACTAGAGAGAGGGATTATTATTATTATTATATTAATTATTATTATATTAATTACTAATTTTAAAACTTCTTGAACCTCCAATTTGACAGCTCACTAGAGTGCGAGACTATTATTACTATAGTAATTACTACTTTTAAAAATTCATTCAGAATGCAACACACAGAGTACTGAACATTACAAATTAATTACACAAAACATCATCAAGCTATAAGCCACATATTTTAAAACAATCACACGATAACACAAAGTAATCAGGTATCGAACCGCTTTAGAAGTAGACGTTGGCCTGGGCTGCTCATGGCTGTGACTCGGGGCTGGAATTTTAGCTCCCAGGCTGTAACAGCACAAGTACACGATAATGATAAATATATAACAGCACAAGCACATGTATATGATAGTGATAAATATGTAACAGCACAAGCACATGATAAGCTCATTTATCAGAACAATGCTATCAACTTTTCTTATAAAACTTCAGTAAAATTAATAATTAATAATGCCTAATTTACATCAGACTCCTCTTAGATCCAAAGATTTACCTTTTTACTTAAAACTATTCCCAGTTAACAATAGGAGCCTTAAGTTCAATCATCATCTTCTTTAAATAAATAATAAAGGGTCGGGATGTTAATAGATCTTTTCCATTTGTTTTAGAACATTTTGTAATAACTCTTCCGAAGCCTAGATGATCATCAAACGAATGCCCTTTCTGACGTTGGCCTGATCTTAGTGCTTTGTCTCCTTTTACTACATGTGCAGTCTACGGTTGGTTTATTCTTCAGCAATCCAGAGACAAAACCAACAAGATCAGAATATATGCTATTTTTACTTACAAATAAATTCCCACTTATAGTGAGTCTTAAATTCTAACTACACTTTACAATATATGCATTCTGAACGATGCTCTACTGATGTCCATAATTCTTGCAAACCTTAATAAATATTCCTTGTAGAAAGCAAGTTCTGGTAGATGCAGCACTTCAGGATGTGCCTTACACTGTGTCACAAACGCCTTCAGCAGCTCCACTTGTTCTGGATTCATTCTTGCAGTGAAATGTATTAAAATATATTACCAGTAGCGATAAGCCTGCAAAATGAAAGACCACATTTAACATTTAAGCATATGAGCTCACAAAGACTGAAAAGCATATTGAATAAGAGATCTATTTCTGCCATAGGTTGGAATTTTGACCCTGATGCCTTGGATTTTGGACTTGTGCTGTTTCGATCTCACTTTCACTTGTGGTCTCTGTATACTCAGTCGTCATCGTATGGTGCTTTGGCGCCTGTTTGTGTAGTGTCTGCAAGAGACGTCCCTGACTTTGCATTATGGCGAGGAGTCGGACGTTAAATTTACTTGATTGATGAAATTCAGATCTGTAGGTACCATGTTCAATTTAATGGTTCTTTATTTGCACTCAGAAAGAAATTAACCCTCAGCACTGCTCAGTCTGAACTTGTGCCCTCTCGTTCAAGAAGCGAGCATTCTACTACTACACAACAAGGTATACCAAAAAAACTGATGTTAAAATAAATATTAGCCTTTGAAAAAATGTCACCCAATATCCAATTTTGATCACAAATTTCAGAAATAACACATCGTTGCTAATAAATCTGGCAAAGTTTTATGATTAATCGTAAAAACTTTATTACTTTGCAACAACTTCATTAGTATCTTTTATATAAACTCTTTCAGTTGAAAAACTACAATCAAGACTAGCCTAAATGACAGAAAAACCGTTTATTAAACAAGGTAAAAATTCACTCCAAATATATCAACAAGGAATCTTTGCATCAACCTCATGGGATAAAATATTTAGTTCTCAAATAAACGAATTTTAATTAACTTCATTTGTGTTAAAATTAACCTACACAACAACAGAATCAACTATGATTCTCCTTATTGAAAAATGTCATTTAGTAATTCGTAATACCTTTCATTTCCTTCAAATACTTTATCCCAAAGATTAGCTTTCATAAATACTAATATTTTACTAACAAATGCTACAGATTATTTAAGCCTTTTACTAATTTCGATATAACGAATTTCAAAGTAAAAAAGTAGCCACATTTATGCACACTTTATATAATTTCATCTCATTAGACAAAATTTGAACAAACATTGACTGAATTTATTCAAGGAATGGCTACTTTTTAACTAATACAGGTAGAATTAATTTCATAAAGTGTATTAATTGTTTAAAATTAAACAGAAGCAATAATGCAATCAAGAAGCGGATGCCAACAATGCAGACTACAATTGATGTCAGACAAAAATTAGGCGAAATAATAATTAAATTATTTAAAGAAATAATACAGTAAATTGTGAGTTTACAAGTCACGCTTTGCACAAAATCACCTAGAGACAGAACTCTCACTATCAACTATTCTTAGAACATTCCAGATAACCAAGAATATCCCTGTGATACAGTCGTTCATGACAACATCGAGCACCATTGAGACAGTTTCAAGCCGGTGAGCAAAAGGGAAGATCCAAAATGGTACAAATTTCAAAAATCAGAAAATCAGTCCAGATATATTATTAAGTTTATTATTGTTTACCAAGTTACTACTCAATCTATGGCTAGATTATCATCGAGATTGCTGTTGAACACTACTTTGCTACTTAAAACAGCGAAATTCTTTCAAAACGGCAAAACATTCATTTTACGAAAATCATTTTACTGAAAAAAGTAAACACGCATTATAGTGAAATGATCAACTATGTTGATATCTATCACTTTTAATACCACATGTTATATCCGTTAGGCAATTTGTCCATTTTCCGTGTAGCCAGTCCAGTGAATGTCCGAGATTTTACTCTTAGATCAGCGCGGCTGGGATTTGAACCCACGAGGGTTCGATTCACCTCAGGGTCTGACATTAAAACTTCATGACGTTATCTTCACCTCTAACCATTGCGCTATTGATACATTCTAATAGCGCAATGGTTAGAGGTGAAGATAACGTCATGAAGTTTTAATGTCAGACCCTGAGGTGAATCGAACCCTCGTGGGTTCAAATCCCAGCCGCGCTGATCTAAGAGTAAAATCTCGGACATTCACTGGACTGGCTACACGGAAAATGGACAAATTGCCTAACGGATTAAACATGCGGTATTAAAAGTGAAAGATATCAACGTGGTTGATTATTTCACTATAATGTGGTTTATTATTATTATTATTATTATTGAGACATTCAAACTGATATCTAATCTGTTTCTAAATTAATTGACTAAACTGCTAAAGCATTTAAAAACTACCAACTAGAATATGCTAGAAACAATTATCTAAAAACTTGAAGTACACTATGTGGTTTAATGTACTTACTAAGTTACTACACTATCAAATTTCGATGATACTTTTAATATTTTTTAAGGTACCGGAGCATTTCATCTGCAAAAGAAGAAAAATCAAGTAGGTCAACCTTTGACCAATCTCACACATTGTTTACTAATTAATCATGCAGGTCAGACTAAAGCTATTAAATATCAACGTTTATCTTCATTAATTCTTGCTTATTTCTTTATAAATATGCGAAAAGTTAAGTGACTGCTCAATATAAGTTATTTCGAAAAAATATATTTAGATATGATATTGATGAATTAAGGTAGTTTTTGAAATTTAACATCTCGAGTGCGTATAAAAGTATCGTTATATAATGATTATTGATCAACTCTGTTATTATTTATTTTTATATAAATTTGATATTATTATATAAATCTATTTAAAGTTCTGTAAACTGCGCACCGTAAGAAACTATTTGTAGTTAATTTGATAGCCATTTAATAATCAATGTTAAATAGCTAAAATTGATCTGTATAGGAAATTTTGGTCAAACTCGATCTGAGAAAAACGTGTAAGATAGGCGAATGAATCGAACCCTCGAAAATGTTTGAAACCCTGAGGTGAATCGAACCCTCGTGGGTTCGAATTCCAGCATCGTTGATCTGAGAGTAAAATCTCGGACATTCACTGGACTGGCTACACGGAAAATGGACTAAATTGCCTAATGGATATAACATGTGGTATTAAAAGTGATAGATATCAACATAGTTGATCGTTTCACTATAGTGTATGTTATTACTATGAATGCTCTCTTACAGGTTTAAAGTCTTGGCACTGGCTAGAGATTAAAGAGCGTATCATTTACAAAACAGCTTCGCTATACTGTATTAAGTCCATCACCATCCCTGAACACACTTGTGTGTCTCACTTGATTAAAGTGATGCAGCCTGCTGTTACTCAGTCTTCTAAATTAATTACTCTTGTGAAACCTAGCTTACCTGCTAAGCTATATAATCGTTCTTTCCAGCATGCTGCACCGCAGATCTGGAATTCTCTTCCATCCAATATTCAGAAATCTTTCGGTTGAGTCACCTTCTCTCATATATACATGTACACTTATGTAAACACACATACTGTAAAGCATTCGCCTCTGATTTATGGGTTAATGACTCCCCGGCTCTTTTTGACTTGAAGGTCTTACTCATTTATTGATTGTAATTCAGAATTTGGAAGCGAATAATTAAAATATTATTTGGGACACGTAATTTTTTAGTTTTCTATATTTACTTATCTCCTGTAAAGATCAGTTATGCCTAGTTTTTATTAAACATTTAAACTACTTCACTGAGCCTTAATATAAACCCCATAATTATCGTGCCTTGTGCAGTTGATTTTCAATTTAAGGTAAATTGACGAAATCAGAATTTTTACAGTAAGATCAGTGAGATGCGAGTTTGAAAAGTCATAATTTACAATTTAATAGTCCAAGAAATGTTTGGAATGAAAGTTTTAAATCTAATAAACATTTATATGACATAGGTTGCTCATTTTGTAGGTTTCATGATATATTGTATATTGATGTCTTACAATTGGCTAAAGAATGGATGTTGGCATTGAAGGTACAGTAAATCTTATTAATATAAACGCAATTTTAGAGCTATATTTTACTTTTGCTTTGTGATACATTTAAGAAAATATAAATTTATTAAATGCAGTAGGAATCTTTTTGTCCTATACCATTTCTGCTAACAATGAGGTTGTTAACTTGCGACCTTTAAGATTATATCATCATCATCATCTTCTCTTAAATCCCTGTTTAACCAGGGTCGGGATTCGAATAGACTTTCTCCAGTCCTCCCTGTCCCACACCATATCATCAGTCAATCTCCTATTTTAAGATAATATAAATTTATTAAGTGGAGTATGAATCTTTTTGCCCTATACTATTTCTGCTAACAATGAGGTTGTTAACTTGCGATTTACAATTACCTCTATATATTAGTATTTAATCTTTAGTTTCACTCTAGTTTCCTCTCTCGAAATCATATCAATCATGGGGCAGCACCGTAATTGAACCATGCACTTAAAAATCTAAAGCCAGACACATCACTGATTTGCTAGTGGACCTAGCCTATTCTAAACACTCGACTATGTAAAAATATATATTTATGTCAAATTAAGATATATATATATATATATATATATATATATATATATATATATATATATATATATATATATATATATATAAGTAATGAATTTCTTATTGCTTGCAGTATTTAGTTAGAAATACTCAATCTACCCGGACCATTTTTGATCACCGGACTGACTATCTATCGTTTAGGACCATACTTCTCCTCGGCACATTTCTTTTGCAGATTGGTCTGGGTGAATTGATCTGTAGTGATGTGTGCTGTGGGGACATCCCTAACATCATCCCTGGATGAGGAAATGGACTTTAAACCTTTATTATTATTATTTAGTGCTTCTACATTTCGCTAAATATTTTTGCTAAATGCTTGTTATTGACTATTTGTTTGTTTAATTGATTAACAAAGATCTCGTAACAAGTTTCTCTAATCCTAATTACGGACTCGGCTGCGCCGAGCTTCGAGTTCACGAATCGTCTAATCACCAGCGAGACTCTGAGACCTCAAATGTTTCTCACCAGGGGGCAGAGGCTGCGGAGGTGGAGGTCGGAGCTCAGGGAGTGGAGGTAGTCGAACAGATTGATTCGGAAAATGGCGCTGTAGAAACGTGGAGGAGGGATTCACCTAGCTCTGGAGATTCAGCCATTTCCAGTCCAGCGACAGAATCCTGCTTGGCAAGTCCTCTGGCTGAAGTCGTAGATGTCCAGAAAAACAAAGAAGCTACTTCATCTGAAGTTTTGCGGTTTGGCGAAAATAGTGAACACGATAGAAATTCGAATAAGGATGGTACAGTGGAGAATTGTAGCAAGATTAGTTCAGATTTAAAATCTGAAAATAGAATTAGCTCAGAGACGGGTGGCTTTGATGGAAGGACATCGGATAATTTAGAAAATTCTGAGTTAGATGCGCAATTAATACTACCAGCTGGATGGAAGAAATGTGAAGGTATGAATTCTTGTAAGATTTACTAGTTATTACTATTTTTATTTTGACTATTATTATTTTTTTGACTAATCTATTCTTAACGATATTGGTCTAGTACGTAATAAATATAGATAATAAATATAGATGAGCGCAAAGTGATTGCAGTTGTCTAAATTTCTGGTCAATTGTAATTTCCTGGCATCTAGGCTACAGAAAATGCTACAAAATTTTAAATGAATTTACACAAACAGAAAAGTCTCAAATAGGGGATTGACGGATGATGTGATGTCGGACAGAGCGGATTTGAGGCAGTGTATTCGTATCCCGACCCTGGTTGAACTGGGATTTAAGTTAAAATGCTGATGATGAACTTGCTAGTTATAACGTCATTGTTTTAAATGACATTAATTATTTTAAGCATCCATCTTACTAGTAACTAGTTTACTAACTAGTTACTAGTAAGTAGCTAGTTTGTTAGTGCTGTCAATTGAAAACTGAAATTTGTATTTATCTGATAATTACAAATAGATGTCCAATAATTTGAATAAGCAATTTGAATAAATCTCTGTAATGCAACTGTTGTCAGATATCAGTGTGGCTGAAGGTTATACTATTGAAAATATTATTATTAACAATAAGTGCTGGAGTATATTTATATAACCCTAGTTCATAAAAAGTATTAAATAATTAATCAGAATTTTAAAATTATAACTAGATAAGTATTTAAATAGAAATATTTTCTGATAAATATCTTCCTAAGATCATTGTCTTTAGAAAAGAAGAATGAAATTATAATGTATATTTCTTGTTTAAGATTCATTGTATATTTCTTGTTTAAGATTCATTGTATATTTCTTGTTTAAGATTCATTGTATATTTCTTGTTTAAGATTCATTGTATATTTCTTGTTTAAGATTCATTGTATATTTCTTGTTTAAGATTCATTGTATATTTCTTGTTTAAGATTCATTGTATATTTCTTGTTTAAGATTCATTGTATATTTCTTGTTTAAGATTCATTGTATATTTCTCGTTTAAGATTCATTGTATATTTCTTGTTTAAGATTCATTGTATATTTCTTGTTTAAGATTCATTGTATATTTCTAATTTTTCTGCAAATGACCTTTTTGATATGACTTTATCTTCTTACAAACAGAAGTTAAATTACTGCTTGATTGGTTCGAGCCTGTGGCGAAGTCGGTATGATATTCGACCGTGGATCTGTATGTGCGTGTTCAAATCCTGGGCTCGCCTGTCGTTGACATCGCTTTCGAGTGAGGAAACTGACGTTAACCTTTACCAGCTTTTTTATTATAATTATTCATCATCATCATCATCTTCCCTTAAATCCCAGTTTAACCAGGGTCAGGATACGAATAGACCTTTTGATTATAATTATTAATTAGTAATTAAATATTAAATATTATTTATTAATAAATATTTTAAATTAATTATTGATTATTACTAATTTTTACACGATAATATATGCTACTATTTTTTCTTGCATTCTTACAGACAGCGATGGCTCCTACTATTGGCATGTTAAGAGTGGAACGTTACAGCGAGACCCACCAGAGGGCAGCAGATATGAAAGTATCAATAAGCCCAACCATGTTCCAGATAATTCTGCTTCCGGCAGTACTGAAAATGCTCAAAAGGTTTTACGATTATTTTTTTCAGTTGAATAAAAATAAGAGCATCGTGAAATTTTGCTATAGGTTGTCATCTGTTCATTTTCTCCCCCTTAATCATTAACTCTTATATGAGAAATGTTAACGCCAAAAATGCAAAAACCATGTTTAATGTCAGTTTCCTGCTATTTAGCGTATCAATGTGTAGAGCATTAGATTTAAACCCTGCATCTATTGATGCACAGCTTAATAATACCCAAACAAGCCAACTATTCTGCAATGACTTTCATCGCATCTTTACAAATTTGATAATTCCTGATCGTTTTAGTATATTGGTAAAGTTTCTATGAAATTGGCACCAATAAATAGAATAATATAACATACTATTTTACTATTCCTTATCAGTTTCTTGGTATTTATTCTACTGACTAATTTTAAGGAATGATTCTAGATAATAATGATTCTAAAAATGTCACCATGATTGTCTAATAAAGTCCATTCTTCAATAATTTCACTTGAAATGGTTTCTAAAATGAACAACATACCAGAGATCACTATTCTTAAGTATTTCTAGTATAGAGCTAAATCTGTATAGTGAAGAAATACAATATGTCAATGACTCTTACTAGTTTAGTATGTGGTATGGTATTTTGATAGTATTTTTGGACTTCAGAGTTATGGTAGCACACACGTAGCAATTCAGATGAGTTCAAATAAATGAAGACTATCTACCAACTACTTTTACTTTATATCTTTTAAATATTGAATTTTTGAAATTGCTTGAAGACATTTAGCTTTTATCTCTCTCTCTCTCTCTCAATGCACTGCCCACTGGCAGGTCCATGGTATATAACGCCTCCACTCTACTCTGTCTTTCGTTTTACTCTTTATGCCCACATATGAGACTAGGAGTGGATCTTTAGATCATCTAACATGATATACGATTAATCTTGGGGGATTCTGCTTATTAAAAAGTGGGTCCCCTATGCTTTCCTCTGCTTCGATTTACATTTACTGGGCAGAGGCGTCATTCCCTGAGAAAATTATCATGTTTATTTAGCTTTTACCAACATATATTGTTTAATTGTTGCAGATAAATCCTGTTACTGAACCGGATGTAATCCAATCTACGGAGCAACGACAAAAAAGGTAGGTAAAATTAATATTCAGTAGCTAATTATCGTATAATTATCTTTTTTGCAGTTATGGGCTTAGATTGATGCAGTGTATTGCTATTATATATTACCCTGCTGGTTTCATAGTGAAGTATTGTTTAAGATTTTAATGTATTGCTGCCATAATGTATTGCTCCTATTGTTTCATTGGTAAAGCCCAAGGGTGTTGGTAATGAAGCCCCCACCCCTCATCTCAAAGCTGTAAAAAGTTTTAAGGCCGATGTTAACATCGGTTTGATCTCTCAAATACAATATCAGTGATGGGCGAGCCCGGGATTTGAATCCTCCCATACTGATGCGCGATCGGGCTTCTTACCGACTTCACCACTGGTTGAAGCCTTTGGTGATGTCAGTCGCTATAAATCTAAAATCAATCTACAGATAAAGATAAATTCAATAGCATGGTTATGCTATAAATATAGTTAGATAATAATATATAGAATTTTACCTCACCCTCGCCTCCTCTAGAAAATTCTTCATTAGCGGATCTCTGTGTCTTTTAAGTGGGACTCTTTGAATAAGTATTTTCTATCTATGCCTGAGCTATGATTGATAATTTTACTTTCAGATGATGATGATGATGATGATGATATTATACTTGAGGTAATACTTATGAAATTAATTTTGCCATTGTGACAATTTTCTTCAACTAACAACTGATAACTTGGTGATGTACATATGAAATATCACATCATACTCTATATAAGATAACATATGAAATATAACAACATTCTTTACATGTATTGTTATTACCTCAGACACGAGTCGCCTAGTTCATCATGTGCTAGTGATGCGGAGGGGAGCACGGAGTATCCAATCAGATACGCCGTGAGGTCACTAGGGTGGGTGGAGATCAGCGAACAAGAACTGACACCAGAGCGCAGCAGCAGAGCCGTCAACAAAGCCATCGTAGACCTGTCCGCTGGGCGCAGGGACTTCAATGACGCTGTGGGGCGCTGGGGCGACGTAAGTGTACACTGGGATAACTGTGTGTATACTGAGATTACCAAGTGTACACTGAGATTACTATGTGTACACTAAGATTACTGAGTGTACACTGTGATTACTAAGTAATAATTAATTAATATAGCCATCAATGTCTCAAAACTAGTAATAATAAACTTTTTCTAATAAATTAGTAATCAATCCATTAAGTGGTTGATTTGTTTACCATCTCTTTTATTATTTTCATTGTTTAAACACACATGATTAATGTACATTTATGCTGTAGTTTCTTTCTCGAGTTTAAAATCCTCCTAAATTGTCTTCCCATCATTATCATATGGCTCCTCTACATATTCCCTCCAACTTTCCTGTACTTGATCCAACTCTTGTCGTCAATTCCCCTTCCTTGCCAATTTTTCTAATGTTCTTTGCATATCCTTTCTTTTTTTTATCGGTTCTTGCCAATTGCCTGACTTCGTGATAAAACAGATCAGAAGGCTTTTGTGATATTCTAGATATTTATATCTTGATTTATGTATTTGTTTTAAACTTATCAGCTTGATTGAAGTAGCTGTTGTTGATTTAGAGAACATATCGATGTTGAACTTTTCTCTAAATTGCTGTCATTTATTCAGGGAAAGTATCTCTATATGGACGTGGATCAGGAGAACCTTTCTCTAATTAGTCCCAGTGATCTCACGGTGCTCAATGTTCAGCCAATCAGAACCATTCGTGTCTGGGGTGTTGGACGAGATAATGGCAGGTTTGAAAAAATCTTGATTTAAGTTCTAATTCTTATTGTTTGATGAGATTTGTAAATATTTGAGTCGATATCTAGCCTAATATGCTGATATAAATTTTATACCTCTGGCTGCCCAGGTTACATGTCCTGTTATACTTGAATACAGGTCTAGTATATATGAAAATTTTAGCTTCCTATTGTGGATATGAAAATTTTGAAAAGCTAACCATGTGGATCAGATTCCTGATCACTTGAATTGGTCTGAATTACATTAATCTTCAATAAATCTTATTTTGTTTAATTTTTCCTGGAATCCTCAGATATATATATATATATATATATATATAATATATATATATATATATATATATATATATATATATATATATATATATCTATATATATATATATATATATATATATATATAGATATAGATATATATATATAATACATTAGTATAATATATATATATATATATATACATGTATTATATGATATAATATACTAATATTACATACATAGTGACAATATTTACCTTAACCTCTTTCAAGCTTGGCACTGTCAAATTTACTTTGACATTTTTGTATTTACTTTATTTTTAAGATATAGTTTCTGATTTTTCGTTATACGCATATTTATAGTACAGTTTTTTTTTTTTTTTTCTTATAAAAAGTTATATTTATTTGGGCTGTAGGTTATGTTCTGCACTTTTATAGTACAATGTTTTATGATTTTGTAGTTAAATATTGGTGTATTATTTTTATGTTACTGTTATTGTTTGCACTTTGGTGTGGGTTTCTATCTGAATGACTCAGTTTTAGATATAATTTTCTGCACGTTTGCCTACTACCCAAGTTTTAATACCCTAGTATGTATGGTATAAATGACTGAATACAAGTGAATGCCAAGGAGAAGATTATGGTGCATAACTAGGAATGTATAATGATGTATGTATGTCTCTGAAAATGTCTTTCTAGTTTATGGAAGTTAATAATAAATTCGATAAATTCACTGTGTGTAGTACTAGTTAAAATTGGCCAGAACGTCAGTAACTGGGAAATTCGGAAATTCGTATTATCAGAAATAAATTAGATTGACTAATATTTTTTATTGTACACGTAGTTTTAAAATAGTGTTCATGTTTTTCAACTTTTTAATTTCTTTAAATTAATTCACTTTCACTGATGGCATAAATAGCTAATTCTTTTGACAATGTGAACTCGATATCACCTTAATTTATGTTAAATAATCTCTAATTTGTGATATTATTTTATTACTGTTCTTTAATTGTTCACACTGTTCATATATTTATGTTGCCAACCTCTTTGTGACAGCATTCTAATGTTCTTTAATATGTTTTCTTATTGTACAGTGAATGGTAAGAAAAAGTTGTTGTTCGCATTTGTTAATTAAGATGCTATGTGTGCTTTGTGATTAAGTTTTTCACGTTTTAATTCTGCATGTTTGTTGTCTCAGAATTACATAATTCTTACCAATAATTCTGGTTGTTTAGATTTTAATGATTTTTCTTTCAGTGACCAGTTAGTGCTTGATTAATAATAAATAAAAGTTAAATTCTTAATTAAGGTAAGTCCAGGGAAGGCAATAACAATATCAAATATTATATAATGCGTGTAGCCAAGCCAAAGATTTTAAAAGCAAGAGGGTCCATAGCGATGGAAATCTAATGTCTTAAAAATCGCTGAAAAAGAAGGATATAATAAGATGAATTATTATTTACATTTGGCAGCATTGGGATGTTCTACTAGTGTATTTCATTGATTGGTGGAGTGTTACTTAGCGTTGTAGGACAGAAATTTTAAGTAGAATGTATGAGATGCATGTAGATATGCATGAGTCTGCTTTGTTAACCAACACCCAAATTTAATCAGCATATTTAAAGAATTACAATTGAAAAATCGAGTTCTTTTGAATATTTGAGCCATTACTTTAGAACGACCATTGACCAAGCGTAAAATTCATTTTTACTGCAGTTTATTCTATAACTGTATTAAAATATACTGTACGTTTTATTTTGCAAAAATTGGCTAATTGCTATTTTATAACATAATATTATTTTGATACTTTATCAGGCAGGGTTAAAGTCTTCACCGCTGTTTTCGATTAACCCTAGCAAAAATTTAAAACAGTGAGCTCTATTGTAGAATAAGGCAATATACCCAAAGGAGAGTAATAAATAAAAAAACGAAATAAGTTTTAATGAAATATAGTAATAATATTCTTGGTAATAATATAATAGTAACAAGTAATAATATAATTAATAAAAATAGCAAGCAAAAGACGATAAAATGACTGAAAGTGCAAATACACTAGATATTAGGCTTGAATTTTAGCGGTTAATAAATTACCGGTCCACTACACTAAACTTATTGTTCCATTTTACAGCCATTTCTGATTGAGATTTAATAATAAAATAATATAAGCTTTTCTCTACATGCTTCGTAACAGGCAACTATATGTTTTGCTAAGTTCATTGTTTATAATATATTTAAAGTTATTAATATGCATTCTAGTATGAATTCTTTAAGCTGTTTCTAAAGGATTCTGATGAAGTGAAATGTATTAGACTTTACTTTGTAGGAGTGTTAGAAGTTTTCTTTGTGGAATAATTAATTAATTAAGCAATTAAAATTAAACCCTCTCGATTAATTTGTAACTATAATATTAATTTTTCTATCGATATTTTTAACAGTATGCTTATCACATTTAATTATTCCTCTATTGTTATTGTGTATTTATATATAGCTTTATTTCACCACTCAGGTAGCAAAACAAGAAACAAACTAAAATCCAATCATACAAGGAAACACAAAAATAATGCTGAAAAAATTCGATGAAAGCATACATACACTCAATCAATCAACTCAAAACTAATAACTAAAAATTAATTAAATGATTTATTAATATTAATAATTTTTTATTAATAAGTTATGTACTATCCACCTGTCAGCGATGGCAATTTTTGTTCTTTTAATATATTTATTGGTTAATAAGTTTTAACGTGATTTTTGTTCTTATGGTTACCCACTTGACGTGCTACAGAGTTTCCTTTCTTAGTTTCTGTTGTGTAATTTTGTTATTTCCTCTTTTTCCTTTATGATTATCAGTACTTTTTGCCGTTTAATAGCACATTGATTACAACAGGTTCGGATTTAAGAACAACATTCCTACACCCTGAAGTTTTGTTCTCTCAAATCTTTAAGCACTCGGTTTATACTTAGCCAGGTACTAACCAGGCCTGACGTTGCTTAACTTCGTTTATTGAAGCTCATGCTAGACCTAGTCTAATGCGCAAAACCCTGCGCAAAACCAGTACGCAAAACCCTGCCACTTTTAAAAACCTCCATTGTAAATAGATAGGTTCATGAAGTTGTTATTTTATAAGCTTTTAGAATAAAATATTAACCTTTTCGATAACTCAATACCACTATAGTTTACAGTGTGTGTTTAGGCTTTTATAATTTAGCTAAATAATAATAATAATAAAGGTTTAACGTCCGTTTCCTCATCCAGGGATGATGTCAGGGACGTCCCCAACAGCACATATCACTACAGATCAATTCACCCAGACCAATCTGCAAAAGAAATGTGCTGAGGAGAAGTAAGGTCCTAAACGAAAGCCAGTCCGTTGATCAAAAATGGTCAGGGTAGATTGATTATGTCTATGGTGGGAAAAGGTACGTTTTAAGCTTGGTAATGAATGTTGAAAGAAAAAAAACAAGAGCGATGATTAGCAGGTAAAGAGTTCCAGATTGTGGGTGCTGCGTAAGAAAATGAACGTCTGCCCAATGACGTGAGAATATTTGGAACTGAGAGAAGATTGGCATCGGTGGAGCGAAGTGTACGTGAGGGGCGATAGGGAAGAAGAATTTCAGATAAGTTGGACGTGCTGCAAACGATTGAGAGAAGAAGTAGGCAACCTATGTAATAATGAATTACAGTAGTCGAGCTTTGAATGAACTATAGAATTAGCAAGGATGTGGCTGAATTCTAGTAAGGGATGGACGTATTTGGCTAATCTGACGAATCTGAAAGAAAGAAGCGCGACAAACAGAAGAGATATGGGATTTAAAGTCAAGGTTTTCATCAAATATGACTCCAAGGTTTTTGGTGGATCGAGAAGGTGAAAGAGCAAGATTCTGAAAATTAACAGAATTATTAGTAATTTTACTTCTTTGCAAAGGAGTGCCAATTAAAAGGTATTCAGTTTTGGAAGGATTAACAGCAAGACTGTTAGCACAAAACCAGGAATAAACCTTGTCTAAAATGGATGAGAGATGAGCCCGTTTTTGATCGGAATCATGATTAGAAAAGGAAATATATAGTTGTGTGTGGTCTGCAAAAATTAAATATTAACAGGCTGTATGCTGTTGTGTTTGCTATTGCTCAAAAGGTTACAAATGAGGAATTTTTTGAGATATTTTGTACAGATAGACCGTTGATAAATGCATTAAGAAATAGGAAGAAGAACTGTAAAGGACACATTCTAAGGAGTGGAAAGTCTAAGGTAGAATCATGGTTTTTATCATTTTTTGTCATTTATCTTTTTTATGTAGGCCTACTATTTTTCCGGTGATTTTGTCTGTTGTATTGCTAATATGACATTTTTTATTCAGGGATTTCGCCTACGTGTCACGTGATCGCGCGTCACGGCGTTACATGTGTCACGTGTTTCGCTGCGAGCAGCCGGCTCGTAACATCGCCTCCACTCTGTGCGAGATCTGCAAGAGGGCCGTGGCCCAGGCAGCCAGTAGGCGGAGTCAGGGCGGAGCCTCGGATGCCTCTCTGCTGCGTATCTCTGGTGCCAATCACGATGGGCCTGTCAGACCGGTAGACCTGCCCAATCTTGTATCGACCAATAGGAACGAAGATGGAGGAGAAGGGGCGTGGCAACATGAGGCTGCTATCAAATATGACGCTCTGCTTAAAAGTATGTCTCGTTGTATGTCTCGTTGTATGACTCGTTGTATGATTCGTTGTATGACTCGTTGTATGATTCGTTGTATGACTCGTTGCATGACTCATTGTATGATTCTGTATGACTGGTTGTATGACTCTTTGTTTGACTCATTGTATGACTCGTTGTATGACTCTTTGTATGACTGGTTGTATGACTCATTGTATGACTCTTTGTATGACTCGTTGCATGACTCATTGTATGACTCATTGTATGACTCTTTGTATGACTCGTTGCATGACTCATTGTATGACTCATTGTATGACTCGTTGTATGACTCTTTGTTTGACTCGTTGTATGACTCTTTGTAAGACTCTTTGTTTGACTCATTGTATATGTTATGTACGATGTTCATGTGAATCAAATGCTAATGTTAAGAATATGCAGTGTTAGATGTTAATAAATTATTAATTAATTGTTAATTTGACGAATATGTAGCGTTAGATGTTAATAATGTGGATCGAATATTAATTGTGTTGTTAAAATGTATGTACCCGTGGAAAAACATCTGGAACATCTGGCATTTTGACCCACTTGCCTCAGATCTTGGACTTGCACTGTTTTGATCTTTTTATTTTTTATTTTACTTTTTAGCTTATTCTTGTAGTCTTCGTATACTTAGTCGTCATCCTGTGGTTTTTTGACGGCTGTTTGTGCAGAGTCTGCAAGAGATGTCCCTGACATTGTCTTAAGGCGAGGAACCGACGTTAAATTCTTATTGATTGGTTGATTGATCTGTTAAGCGTTTTCATATTTACAGTTACAATCCGAAATCTTAAACTTTGCTGATGATACCCCTGGAACAAACGTTAACCTTAATATTACCTTTTAAATAATTATTAAATATCAAGATAATTACCTTTTTAGTGTTCGTTTGTAAGCTTAGAGAAAGAGTTATTCATACTTAATATTTATTTGACTTCTTTAAGATTTTTCTAATTTAATTTAAATGAAGCATTGATAAAGTTTTCATTTAATGATTTCTTTCGTTTCACTTCTGCAAATTTGTATGTTTTAATTTTGATTTGTGCTTTTATGTTAATTTGTAATTTCGGTAGATTTTCTGGACACGTCATTCCAAAATATTGAAATGGTTTCATTTGATTTGCTTGAAATCAGATCATCATCATCTTCCCTTAAATCCCAGTTTACCAGGGTCGGGATACGATTAGACTTTCTCCAGTCCTCACTGTCCCACACCATATAATCAGTCAATCCCCTTTTTCATGTGCTTTTTAATTACTGCATCCCACGTCAATTGTGGTCTACCTCTCTCTAGCTTAACATCCATCTCTTCCTCCAAACTCTCTTTACTACATCCGCGTCTGCCTTTCTCACAATATATCATCTCAATCTCGACTGATTATAATTTGCTTGAAATCATAATTTTAAAAAAATCATTTGAAATTATTAATTTCATGTGTTTTGATCCTTTCCAGACTCTTCGTTCCCCACACCCATGGATGAGCCTAGGAAGATGATGAACTGTCACTACCTGGGCTCTATAGACGTCACCGCAGCCACCGGTCTGTGTTAACTTTAACTTGTTTTATTTATTTCATTTATCATACGCATATCACCACTGGCATTCACAATAAGCAGCGGAAATAAAGGCCCACAAGTGGCGCTTACATATTCCGAATGTTTAAAAATGCAAACATTTGCTATAATTATTAATTCTGTTCAATGAATTCCTTAGTATAGGCCATAATTATGTGCAAAGATAAATATAACAGAGTTTTTTAGGAAATAGTTTTTTTTGTATTAACTTCCACATATTTTTTTGAAATAGTTTTGGATGAATGAGTTTGTAGTGATGTGTGCTGCTTTGGCGTCCCAACATGTAATTCTTGGGTGAGAAAACGTGCGTTAAGACTTTATTATTATTATTTTTTATTATTATTTATTTATTATTTTTTTATTATTTTTATTATTATTACTACTGTTATTATTATATAGAAATGTATTAATTGTTGAATTGGTATATAAATAAATTGCTTGTTGAAGCAATACAGAAATAAATTACTTGCTAATGCAATATAGAAAAAATTACTTGTTAATATAATATAAAAATAAATTTATTGTTGAGGTAATATATAAATCAATTACACCACTGATGCGACATTGAACTAAATTACTCGCTGATGTAATGTAGAAATACATTACTTACTATTATAGCGAAGAAATAAATTGCTTGCTTATGTTATATAGAAATAAATTGTGTGCGGATGTATTGCAGGTATAGAGATTCTGAACGGAGCCATCGATGTGCTACACGCTAGAGTACCTGCAGAGAGGTGGCTCTATGTAGACGTCACTATATCGCCCTCTACCATCATCATCGCTAATCATGAGGTATATATATACATGTATATATATGTATGTATATATATATATATATATATATGTATGTATATGTATATATGTATGTATATGTATGTGTATATATATATATATATATATATATATAATGTATGTATGTATATATATATATATATATATATATATATATATATATATATATATATATATATATATATATACATGTAGATTTTGTTTTTGATCACTGGACTGGCTTTCTTTTAGGATCTGACTTCTTCTCAGCACATTTCTTTTGCAGATTGGTATGGGTGAGGTGAATTGATCTTTAGTGATGTGTGCTGTGTGATTTGTAGTGATGGACGTCCCTGACATCATCTCTGTTGAAAGAAACGGACGTTAAACCTTTATTATTATTATTATTATTGCATAATCTTCTCTCTCTCTCTATGGGCTAAACAGCTAAAGTTTAACTTCAGTTTCATGTATAAACGAGATTATTTAATGGGCTGAGCTGGTGGTATATTGGCAAGTTGTTCGATAGCGGATCTGTAGGTACAGTGTTAAAATCCAGTGATCTTCCGTCACTGACCTGCCTTCGAGCAGGAAACTGACGTCAAATTTGTCTCTAGCTTTTTTGGCTCTAACGGGGCAGATACTGAATTTGAGCCTGCGCCTGCTTTTCCGCTGTTGAAAAACTTGCTGACAATATATCAGATGACTATCGCTCTATTTTTTTCTCTCTCTCGCTCTTTCTCTCTTGCCAACTGCTATCAGTTTCGAAACTGTACAGTATAATTATACCTTTAGATAATTGTAATTGCAATGAATCATAAAGTGCACATTAGACAAAAGATTGAGGTGTTTCACTTAATTTTTAAAATTTCTATTTTTCTCATTCTATGAACAGGATACCTAGATATGTGCGAAAACGCCCTAACAGGCCAATATTTTGCTTACAATAAGTTAATTCTGTTGGACATATCCTAAGTTACTCTCTGATTTGTTCAATCAATTCATTCATATTCCTTATCATCATCATTAATTGTCTACTTGTACCTACACTATGTAGCACTTGTTCGTTCCTAATTTTGTCAGTCGTAGGTGGGACAAATAATATTATTCACATTAATTACGTGGCTCCTGAATAAATAGACCAACCGAACACAATTCAAGTACATCTCCTCTGCAGAGTTCTGTTTTGTTTTGGGTGACCAATTTGTTTTGGGTGAATTTATCTGTAGTGATGTGTGCTGGCGGTACTTCTCTGACATCATCTTTGAATGATAAAACTGACGTTAATCCTCTATTATTGGTATTTTTTGTTCACAAATCTAATAAATCACCAACGTCAGAAAGTGCATTCGGTTGATGTGCACCAAAGCTTCAGAAATTGCTACAACTTTGTTCTAAAACGAATGGAAAAGCTTCATTCCGAACTTGGTTGGAGTGGGGTACCGGAGAAGAGGATGATGATGATTATTTTGTTATTGGCTGGAGCCAGTGACGATGTCGGTAAGCTATTCGACCGCGGAACAGTATGTGCGGGGTTCAAATCCTGGGCTCGCCCTTCACTGACATCGCTTTCGAGTGAGAAAACTGCCGTTAACCTTAGCTTTTAGCTTTCTTGAAATATTTTTTTCTGCACCACAGAGTCCAGACGAGCCCCTGGTGGAGTGCAGGGTTCGCTTTCTCTCGTTCCTCAGCATCTCGATGAAGAACATTCGCCTCTGTTCGTTCATCATGCACACTGCTCAGGATAAGTTCGTGGCTCACGTCTTCTACTGCGAACCATCGGCAGGCGCTCTTTGCAAAACTATCGAAGCTGCCTGCAAGGTTGATTCGAGTATTGATTGTTTGATAATCTGGTTGATTTATTGATTGATTGGTTGCTTGATTTATTGATTAGTTGGTTGAATGATTGCTTGATTGGTTGAATGATTGGTTGATTGACTGATTGGTTCATTGATTGATTTATTGATTGATTTGTTGATTGGTTGATTGATTGATAGATGGAAGTGATTGGTTTATTGATTGATTGTATTGATTTTTCTGACTGATTGATATATTGATTGATTAGTTGGCTGGTATATTTGTCACGGATATATATATGGCCATTTATTTTTGTTATTTTGTTCTTCAATGAACAACAATGTTGTTTAAATATGAACATACGAATATGTATAGAATTATATTAATACGAAAGTTAACATTTGTTATATATACATGTATATATATATATATATATATATATACATGTATATAAATATATATATATATATATATATATATATATATATATATATGTATGTATATATATAAATTACATATTATATGGTATAATATGTCTACTGGTAATTATAATAACAATAATAATAATGATATTAATATTAATAAAATTAATACTAATTTTGACGTTAACATTAGCTTTACCTGCTTTGTAAAAGAAATCAGTGAATTTAAAAGGCTGCTATTTTGGAATTCTAATAACCAATTATATTATTCAATTTAATACTAATTGTAATCGTAATTTATAAACAGAATGACAAATATTGAAAGTTCAGTTTAAAGCTAGCTTAAACAGGTACTAATTTTTAACATGGAGGAAAATTGTTCAAAAATCAATATGTAGCAATGAATGAATACCGTTCCATATCAAACGTCACTATAGACAGAGTTTGTACTTGACTGATATGCATTTTCGAAGCTTAACATTGAAAATATTTGATAAAAGTGCTTGAAAGAGAACTGTTTATTTTATGATGATTTTGAATAAGATATCTTGTTAAAAGTTTGAAAAACATTTTTCCCACAACGCCTACTATTCTATAATGTTCTTGAATAAGATATTTTATTTAAGTTCGGTAACACATTTTCTAACAACGCCTGCTATTTAAGTTTGGTAGTACATTTTTCTAACAACGCCAGCTTTTGTTGATCCTGTTGTAGCTACGCTATCAGAAGTGCTTAGACAAAACGTTTACGGGCTCTACCCTAACGTCACCTACAGATGGCAATAGCGACACCGAATCCACGAGTTCAGCCAAGGTTTAATATAACCGTTTTCTTGCTATTTATCGTTGATTTATCTTTTACTTTTGTTCGCTGTTTGTTGCACTTCATGCCATTGATTTGTATAATCCAAGTGTTAAACGTCTTACGCATGCATGTGTTAGTGCTTTCAATTCTGAATTTGTAAGTGTTATGTACTCTGTTTAGTTGTTGTAACATTCAATTTTGTTGGTTTAGTAAAGATTTATGTTGCTTGCAAATGGTTCAAAATTAGTAGTGCCGTTGAAACTAAAGTTGAACAGTTTTGACTATGCCGATGTTATTCTAGTGTTCTATGTTTGAGTTGTTAGACTTTTGTTACTAGCATGAGCTTTGACATGTCTACTTACTTGTCAGATTTTATCCGTTTTGTTCATGATGCATTAAATGTCAAAAACTTTAAAAGGTTAGCTTGATTTTCTAATAACTTTGTTACTGTAATTTCAGGTTAAGTTTTCGTGAGTTATATAATCTCCTTCAAGATTCAGCAAAATAGTATAGAATAATATAAAATAACATTTTAAGATTTCCATTGTAATCACTTTCAGTCTTTTCTTGCTCCCCTAATGTATTTTAATAACTATTTTTCTTTGTCAACTATTTTCAATACTTTATTGCAGTACAACCTGTCTCACCTTGATTTACTGCAGGCAATTCTTAAGAAATGTTTTCATAATTTTTCACTATTATATTCTAGATCTTTCAATAATGTTCAATTTAATATAATTGGAGACAAGAGCAACGTTGAAGCTCTAACATGTTGTTATCAAGATGTTTCTTTTGCTCATCATTTAAACAGAAAATAATGCAAAATTCGAATACAGTATTTAGAAATCCAAGAGTAAGTATATGCAATCTAATTGTTTTAAGTAATCTAATTGTTATAAATAATCTAGTTACTTAATTCTTTGAGAAATTGTTACTTAATTGATGTACATAATCCGTCTAAAAATAGAGTATATTTGGTAACGACATTGTCATCATCATCAGTATCATCTTCCCTTAAATCCCAGTTTAACTAGGGTTGGGATACGAATAGACGTTATATATTCGTTTAAGTTAACGACATTATATGAAACGAAAATATTACTTATGTCCATTTCTAAAATATGTGCATAGATTTTATTAACTTAGTTTATTATTTTAGTATTTTGCCACTTTTCTACACGCGTTGTAAAACAAAGATCATATAAATCTCTAACCTACAATGAATCTTGATTGCCACTTTTCTACATATGATGTAAAACAAATATCATATAAATCTCTAACCTACAATGAATCTTGCTAGGACTCTTCCCAGACTGCTGGCGCAGGTAATCCCACTAAGCCAACCTCTCTGCTGTCGCGAGCGGACAGTCTGCGCAGCGGCGTAGCGCGCGTTCACACGGCGGCGCGCGCCAGCCTACCAAACATACGCGCTGACGCCGTCGTGGGCGGTCTAGCTAGCGCTGCGTCGGTTCTAAGATCCGGTCTAACCGCCCGCGTCGAGGATTTAAAATCCGGTCTCTCGGTCGGTGCGGAGAATCTCAAGTCAGGCATAGACAACACTGCCTCGGCGCTGCGCTCTGCCGCCGGGTCGATGAGCGAGGGTTGGTGGGGCACCGTGGTGGGAAGGGTACGGGGCGGGGGGCAGGGTGGAAGCGGGGTGGAGGGAGAGAGCGACGACGACGGGGAGGGGTTTGAGAGTAGGGGGGTGGATTCGCGAGGTTTTGTTCCTGGGGGTGTTCTCGTGACGTCGAGATCTGGAAGAAAGTGGAGTGCCGATGATGATGACGATTGATAAAGGTGTTTAGTTTGGGGTCTGCTTTTAGTAGAGATGATGATTTCTTTTGCTGTTGATTAACTTCGGATTATTTGGGTTAACTAAAGGTGATATGTAGTTTAGCTTGCTGCGTTTAGTAGAGGTATAGATTATATAAGCGGTACAGGCTTTATGCATGGGATACACTATGATGATAGTTAATAGTGCGATTTAGCTAAGTCCGTTGTATTAGAGGTGCTGGTTATATTAAAGTTGCTAATATATTATTTTTATATTCTGATGACCATTATAGGTATCAACTTAGTTTATCGTTCTACGTTTAGAAAGAGTTTGGGCTTTGCAAGAAGTGTTTGCACAAAAAGTGTTTACAGTGTTATTAGTTTACAATATTATTTTGATAATTATGTAGTTTAGCTTCATACTTTTAATTGGAGGTGTAGACTATATGAAAAGTGCTGATCATATTGGTAGTTTATATTATAATAATATTAAAAAGTTGCAACTTACCCCTATTGGCAGCCTTCCTAAATTGATTTTGGTTTTCTGGAGATGGAATTTAGATTCTATTATTTCTGTCTGATCGTCTTTTTCAACTAGTTCCACGTACGATAGAATTCATACAATGATTAGTCTAGATTAGATTTCTTCTATTAGCCTATATTACATTTGTTTTTGTTATTTTATTTTCTAGCTACACCATTGCCATAGTCGTAGCTATCTAAAGCGTTAAATGCAGTTAACACGTATTTAAGAATAGTTTTTTATATTTTTATCTGTGTCAGTTCTTTCAACGAAATTGCGAATTGCGTCCGAGTTGCTTTGTATTTGGTAATGATACTGACGCAATTCGTGAACTTCTTCCTAGATAAGCCTACTCAACCGGGATCAACTTATTGGTGAATACGTCGTAATGGACGTAATGTGAGTAGATATAAGTAATGGTATAACACGTATTTAAGAATAGTTTTTTATATTTTTATCTGTGTCAGTTCTTTCAACGAAATTGCGAATTGCGTCAGAGTTGCTTTGTATTTGGTAATGGTACTGACGCAATTCGTGAACTTCTTCCTAGATAAGCCTACTCAACCGAGGTCAACTTATTGGTGAATTAATGGACGTAATGTGAGTAGATATAAGTAATGGTGAGATAAATTGATAGTAATATTTAATGGCTATTAAAATTAAGGTTGTACTGAAAACATTTGCTTACAAATATTAACCTAGTAGAATTATAAATGGACCACGGTTCCTCAGAATGTTATAGTACTGTACTAACAGCAAATGTAAATTATAATCTTTAGAATACTGTAGCATTCAACGATATAGACAGCAGACAGCTATACTGCAGAGCTCTGATTGATTTAGATGATTTGTAGATGACTACGTTTCACCTGCTAACACTAACACTTCCTGATTAGTAGAGAGTACCGGCTGTCTTGTATTTATTAACGATTAAGCATTTTTCTGTATTTAATTATAATTGGTGTTTTTTGCTAACACGTGTGCCAGTCATAATGAATTAAGATTCCAGCTATTGTTTGGCGGCTGATATTTCCGGAGTTTTCACATTTTTTTCGAGATTTCAAGTAATTTTTTTAGTAAACATTAATAATATATTCAATTGCACTATTAATTTTTAATGCTAATTATTTAATAATATGAATGTTAGAAATACTTTATCAATATATCTTTGTTAATTGATTAAAATTATAGCGATAATAATTGGTAATGGTAATTCTGTAGTTCATTCAAAGCTCGACTACTGTTAATTCATTATTACATGGGTTGCCTACTTCTTCTCTCAATCGTTTGCAGCACGTCCAAAATTCTCTTGCACGTGTTGTTTGTAAGTCCTCTCGCCTTCAATTTCGCTCTCTTTCTTTACTTCGCAGACTTCACTGGCTCCTTGTTAATCAGCGCATAAAATATAAAATAGCTCTATTAACTTTCAAAACTCTGCGATTTGGCAAGCCTTCTTACTTATCTGAAATTCTTCTGCCCTATCGTCACTCACGTGCACTTCGCTCCACCGATGCCAATCTTCTCTCAGTTCCAAATATTCCCACGTCATTGGGCAGACGTTCATTTTCTTACGCAGTACCCACAATCTGGAACTCTTTACCTGCTAATCTTCGCTCTTGTTTTTCTCTTTCAACTTTCTCTAGCAAGCTTAACACTTACCTTTTCCCACCATAGACATAATCAATCTACCTTGACCATTTTTTGATCACCGGACTGGCTTTCGTTTAGGACCTTACTTCTCCTCGGCACATTTCTTTTGCAGATTGGTCTTGTTGAATTGATCTGTAGTGATGTGTGCTGTTGGGGACGTCCCTGACATCATCCCTGGATGAGGAAACGGACGTTAAACCTTTATTTTTATTAATATATTTAATTGCATTATTAATTTTTAATGTTAATGATATAATAATGTGAATCATGAAATACTTTATCAATATGTTTTTGTTATTCTTTCTGTTTAACTTATGTCTGAGTTATTTCTATTTATTAGCTGATATAAGAATTCACATAAAGAATTAATAGCCTAATAATAAAGTAATTTATTAAAATTCTAATTAGTTTGTCTATTTATTTTACTCAGCTTGTTTCTTAGGAGATGGCTTTGAAAATTCGTCTTGTTAAGTGACAGTTTAAGCTGATATTTATTAAGCGTAAGTTAAGTAAGTTAAGCGTAATATTTATTAAGCGTATCGTAAGCCTTCTCAGTTTACTGCTTTTTTTTCTGATACTTGTTGCATTGTTGTATGTGTAAGAAACATGAATGGGCTATTGCTTGAAATAAAGCAATAAATTAATAAATACAATAACTTGCTTATATCTTAAGATTAAAGATAAGCATGTTGTTAGAAACGCTAATGGCATGGAAACCTGTGAAGGAGGATCCGATTTAAATGTGAAAGATGATAATTATAATGAGATCATATACGACGTTATCATTTACAAATTTATTCGTTAACAATGAAAAATAAATGTTACAATTTTTTTTTAATGGGATGAATATGCTTAGGAAATATAATCGGCTTTGCTTGCTTTCTAAGCGAATACGATATATTAATATTATGTTGTTCAGTATTGCTTTAAGTGACATTTTAAAAATTTCTAATTCAATCCAATTTAAATGAGATATTTTGCGCTTCTTCTTCTACTGTTAAAATTGTTGTATTTTGTGTTATTTCAGAGTTTGAGGGACAGCATCAGAGAAGGCGTTCAGACTGTGTTCACAAGTTTACGAAGATCTTCTAATACGAAGAGCTGAAGAGAGATATCTTCTGCTTCTTCTTCTTCTTTATAGTGCAATGAAAGTTTATGAAAATAACTTTTGTGAGTAGAATGTTCGGATAGCCTTGAAAGTGCTTTGATAATATTCCTTGTTTTGTGATCTGTAATCTCAGTCAGACTATTTATGAGAACTAACGGCTATAAATTCATCATCATCATCATCTTCCCTTGAATCCCAGTTTAACTAGGGTCGGGATACGAATAGACTGACTCAAATTGTCCTACATCTTATCATCTGTCACTCAATCCCGTATTTGAGGCTTTTTCATTCATTTAAATTTTTGTAGCATTTTCTGGAGCCTAGGCTCTCAGCAATCAAATGCCCTTTCTGACATGACTTCTATAAATTTTGAATTATAAATTATAAATTATTAATGTATGTTTGAATCTAGATTTTTATGAAGGAAATATCGGCTGGATGCATGAGTTGCACTGTTCACATTCGACATTTTGTCATATACACTTCGCTATATCCTGCTTAATAAAGTTCGTTCTGTTCATTTAGACAATATCTTTCTGGAAATTGATGAGCTGTGTAGATATGGGTTACATATTATAGAAAATCTCTGATAAGAAATCTCCGAATCTTCTTCTTCATCTTTCTTATTCGCTAATTCTTCAATTAATAGATATTAATTTTTATTCGTCGATGAAATGCTGTCTATAGGCCGTTAGTATAGGCCGTTTGTAGTGAAATACATTGGGATTCAATTCTACTTTAAGAATAGCCTTTTGCAGCTGTGTACACTGATTTTAGTGAAGTTTTTGAAATTATTTACTGCACAGTTATTATCGTGTTATGGTTGATTATATTGTTATAATCTGCACCACTTTTAGTCTGAATATTCTACAAGTCTGGCTCCAGATCAAGATGCTAATACTATTTGTATGTTTACGATGGCTCCTATTTTTTCTGTGTTGGTTTATTTATATTTCTGTGACTTACGGTGTAACTAAAATGTAATTTGGCTGTATGGTACAGTGTATGTTTAATATTTATGCCGCAATTGTTTGTTGTATGTGCCTGTAGTAATGTAAAATATTTTTATTTATAGATCGTATATTTAAGTCGAAATTTTTAAGCAATTCATATCTTTTTTTAAATGATCATTACTTTAAGAGTGTCTTGACCGATTACTGGTCTTCGAGACACTTCCTTTCCATGATTAATCATATATTTGCTTTGGATAGTGCTTATTGACAACAAACTCCGATACTTGATTAATCTTCCACCTTCCAGAGTCCTTTTGTTATTGATGGAACTGAGTTTTGTACCCAGGTCACTTGCTTTCGAGGAGAATACTCTACCCGTTACTCTATATCCCTTCTCCGATCATCAAAATCTCTCTCTCTTAGTGTTCTGCCTACTGGCAGGTCCATGGTATATAAGGCCTCCACTCATCTCTATCTTCCGCTTTCCTCTTCACGTCCACATACGAGTGGATCTTTAAATGATCTATAACATTCCTTTTGATATACCATTATTCTTGGAGGATTCTGCTTATCACGAGGTGGGCCCCCTGTGCCTTCCTCAGCTAAAATATAGTAATATATAATTCAAAATTTAGCCAGACTGAAGTTATTCTCAAATTTGTAAAATTGTTGTACTAGTCTCTTAATAACAAAGAGTTTGGCTGATGTTTTTGATACGTCATTATTTTCTCTCTGCTCTTCTATAATTATGCAGTGTAGCTCTATATAAAGTGTAGCTAAAGAATACATTTACTCTACTAAGTTTTGCTATATTGCTGATGTTTATATGAATCTGCACTTGATGTTGTGATTTTTATTTCGAAGCAGAAATATTGACGATTATATAGTGATGTGTGCTGTGGGGACGTCCCTGACATCATCCATTGATGAGGAAACGGTCGTTGAACCTTTATTATTATTTTTAGTACGATATTCTTAATGAGAATATGCCTTCGATTTCTGGTTTACTTTAGGCTTATTGCTGATAAGATATATGTTGACTTTCTTGTAGATTCACGACCAAATACTGACTGGTTAACTTTTGTTTTTGGACATATCACTCTGTGACTAAATCAAAACTTTTTCTTCTCATATTTGGTATTTTCATTATTTTTTATATTATCGTGGAATTGCAGTAATTAAGAGAGATGAAAATTAGGGGATTGACTGATTGACGCACTTGCCTGCGCGTAACCTGTGTACTGTTATCATTGTAAATGGTGTGTAATGTATTCATTCGTAGGCTTGTAGTTTCACGCTGAGTAGAATGTCGTAGTTACACTGACTTTGTGCTTTATACTCTTAGTATTTTATTGTATTGCTAATCTGCCTGCGTTTAATGGGTCTTGAAACTTGTTGTTCGTATGTTGTTGTCAGAAATGAAACTTCTGCTATTGATTTTGATATTACGGAGTCATCTGGTTAGAAATGTTGGTTTAGAAATGTTTCTGTTTTTTTTCTGAAACATTTGCGATTGAAAATGCACATTGAACGTTTGTTCGTGTGCTTGCGTAGCTTGTTATTGTATGCATATACTCCTCTATTCGCATATGTGATGTTTGTATCACGTTTTTTAAATCAATAATTCTATGTCTTCCTTTGTTAAACAATAATTCTCATTTGTCGCCAAGTAATTGCGAGACGTGTTCTTGTGTGAACTTGAATTTAATGTTTAAAAAGTAAACACATATTATAGTAAAATAATCAACTATGTTGATATCCAGCACTTTTAATACTACATCTTTAAACTTTTCGGCAATTTAGTTCGCTTTCTGCGTAACCAGTCCAGTGAATGTCCGAGATTTTACTCTCAGATCAGCGCGGCCAGGAATCGAACCCACGAGAGTTCTCGTTTGGGGTCTGTCATTTAACACCTCTTGGCTTTACATTACGCCTCTCCACTACGGTATTGAGTCATTCAAATTATTACTGTTTAGAGGAGACACATTATGAAGTTCTGTATTGTTTCAGAATTTTACACTATATTATAATTGTTTGCCAACTTTAATTTATCAAAACTGCCATTTGATAATGTATTTGCAATACTCGCTACACTTCGTTATGTTGCCAATGTAATCATGTTAGATGTAGTGAATTCAGACTGAAGACATCGAGAAATAGTGAATAGGGCAATAGTATTTAAATTAATTTGTATAATTAACTATATTTAGCGATTACTGTAATAAATTAATAGCTAAACTTGTTTTTGATCGAATGACCAAATTCAGAATTTATTATAAGCGCATTTTGAAATGGACTCTTTTTTATTTTTGTTATCTAGCGGACTCTAATAAATTAATAGCTAAACTTGTTTTTGATCGAAAATGACCAAATAATTTATTCAGCAGTTTCTGCTGCTTCGAAGCTGAATAAACGATTTGAACTGGAATTATTTGCGATGTCTCGTTAGCTGTAGAATTGACCGTCTGGTGGATGCTGTGTAGGTTGTGGTTGAGTTGCCTTTGCGAAGTTTAACTGTTCGACGTTGATATTGTTGTGTATAGATGTCTATTTAATATTGCTTAAGACGTTGACTAATGGACGACCAAATTGTGGAGGTGTTTATATGTTTACTGCATTTTCAGTTTCCTAACTGGTAAAAAAGCTAAAGTTAACGTCAGTTTCCGCACTCGAAAGCGATTTCAGTGACGGGTGAGCCCAGGATTTGAACCCCGCAAATACTGATCCGCGGTCGAGTATCTTACCGACATCGCCACTGGAATGATATCCTGTGCAATTCATTCAGAACTAATGAATTGTTCCTGAAGGTGTATTTCAATTCCATCGGTACAAATTATTTTTCTAGAAAAATGAACTATGAACTGGGGATATTTAGTTCATTTTCGTGCTCCCAATGATTAAAGAATGCTTTCTAATATTTCTTTTAAGTAGGTACAGGGTTTAAATCAACGGCTTAACTTTTCGCTGACATGGTTTGGCGACATGAAACGGACGTTAAATCGGACCTAAGACTTGAAGATTCAAGATCTTCGAGGCTTAAGACTCCGCAGCACTTCGGGATCTGCATTTAAATTGTCACGACTTTATTTTAGATGCTTTACTAAAAGCTGATAAAACTGACGTTAACGTCAGTTTCCTCACTTGAAAGTGATGTCAGTGACGAGTGAGGTAAGGATTTGAAACCCGCACATACTGATCCGAGGTCGAATATCTTACCGACATCGCCACTGGCTCCAGCCACAAATAACTATATAAGCCTAATGCTCTTTAGGCTGAGCTATTTAGACGTTTATAGCAACCCCTCTTAATGTCGGTAGCATTCCTTTCTAAATCAATAACTTTTCCTTAGTAAATTTTATTTTTTGATGTTTAGCAAACTCTAAGTTTTGATAGTGAACATTAATTTTCATACATTGTATTGACTTTTCTTTTACGAAGCTTTATGTGTAGCCTAATCGGTTGCTGAGTTTTTGTTGCACTTGATATTGTCTGCAAAGGATTTTTAATTTTGTTGTTGAATCTTTTTATTGTGTTTCTATCAATGCGAAATTATAATTATCAATGTGTGTCGTCTTTGTCTTTTCCTATATTGGGAGATTTTAGAAATTTGTTAAGCGTGGAACTGTTTGAAATTGTTTCTCATAATATTTATGTTCATTAGTCGTTCGATTTTAATGCAAATAAATGTCGTTCCTAAAGGTTATCTACCTTGAACTTTAGAGTTTTCGTATAAATTGCGTTAGAGTAGCTTACTGGTGATGCAAGTTGTCCTTATTGCATGAGAACTTATAGGAAACTAACGTTAAACTTGATTTTAGATTTACGTGAATTAGTATTGAACTAATTAGAACATTAGTCGGTACAGTAACAGCATAACTTAACAGTAATTAGAGTGTTACTGTCGTCAACGACAACATCAAACACTTATGAAACAAATCATCCAAGCCGGTGAGCAAAAAGAAAGTACAAAACGATGCTAGATCGAAAATCAAAACCAGTCCAATCGTCAAGGAAATTAAAGATAAGTAGGTAAGGCGCTGGTCGCAACTCCTGGACACTGGATGGAAAAGTTGGATGGAAAAGATAGGTCTTCAAAATTTAGTCTTCAGAATTTAGCGGATATGATTGTGCAAAAATATGAGTTTTGAGGTTCATTTTAAAATTTAGAATTAGATTACAAACCTAACAGACTCCAAGAGTTTCCATACAGAATAAAATATAAAATTAGACTTACAGCTTTTACAGGGCAAGATATATAACAATGTGCTATGTCATGCAGTCTCTACATCGACGAAAGGGATTATATCAATAGTTAATCCTTACCAATCATTTAAATCAGTATCAAGTCATTATATCCTGTGCCCATTAGGTCACAAAGTGCCCTATCTAGCAGACCACCACAACGTGAATGTTAATGATTATAATACAAAAATGGGGTCGTAAGGTAGATAAGATGACCTTGTATCTTTGCACTGCTCTTCTCTTTCGATGTAATTTAATATTTTAAATGTATGACTTCCTTACAGGTTTCACATGGCCTTAATTTCAATTTGTCTTCTTACGACACGAGCTGTTTGCTTTTGGTCTATTCTACAGTGGCCAGGGAATTGCTTGATTGTCATCCGCTATTAAATCAATGTATTGTTATTAAATGATAGTTAATTATATTGTTGACAACAGAGGCAGACCGAGAATGGAAATGTAAAATGATTTAAAGATCCACTCGAATGTGGAAATGAAGTGGAAAACTGAAGACGGAGAAGGGTGGAGTCGTTATATACTATGGACTTACCAGTAGGCAGTGCACTAAGAGAGCGAGTGATAATATGGGATCTTGGGTAGTTTTTATTGTAAAATTTACATTCATAGATATAAGTACAAGAATACTGTTACATCTAACAAGTCCACACGGATAGGAACTCCTAATTTTTGACGTGGTGAAAAAATAGATAATAATTTTCAATATATTGATAAAACTAAATCAATGAAAGTTGAACAAACATTGCAGCATTCTGACACTCTATGATAGGGTAAGCCTTGTGGGCCTATCTCCCAAATCGATTACTTGAGTATATTTGAACTGTGTCCGTCTCATCAACGTTAAACTATCAACTTCCTTTTTGCTCAATTCACCTGCTGTGCTTACTCAATTATAAACAATAAATGAGTAAGTTCTAAATGAGTTTTTTTAATACTCATTTTACCTGTAAAGCGGTCTCGACGACTGGACACCGGCCATGACACCGCTATAGAAAAAAATATACATGTATATATATATGCATATATATATATATATATATATATATATATATATATATATATATACACAGTGTATATATATATATATATATATATATATATATATATATATATATTATTCACAGGGAAAGAGAGAGAGAGAGAGAGAGAGATAGACTGCAGAGGGAGAAAAATAAAGAAGTAAAAGAAAGAAACTACTTTTAACTGAGACTACATGAAAAGTCCAATTATTAGGACTAACCGAATTTTCAAACAAACTAACCGTTTGAAGCAGTGCTAAGTTACTGATAAAAGACCTTCAAAGCTGCCGAAGTTCAAACTCCTTAAATTCTTAACCACGTGGCTATAAGTGTTTAATCTACATCGATCTACTTTTAGTCAATACAATATTGTAATATTGTCAGTTTCCATTAAAAATCCACTATTTAGCCTAATATCTATTCTATTATTTTTCTATTCTATTCTTTTATTATTCTATTCTATTCTATTATTTTTAATATTAGTATCTATCCATTTGTCAGTCTTTCTCTCTGCCCTCCCTCTCTCGATAACTCTCTATTTTGTTTGTCTACCTCTCTGTTTCGTTTGTTTCTCTTCTTCTTTTCACTGTCAGACCACATCTGCTAAATTAGAGATGATCGATATTAGCTGATGTGATATTAGATAGCTGATAGATTCTGACAAGATCATTAGTGTAAGGTTGACCTTACACGTGTTTGGTTAATACTAAAAAGTAGAGAACAACGTAGCAATTATAACAAAGGCATCTGTGTTTTGCAGTACCGGATAACTATTTCATTTCGAAGTTTTCGGGTATGCATCACCTCCTGGAATTCTTTAATAATTTTGATAGCATAGGAAAGCCTTAACTCTATAAAGAAGTAAAATAGTAGCTTAATAATTTGTCTTCGCCCGACGTTTAACAGAATAAAAAGCAAGAGGTATTATAATTTAAATCTTTGTTAACCATTTTAAAACTATATGCACTATGGCAGAATATGCCAGATTATGCAGACACATATCGTAATAAAAATATATTCGATTATATCATATTTGATTACACACCGATGTATTAGAAATCATCATTACCAGTATCTTCCCCTGAATCCCTGTTCAGTTAGGCTCGGGATACGAATAGACCTTCTCAACTCCTCTCTGTGGGGTGAGGAACTTTTCATTCGTTTTACACAATTTTATAGCTATTTCTGGAGCCTAGGCGCTCACGACCAACCGAATACCCTATCTGGCGTTGGTTTGGGTTTTAGTGCAAGTTTTCGCCTTTTACAACATGTTCGGTTGTTCTATTCTTTCGCAAAACGGACACAGCACGGGTAAGCTGATGTGCTTGGCAATAGAGAAAACATAGCATGTTTGTGATAAACGTTGAATTTAAAATCCAGCTAATGTTATATGTGCTGACTGTCAAGAATGTAAGAATTAATCTCAATTAATTTCCAAAGATGTCCAAGAAAAACTAATTATGTGCGTTGAATCTGTGCTGTGGTAGATGAAGAGAGCGAGAGTGAGAGAAAGAGAGAGTGAGAGAAAGAGAAAGAAAGAGAGAGAGAGAGAGAAATAATTATAATTGATCGGTTAAGTCTGAAAATACAAATAAATAATCAGAAATAAATTACTTAAGCAAAGCAAAAGTAATAAAACTGAGTGAACTAATAAATTATTTAATTAGAATATTCCAAAATATACTACATTTACTTCTAAGCCAGTTGTTTAACAGTTTCAGCGATTTCAGTATAATGTGAATATCGAATTTAGAAAAAGTTCTAGTATAGAAAGATTACTATTTGTACTTTTTTACTTTTGTGATTAATGCAACAGGTAAATGCAGCACAACTAAGTCCGCATGGTAACTAAGATGATTCGATGTCTAACAGGGAGCTTCCTTGTAGTCCTACTATTTGTAGGGAGCACGCGTATGTATACAAAACATTCTCTTAGACCTTATCCATTTATCATTTTCTCCGTTTCTTCATTTCTCTCTCTTTCTCTCTCTCTCACTCTCTCGCTCTCTCTCTCGCTCTCTCTCTCTCTCTCTCTCTCTCTCTCTCTGACTATCTATCTATATATCTATCTGGCTGGAGTCAGTAGCGAAGTCGTTAAGATATTCGACCGTTGATCAGTATGTGTGGGGTTCAAATCCTGGGCTCTCCCGTCAACGACATCGCCTTCGAGTTAGGAAACTGTCGTTTACATTAGCTTTACCACGTTTATCTATCTAGGCGACCTCTGTCTCTATATCTTTGGCTCTGTCTCAGAATATATGTCAAGTTTTCAAGCAAAATTACTTGCTAAAATCTAAAATCTACTTTTGCTAGCCTAGTCTAATTTTTGACTCCCGAGTCTTTTTTGACTCTCGAGTCTGACTATCTCGTCTAGATTGACTCAAAATTGCTCCATACTTAAATTTTGTGATAGCTCCTATTTATTTATTTAAATTAGCTATATAGCTGTTTTACTCAAAAATATATAGGCTTGCTTTTGCACGTGTTTATTTTTAAATTTAAAATTATAAAGATAAAACTTATTATTCAATGTAAAAATTATTAATTTATACTTTGTGAAACCAGTATTAACAACTTTACTAAATATTTATTATCCTGACTTTTTATTATTTATTTAAGCACTGCATTTTAATGTCTCTTTTAATTTTTGTTTAGTTGGTATTGTTTATTTTTTTGAAATAGATGTGTATGTCTCGAATAGGTTCTTTGCTTTAGTTTATAATCGTTTACGATGATATAGAAAGGAGATCATGAACAATCAATCAATCAGTCAATAAATAATCAGTCAGTCAATAACTCAATCAATCAAGCAATCATACAATCAAGCGCTCAACCAATCAATAAATCGATTAATCAATCAATCAATATTATTAGGAACTGACTTTACTATACCGTCCAAGCAATATTTCATGGCAATGTAAGTTTAGCAATAATAGCCAGTCAGCCTAGTAGTTAATATTATATTACATGAATCTTTATTATCCCATCAAGATGCGGTAGCAAATTGCTCTACAAAATCAGTAGGTCAAACTGAATTCTGTTATTTGTATTTTCCATTAAAAATTTCACTGGACTAACATTGCCTAAGAGCCGATGCGCTATATAGAATTATGTAGCAATACCTGTGTAAACATATCCATAGAGATTGATTTCATAATATAAATCAATAAACGATCGTGCATTCTCATATAAATAAAGCGTCAGCTTCAACAAACATTACATACAATTAGACTCATAAATTCCAATAGAAATGAAAGCTGTATTATTGAGCGTATTTTGCAACAAATCAATTTCGGTCTTGATTTATGATTAATTTTCAGTCAATTGAAGAGCATTAATAATTACTCCATCGCAGACGTTTCACATAAATCATCGAAAATTTGTCAACTTATAGCAGCTTTTAGCTTTTTTATAACTTCTCTTTACTGCATTTAATCATTTTAGCATTGTTAATAAGTGGTATAGTTTTCAATTAATAGGAGCTTTCTTAGATATTCTCACTGTTATTTCTTATTCTTCTTTTTTATTTTTTATTTTTTATTATTTACTATTTCATTTTTTTCATTTTTTCAAGTTCTAAGCGTGAGCGGTCATGCTCCTCCAGTTGTCTCTAACCTTTACTGTTGCTCCAGATGATTTCTGTTTCCGTTATCCGCATCCATTTGCTTGGACTCTTAACGAACGTCTTCCGCTGTCGACCTTTAGTTCCTTTGCCGTCTTTTTTCTCTATGTTTTATTCGACTTGAATCTCGTTTATTTTCAGCAAATTTGTATGTACAACGAACAAATGAAAGAGAAAAATGAGAATAAAAGCTACTAAAAATTGTGACCATAACAGAGCAAAAATTTGTATTAGTGCTTGTTTATATTAGGAGAAAACAAGTTGAGGTTAAAATGAGAGATATAAGCGTGTTAAATCATGATTAAATTAAATCCATTCTCTGCTTAGTGAGCCCAAACATATTTTTCTGCGATTCTAATTTGAAATTTGGACTTTCAGAAAGGCGTTTATCAGGAAATTGTAAGCATTTGAAATGTGTCTATGGAGAAAAATGGATAGGATCATATGTACTTACAAAATTTCGGATGAAGAAGTGCTAAATAGGGTTGACATAATTAGACAATTAACAAATATTTTAAGGTTTAGAAAGAAGAACTGGATGGGTCATGTCCTGAGAGATGTTGCTTTACTAAAGCAGATAATTGAAGGAAGAATGGAAGGAAGAAAGATATTAGGGAGACTGAGACTTGAGATTTTGGATGACTTGATAATTCGCAGGTTGCTATGAAGAGAAAACAGGGTTAGAAATATATGGACGAGTTATATGCCACGGACCTGCCAATAGGCAGTGCACTAAGAGAGAGAATGTGCTGTCGACTAATGCTCTGATAACTAATTCGTATGTTGATATGAAGAGAAAAGCAGATGGTAGAAATGTCTGAATGAGTTATATGCCACGGACCTACCATTAGGCATCACACTAATATAGTAACTTTAAAAAGGATATTACATATGTAAACATTGAAAATCCTATCGGGAATTTTATGTCAGTTGATAAAACCAGCCAATGGCAGAGCTCAACGCCCACAGACCTCACACGATGTTTAGAGCTCTATCAGTTAGCGAGTAGACTTGAAGTTGAGAGTCGTTCATAAAATCGGTTCATAAAATGGAAAAAGCGAATATTAACTAATCTAGACAATAAGGACCCTTTCCATAACTAGTAATCGAAAACTTTTCTTTGATGTGCTATACAACTTGCCATAAGAGAAAGGACGTGCTTTTGATGTTCCGCACAGATGGTCAGCTAACATGTAAAACAACATCAGCCGGTCGAGAATACCGGGGCGAGGTGTCCGTCACCATTAGCGGCAAGCCCTGCCAGAACTGGGGCGTCCAATCGCCCAATACACATCCGTACACTCAGAATGAGATGTATCCTGATGGTAGTGCGGCAGCGGCCGGGAATCGATGCAGAAATCCTGATCTTACCTATGAAGAGGGTCCGTGGTGCTACACTACGGATAGTACCGTCAGGTGGGAAAAGTGCAACGTCACTCTCTGCAAAGGTTAACTATCTTTAATATCTTTATTTAAAGGATTAATTATTATAATAATAATAGCAGTAAAAATAATAATAAAAATAGTAATAATACTACTAATAATAATAATAACAATTACGGTATGAAGTTGTTCCGGTTGCCATTGAAACTATGGGCCCCGTGAATCCCGATGGAGTTGACTTCATTAATGGCATCTCTCTCTCTCTCTCTTAGTGCACTGCCTACTGGCAGGTTCATGGTATATAACGCCTCCACTCATCATCTCAATCTTCTGTTTCCTCTTCATATCCACATACGAGTGGATATTAAAATCATCTAACATTCCTTGAGACATACCATTATTTACAATGTATATATAGGCCTAGTAATAATATATACATACATATATATATATATATATATATATGCGTATATATATATATAGTATATACGCATGTATATATATATATATATATATATATACATGCGTATATAGTGTATAAATATTCAGTATAAATGAATATATACAAATAAATATATAGGCATATATATATATATTATATATATATATATATATATATATATATATATATATATATATATATGTAGAGAGAGAGAGAGAGAGAGAGAGAGAGAAAGAGAAAGAGAGAGAGAGAGAGAAAGTTTGTTACGCAACTCTTGCCTATACAACCTAACAGCTCAAGTTCATTTCTGCAAGACGACGGAGATAGGACTTGAGTTCCAGGGTCACCTGACGGTCACTAAGAGCGGCCTGCACTGTCAGAGCTGGGCCGAGCAGACGCCTAACACCCACGGGTACACCCAGAACAACATGTTCCCTGATGGCAGCGTCGCCCTGGCCGCCGACAGGTGTCGTAACCCTGATCCAACCTTCAAGGACGGACCCTGGTGCTACACCAAAGATCCCAAAATTCGCTGGGAGGTCTGCGATGTGAGGCTTTGTGCAAGTTAGGATCGCATGCGTATCTTTAGTTAACAGTTAATTATATATTTTATTTCATGGGCATTTTATTAATAAATAAATATAATTATAAATAAATTGTATTAACTGAATTGACAAATTCAAGTAAAATGTAGTTAAATTAATTTATAATTATATTAAAATAAAACTGAAATTAGCTTAAAATATATCTCCCTTTTAGTAACCATTTATGTAGTTATTTGTAAATCAAATGCCAATGTAGTTATTTATAAATCAAATACCAATGTAGTTATTTATAAATCAAAAACCAATTTAGTTATTTATAAATCAAATACCAATGTAGTTATTTATAAATCAAAAACCAATGTGGTTATTTATAATCAAATACATACGCAAATACATAGCACTGCCAAATGCAAGGTCCATGGTATGCAATATAACGCTTCCACTCTTCTCTGTCTTCGTTTTTATCTTCATATCCACATACGAGTGGATCGTTAAATCATCTAACATGATATGCCATTATTCTTGGGGGTTTCTGCGTCTGAACAGGTGGGCCCCATATGCCTTCCTCAGCTTCGACTAACATATATTGGACAGGGCGTCTTTCCCTGAGACGCCATTCGCTTAAAATATATCTATCTTTAAATACAATTGAGCTACAGTAAATTAAATAACTACTTATTTAAATTACTACTTAATACGTAATACTTAATATTTAATGCTTACTTTAGCTAGTTAAATTAACTGCCAAAGTTAGGTTAAGTTAAATTACATTACCCGTAAATTAAGTTAATGCCATGAATTTAAGCTAAATTAAAGTAAATTATATCAAACGGAATTAATTTTTCTTAAGACATTAACTAAGCAGGTTTCGCTAAATGTTGCTAATATTGTGGTAACATACATATTTTTGAAACATCCAGACGACACGGCAGGTGTCTGTAAGGATCAACATAAAGGTGACACTTTTAAAGGAGATTTGTCAGTAACAAGAAGTGGAAGACAATGCCAGGCCTGGACCTCTCAGACACCTCATCAGCACACCTTTACCAAGGATACGATGTACCCGGACGGAACTGTAGCAGCGGCAAAGAACAACTGTCGTAATCCGGGTGGTATCATGCCGGATGGTCCGTGGTGCTTCACGACCAATAGCTCCGTGAGGTGGGAGTATTGCAACGTTAGGCTGTGTCCAGGTACAAATCAGTTCTTTTATTAACTTAAGTAATATATATATATATATATATATATATATATATATATATATATATATATATATATATATATATATACAGTATATCTTTCTTAGTGCACTGCTTACTGACAGGTCCATGATATATTACGCCTCCACTCATCTCTGTCTTCCATTTTCCTGCTCATTTCTACATTTCAGTGGGTCTTTAAATCATCTAACATTCCTAATGTCGGCCTGCCCCTGTCTCTTTTTCCTTCCATTGTACCTTCTATGTCCTCTATTTACCTTCCACCATAGAATATATATGTATATATATATAATGTACTGTATATATATATATATATACATGTATATATATATATATATATATATATATAATGCATAGAGCTGAAGATAACGTCGTGAAGCTTTACCTGACAGATCCTGGGGTAAATTGAACCCTCGTGGATTCGAATTAAAGTCTCGGTTAATTCTTAGTATAAATTCGGTAAGGTCTCGGTCATTCACTGGACTGGTTACATGGAAAATTGAATAAATTGCCTAACGAATTTAACATGTGGTATTGAAAGTGATAGATATTACGTAGTTAATCGTTTCACTATAATGTGTGTTATTATTGTTATTATTATAAATAATATATATATATATATATTATTTATATATATATAATATATATATATATATATATATATATATATATATATATATATATATATATATATATATATTACCAGCCGCCCAGGCGATGTGTAAGATCAGTAGGGCGGGCCATGAGTTCAAAGGCGATCTCAACGTTACAAAGAGCGGTCTACCTTGTCAGTCCTGGGCGTCCCAGTCACCCAACACCCACAATTACAAGGCCGACTCTCTCTATCCTGACGGATCAGCCTCCGCTGCCGGTAATCGATGCCGAAACCCTGATGCCAACTTTCCTGATGGACCATGGTGCTACACAACTGACAGGTTCATTACGTGGGAACTCTGCAACGTCCACATGTGCCCAAGTACGCAGCCTATGTTATTATATCTATATTTTTGGGAGGGGATATGGTGTAACGGTTAGAGTGTTCGCCTCCGATACAATTTGCCTATGTTCAAAGCCCAGATCAGTCAAGTAATGATGGATATCCCATTGGGCCCATGGAAGGTTAATCTTGTATCGGAGCTTGCTGCCGATTGGCGCTATCAATAGCAAAGATGTGATTAACCATGGAAAGGATTAATAATAACCTGTCAGGAATCTGTAAAGCGGTCTCGAAGACCGGACACCGGCCATGACACCGCTAAAGAAATTGTCAGAGGTTGTTGTTATTATTATTATTATTATTATTATTATATTTTTATGTGTTTGGAGGGGGTTATTATTATTATTATTATTATTATTATTATATTTTTATGTATTTTATGCGTTTGGTGCATTGACACAGCGAGTGCCTCAGAACTTTTTAGTAGTTTCGAGCTCTAATTGCAGGACAATCAGCGAAATATTAGCCCTGGGTGATGGAAGGTTGTTCTTAAATAGGTGCTAGGTGAAATCTCTGATATTAAGGGCAGCGACAAATAAATAATAGTCGTGATACGAGATGAAATGTCAAAGGAATAGAATTTAAAACTTACAAACAAGTAATCACGAAGCAAGCGCCGTTTGGAATGTAGGAAACTAAACAATTAAAACATATTGGATTACTGACTTGAGTAAATCCTGCTGTTATGTTACAGTAATACTTGCAATGCACTACAGTACTGCAATGTTATTTACAGCAGATACTCAACTCAGAGTTGCTTTCTTAACAATTTCGCTTCTTCATATTGACTAATAATATCTAAGGTTTCACAAGAATTATTATGTCTAGGGAAATAGAACGAGTCTAAAATGGATAAAGAAATATATGAGTTAATGTAGTTGTTAAATTGTAGTAAAATATTCAGTGCAGCACTTGTAGCATTCTAAAAAAGGTATATATATGATATATTAGTATGGTATCTAAAATATATTAAGGAAAAGTAAATTAGTGGAGTTAATTATAACTAAAATTGAGGATCAGAGAAGAGAGCTTGAAAAGAAATCTAATGAATAAATTATTCCTGATCGAGCAGCTGGGTGAGACAGCGAGTCTTAAATCCTCGTAGATTAAGAGAAACCTCAGCGTAACCACAATAAGCCACAGATAAGACGAGAAAAGTTTTCTCAAATCTCTGCTATAGACTTAACGATCTAAAGAGAAAATGTTACGAATCTTGAAAATGTTTTAATATGTGCTGATTGATTAAACAAGCGTAGACATTTGTAAGTAATCTATGAGAATTAATGGTTTCTTTATAACTGAATATAGATTAGGATTGTTGAATGGAAAATTTCCTTCCTTTTCTCTAAGTGTATTTTGCTTTTCTGACGTCAGAGGTTTACAAATTCTGCCCAGCTAAATGGAGAATTGTGAATAATTCGAATTAGTCTGAATTGCTTGATCCTCTCACTGATAGATGCCGAATGCCCGAATAGATTTTCATAATTCCCAACATTTAAAATTTTCAGTCATTCGAGAAACTTATTCGGGCCCAATTGTGTTAACGGTGTGAGCCGGTTTTGGTAAATTGGTTGACATATCAAAATCATAAATAAACGCATATTTCACATCCTGGGATATTCTCCGTCAGTGATATTCTTTCAAGATAAACTGACGCTAAATTAAACTACATCTATAGCCTAGAATCTCTATAATCACAACGGCCTAAAACATCATCTTGTCGTTCAGAACCCTACGTTAAATCATAAATGTATAGCGTTAATTTATTGGAATAATTCCAAAGGTAAAACATCCTCTATAATTAATAAATTAATTGATTATTTATTTAATAATTGAAGTCTGTAATATACTCCACCACGAATCAGTATGTGCGGGTTCAAATCATGGGCTAGCCCGTCACCGATATCGCTTTCGAGTGAGGAAACTGACGCTAATGTTAGCTTTACCAGCTTTAGCTTTGAAAGCCAGTGATAACGTCAATTATTAGCTTAACAGACGCTAAATTTGGATATTGCAACTAAGAGAATAATTTAATTACTGTCTTCTAATAATTTAATTATTCTTTTAGTATAATTTTTTAGTATAATTCTTTAATTACTTTCAGGCGACTACATCACATACTGCAAGGACACGGAGGAGGGAAGAGAGTTCATAGGTCACGTCACTCACTCCAAGAGCAATAAGACCTGCCAGGCCTGGTCGGCCCAGACCCCCACGGCCCACACCTTCACACAGGACTCCATGTTCCCTGACGGCAGCGTGGCTAGGGCGAGACACTGGTGTCGTAATCCGGATCCTAACAACAAGCTGGGACCTTGGTGCTTCGTCAACGAAACGGGACCCGGAGTCAAGATCGAGCAATGCGACGTCCCACTGTGTCCCAGTATGATAAAAACTTAGTAGTTAAAATAATAATAATGAGCAAATATCGTGCATCATCATCATCATCATCTTCTTCTTCTTCTTCTTCTCTTTAATCCCAGTTTAACCAGGTTCGGGATATGACTAGACGTTCTCCAGTCCTCTCTGTCCCACACCAAATCATCAGTCGATTTCCTATAAATGTCGTTAGAAATATATGAAAATATTGTAAATATAATAAATAGAAACTCTAATGATAAATGATAATTAGGCCCAATAATGTACTATATTCTACTACATAACGTACTATCTTCTACGATACGTGCAGTCACCGGTTGGTCAATTTTTCAAGCAACACTGACACAACACGGGGACAAAATACACACTAGAGAAACAGACAACAAATATGCAGAACACACACACCAATGTACATAGCAACCATGCATTCAAATATAAACAGACAAGTGAGTTAAGTAGAGAATTTACTGCAACTTAGTAAAGAACGGCAAAGCGACTCCATTTGATACTTTTCGTCAAGGGATACGATGATATCCTTTACTATTCTAAACGGACGTTGGTAAAAATATTTCTGCTGCTATTCGCAGATGCTCTGCCACCACAACCTCAACAGAAGCCCTGTAAGTTAACACCGCAGGGACAAGAGTTTTCAGGGAATGTGTCTGTTACTAAGAGCGGAAAACAGTGCCAATCCTGGGGAGTCCAGTTCCCTAACACCCATCCCTACACTACGGACTCTGCCTATCCTGATGGAAGTGCAGCTAAGGCCGGTGCTAGATGTCGTAACCCAGACTCGACGTTCAACGACGGTCCCTGGTGCTACACCACCGACCCCACGGTGCGGTGGGAGGTCTGCGACATACCGACCTGCGAAGGTAGTTTTAATTAATTAAATTAATGATTTAATGAATTAATTGTTGTCCTATCCTTTAATTGAATCAATTAAATTAGTTGTCCTATCCAACTCTTCTTCCTATTTCTTAATATATTTAAAGCTGATAAAGCTAAAGTTAACGCCAGTTTCCTCACTCTAAATTTATGTCAGTGACGGCGAGCTCAGGATTTTAACCTCTCATATACTGATCCGCTGTCGAGTATCTTAACGACTTCGCCACTGGCTCCAACCAATTTAATTTCGTAATTAACTCATTAATGGAATAAAGGGTTAAAGTCTCCTTGCTTAACGTTAATTTTCTGCCTCGATGGGCCCGTCAGTGACGGGGAGTGGGACTGAATCTGAACATCGATCTACAATGTGCTAGCTAGAAGATCATGCAAATAATTGTAATAAAAAATACAAATAAATATAAAAAAGAACTATGCTAAAGCTGCATTTTTCACTTCTATATTCTAGCATAATTTGGGGATATTCAAAAACTTTTGTATTTTTTTTCTAATTTACTTTTGAACTACAGTCTGAAGTTGTCACAGTTTCCCTTGCGGTCTTTGTTCATGTTGATAATGACATTAGTACAAGAACAACTGCTGGATGGCAGATGAATCTAGATAATAGATCCCACCTTAATGATAATTAATTAAATAAATTTAGTTATTAATTATTAATTAAATTAATTAATAATCAATCGTTAATTTTATTTACCTTAAAAGTACATTAATTAATAACCAAATTATTTTTAAAAATATATATAAATTCATAAATAAATAAATTATATATATAATATATATAATTATATATATATATATATTATATTGTATAATTATATATTCATTCTATATATGTTGCTATTATATATTATATATTAGATATATACCTCTTTTCATTGGCAAGCTAATTAATGAATCAAACTATTCATTTTTCCAGCCTCCAACAAGACATTCTGCAAGGAGACATCCACCGGTAGGGACTTCCTGGGTAACCTCACAATCACTAAGAGCAACAGGACCTGTCAGAGGTGGGACCAACAGAAACCTGTTCCCCACAACTTCACTCAGGACTATATGTTTCCTGATGGTAGCGCCACGGCTGCCGGGAACAAGTGTCGAAACCCGGACCCAACGTTCACTCAGGGGCCATGGTGCTTCACCACTGATCCAAACGTCCGCTACGAACTCTGCGATGTGCCCTTTTGTCCAAGTAAGAATAGTTAAATTAATAAATATTAAATAAATAAATAAATAATATATATATATATTATAATTAATAAATTTAATATTATTATATTAATAATAATTAATATTATGACTAATTAATTCTAATCAAAATAATTAAGAATCAAAATAATACCTAGCATAACTAAATTAATTAATAATTAAAATATTTTCGTACTAAAATTATTAATATTTAAGTAAGTAACAATTAAATTGATAGAAATATTCAAAAACAGAAATAATTAAAATAATTACTAATTAAATTAATTATTAATTAAATTCATTCATATTTAAGATTAGTAACAAATAAAATAATTACTAATTAAAATAATTACTAATTAGAATTATTAATAATTATAGCAATAAAAAATTGAAATAATTAAAATGCTTCATCATTTAAACAATTATTAATTAAATTTTTAATATTTTAAACAATTAATTACTCATTTATTTAATTATTAATTAGCATTGTAATTATTTATTTTAATTACTATTTCAATTATCATTGTCTGTGTAGTAATGCTTGAAAGATTGTTGTAATAAACTTTGAGGAAAGAAATGAATAACTATTTTATAGCTATTAAAATTATTATAGCTTAACCATAGGCTAGAGTTTAGACGCAATTACTTATGTCAATAACAATACATTAAGATTAGCTCAATAAATAAATTCATATGGCAACGTAATATGATAAAGATTTAACGTTGGATTTGTCATCCGTAGTCTTTCTGTAATCAAACACGACAACAAAAACAATTTAGAATGCTACTGCCAATGAGAATATCAAACACTTTGGAATCGAAAATGCCAAAAACCAAAAGTGATCGCAAATTCGAGCCAAATCAAATATTCAATCAACGGACAAACAATCCAAAGATAAGAAATGAACAGGCAATTACGAGAGCTATTGTACTTACGAGCTAATTTAATTACGAGCTAATGTAATTATATATCTTCGTTTATTACATGAAATTTGTATTTATTTAAATTTATTTGTTTATTATATGAAATCTGGCATACCGCAGAAAAGTACAAACATACAAAAAAAAAAAAAAGCAAATAGATAGTTCACTAATACCATAAAATCCAAGAAATAAGTTTCATAACGGTCATTATATAATATTCTAATAATAAAATCTTATCCACGTAAGAAGGGCGTTTTAATGGTAATTAAAATGGATGAGCCCTCTCACTGAGCTTGATGTTAAAGTATCAGAATTACGAGCGTTATGCTTTACATTCTCTAGAGGAAACTCCAACTTTCTGCAAGACCTCGCAAGCAGGTAGAGAGTTCAACGGCCACCTGACGGTCAGTAAGAGCGGCAAGCAGTGTCAGAGCTGGGCCTCCCAGTCACCCAACAGACACTCCTACACCACCAGCACCCTCTTCCCTGAGGGCAGCGCCCAGGCCGCCGACAACAGGTGTCGCAACCCTGACTCCTCCTTCAACGACGGTCCCTGGTGCTACACCATGGACCCCGCTGTACCCTGGGAGCTCTGTGACGTGCCCTTCTGCCCCAGTAAGTATAGATTTGTTAGTCTATTGACCTAATGACGTTCCTGACATCATTCTTGTATGAGGGAATGGACGTTAAACCTTTATTATTATTATTATTATTATTATTATTATTATTATTATTATTATTATTATTATTATTTCAAATTGCCAGTAAAACAGTGAGTTGATTTATTATTCGTTGCCTATGTTTCTTATAGCGTATCATCAAACCTTCGTTTAGTGACTAAATACCACTAATGTAATTATTAATATTATTAAATGTACTATTATTTTACATGTCATTTGGGTGACTGTGTTGCTAATTGCTATTGAAACGAGAATTGCCGGGAAACTTTAAATTACATGTAGATATGACTTTAATATTTAGATAGCCGAGGGAGTTGGCCAGGCCTATTTACTCAATCAGTCGATACATTGCATGTTCTAAATTAAGCCCAGCGTGACTCAAGAAGTCATTTAGCGATCAAACAGATTTAGATAGATATCTCTAGTATTACTCATGCGGAACGAGTTGAGGCACAGGTAGTTTATTTGAACTTTGACCGAGACCAGGCTAAATATGGTGGGATGTAATTAAATGTATCTCACTCAGTACGTTCTCGATGATCACAAGTTGAAATAAGTACCTCCTTATAGTTTATTTTAAGTTTGATGTATTTTCCTGCATAAAATATAGGCACTTCATTTTTGAGCGGTCACAATGGCTGACTCGTTTAAAACAGATATTTAGCATCTTACAATAAAGACAAATAGCGTATATTTTGCTCACGATTGGGGCATGGAAGGAGCCTGGAGCTGGAGTCAGTGGCGAGGTCGGTTAGATACTCAGCCGCGGATCAGTATGTGCGGGGTTCAAATCCTGGGCTCGCCCGTCAATGACATTGCTTTCGAGTGAGGAAACTGACGTTAACCTTAGGTTAGAGCTTTTTACGATTGTTCCTAAATCATGTCTCTTTTATATTATATTCTATTTTGTCATCTACAGCGGTAACCATCTAGTTGCTGTTGTTGCTGCTTCTAGAGGATACAGATAATTTCTGCAAGAAAACACCAGAAGGTCGTGAGTTTACAGGAGATCTTCGTGAAACGAAGAGCGGTAGAATCTGCCAGAGCTGGAGCTCACAAACACCAAACGCTCACAACTTCACCAAGGATTCGATGTTTCCCGACGGATCCGTAGCCAAGGCTGGCGGGCATTGCCGTAATCCCGATCCTAACTTCAAGGAAGGACCCTGGTGCTTCACCAACGATCCTGCAATGAAACGGGAAGTCTGCAACGTACCACTCTGTCCGGGTAGGAGCTGAAAACCGGCTTTAAATCATTAATATAATTAAATTGATTAAAATCAGTTTGTAGTTTGGAAGACCTATATTTGACATGACGAACACTGAATCTCACCCACAGTTTGGCCCCTATCACGCTACTGACTTCTGTTCATTGATTTTTACACGTATGTTTTTTGTCAGTGATTTGGTGTTGAGGCTGAAATAAACACATCTCTCTCTCTCTCTCTCTCTCTCAAAGGCCTACGTTTTCTTTCTGCTAAAAAATAAAGTAAAATTATTGTTTAAAATCGCATTTATTGATATTATTGGTGCTAAATCTGTTTAATATTTGATAAATTAATTATTGTGAACCTAAGTCTGATCTCATAGCAGTAACATTCATCCACTAAAAAATTTAAAATAAGAATACTTACTACTAGCCAATCTTTATATTTTGCGAATTTGTAATAACCTTTGGAGACACAAAATAGGCAGAAAAGTGTTTGCACATCTAATGAAATTGTATTTGGAAAATCCTAACTAAATGCAAAATGAAAAAGCCTAATTTAACTTATTTAGCTTTTGCACTTAGAAGCATTTCTGTGACCCAGCGACTGCAGTTTAATTAACTAGTTTAATGCCCTGCAATAAGATTAATTAATTAAATTACATATTTGAAGCATTCAGCGCTTTACTTATATATCTCAGTAGAATATAAACTCGAAAAACTCAAGGAAAGCGAATAAACAATTGAGCAGTGATTTACACAGATGAGATGTAGTTTAATAAACTACCTTACCATAAAATATACTTATATTTATTCAGTTATTATATTATTATGTATTACACATTATATATTATATGTTACATATTATATATTATATATTATATTATAGATTATATATTAAATATTATGTATTATATATTATACATTATACTTTATACATTATATATTATATAGTATATATTATATATTATATATAATGTATTATATATTATATACTCTATATTATATGCTCTATATTATATATTCTATATTCTATAATATATATCACATATTATATATCATATTACATATATATATATATATATATTATATTATATATATTATATACTATATATTATATTATATTATATATATATGTATATGTAATATATATATATATATATATATATATATATATATATATATATATATATATATATAGTTATGTTTTTATTTATTCAACGTCAGATGAGGGACCATCGTTTTGTAAGAACACGAGAGAAGGGCGGGACTTCAAGGGTCACCTGACGGTCACTAAGAGCGGCAAGCAGTGTCAGAGCTGGGACGCCCAGACGCCCAACCCCCACGGGTTCACCGCTGATAACCTCTACCCTGACGGCAGTGCCGCACTGGCCGGGGCCCGGTGTCGTAACCCCGACAAGACCTACAACGACGGGCCCTGGTGCTACACCACTGATCCCGTGGTAAAATGGGAGCTATGCGATGTCCCTATGTGCCCGAGTGAGTAAATTCCGTTTAATTTTTATCATTTTATTTGGAACATTCTCAAATAGGGGATTTACTGATTGATGATATGATGTAGGACAGTGAGGATTTATTCGTATCCCGACCCTAGTTAAACTGGGATTCAAGGGAAGATGATGATGATGTTTATTTACAGTTGTTTTTATTTTTAGTGTAGTTACTTCTTAATTTCTCGCATGGAGATATTAGTTAGCACTTAATATATAAACGATTTCTCTTTCTCTCGCTTTCTGGAAAAAGGCAGGTCCAATTTACATATTTTTACTCATAGTATGCTCTCGTGATCTGTATTAGCATTTGATTGTGCATGAAAATGATCTCAACCACAAAGGCTAAGCCTTTATACGACCCATATCTTAGGAAAATACCTGATGAGGTAGATTCTCGTAGCCTTTCTCAAATTCTTTCTCTTAGTACTGCTTTGCAACGCCACAATTAATTATCTTTAAAAATAAGAAATAGAAGAAATACCTCCATCGAAAGGTTATTAAGAGTAGATGAGTTGCCAAAGGATGTAATAAATGAATGAAAGCACGGAAAAAAAGTGAAAGAGGCAACCTAGAAAAGGGATGTGTCGTTGTTTTTGAGGGTCGTGAGACGCCTAAGCCATTTTTTAATTGTCAGCATGGACGTACATCAAAAAACTATACAATTGTAACGTCTGGTACGAATGTATTGCCAGAAAGGCCCGGTGTGTTTACGAAGTCATGGGCTCTTGCTCATCAAGCATACGTATATTATATAATTTCACTTTTTTATATGTACAGGCAATCTAAATCATTTAAATACAAAATACATGTATTTACTTGGCAACATTACAAATGAAGGAGTTCTTGAAGAGTCGGTACAGATAGACAGTTAGTAAATGTGACAAGTAATAGAAAGAAAAGCTGGATAGGACATATTATAAGCGTATGGTTTGCTAAAGGAAGTAATAGAAGGAATAATGCATGAAAAAGACTTGGAGGAAGATCAAGACATGGGATGTTGGATGATCTGATTCATATATAAATTCTTATATAGATATAACAAGAATTGCCAAGGATAGAATTGGTTAAAAGAGTTATATTCCATGGACCTGCCGTTAAGCAGTGCGTTTGAAGAAAGATGTATAGACTGTGTATCTAATTGTTCCTAGCTGTCTTCAACACACTAACTTTACATCAATCAATCAATAAGAATTTAACGTCCGGTTCCGATTACATAATAGTTTGGTTTCTTAAAGTTACTATTATCATTATACTACATGTATATTGTATATAATTGATATTTAAATTTTAAATAATCATGTAATCGATGACCATCTCAAAAAAGGAACAATTCTATTTAAAAAAAATCAAAACAGTTCGTAGAATATCTAGTTATTAGAGTAATAAATCGTGAAAAATATTACACTTTTTTATTCTTCATAGTTGAACGATATATTTATTATTCAGTAGTACGCAATAACTTATAATTAATTCGTCTAACATTTTTCTAAATTATTGGTATTTGTTAGCTAGAGCAGAAAGCCAAGAATTGTATTTCGAGGCAGATTAATGGGCTGGCGTTACTTTATCTAAAACACCTCTTTATAAAAATAAAAAAAAGATAATTAAACTAATAAAAATGTATGCATGAAATGTTAGTGGTAAATATCATCATTTCTCTTCGTCGTGGTTGATAATTTCACTGCGGTTTCTCTTTAAAGAAACAAAATCGGTTTTTGTTCTGCGCAGACAAGAACCTGACTATTTGTAAGGAAACAGTGGCCGGTAGAGATTTCAAGGGTGACGTGAGCACAACAGTCAGTGGAAAGACTTGCCAAAGGTGGGATCAACAGAAACCAGTGGCTCACAACTTTACTTCGGACTTCATGTTCCCGGATGGTTCGGTAGCCTCGGCTGGGAATCGATGCCGCAACCCCGACCCCAGCTACAAGAACGGACCCTGGTGCTTCACCACTGATCCAAACGTCAAGTGGGAGCCGTGTGATATACCGTCCTGTGAAGGTATTCCATGTGGTTGATTCCGTGCACCTTTTGCTTTTTATCTCTTTCAATAGCAAAGATTTGATTAAGAGTTTATATTTTCGTAAGTTTTTATACTTTTGTTTATCTTTTTGACTCTATTGATTTTGCTTTATTGCTTGTGCTTTTACTCTTATAGTCATAAGATATTTTATAGTTATAGTTATTATAGGTATAGTTATTATAGTTATTAGATATTTTTGCAGAGTTTGAGTGTCAAATGATCAAAATATTTGATTTTATCAAGTACTTCTAACTATCATGCAATAATTCAAACAATTAGTCAATCATTAAACACCTGGTCAATGGTTCAAACAATAAATCAGTCACCCAGACAATTAAACAATTACTCAATCATTCAAACACAATTTCTTTTATCACACTTTACTGATATTTATTAATAATAGTTTCAAATCTTTTTGTAATTCATAGTTTATTTTATACCATTAATATTAAATTATGATAAAATGTAATTAATTAATGCTATTACTATAAAGAGGTTATACATGATTGATTATTAATTATTGATTGATTATTGGTTATACATGATCTTTACGTAGCAGATTCCAAACTTTCCTAGAAGCGTTTACTCTGTGAACACCGCCGCAGCAGTTAAAAACAAGTCTATTGTATCATTTATATTGGATATTACAATGGAACCGAACCCGAACACGATATTTTAAAACCTCCACCAATTATTTCCAAACACTACAACTTGAGTCAAAGTTCCAGGTACCCACACCCCTCCCCAACCCATTTACTGGGTCACACACACCCATACCCATATCCATACCCGTGTCCCATATCCGGGACATCATTTAAGGGTTGGAGTAGGGTGTTATGGAGTTGACCTAGAACTTTTGAAATGGGATTTGCCTCTAAATTTTACTACTAGTTTTACTCTAGATTTGACTGGGTGTGATGTTCAGCATATTTATGTCTATACTTTCTATTTCTTGTGAAACCTTTCAAAATGTTTCCGCGAAGGTTCTAGTCGTCTACTTAATTCTACTAGGTAGAATTTACATGCATGTCGTTGAGTTGAAATATCATGAAATAAAGCATCTCTCTCTCTATCTCTCTCTCTTTCTCTCTCTCTCTTTCTCTCTCTCTCTCTCTCTCGCTTTAATCGGTTGGGATTTCAAAATTCGCAACCCGAACCCTACAAAATTTAAAAATTCCCATCTCTAAACTCTCTTGATTTGGTAATTTCTATTTCTAACCTCACAGATTCCAAGCCGTCATTCTGCAAGCTGTCGCAGCCAGGGGATGAATTCTACGGGCATCTCTCGGTGACAAAAAGCGGCAAGCCCTGTCAGAGCTGGGCCTCCCAGACCCCCAACACCCACCCCTACAAGGACGACAAGCTGTTCCCTGATGGGAGCGTGGTCCTGGCCGCCGATAAATGTCGTAATCCCGACCCTTCCTACACCGCCGGGCCCTGGTGCTACACCACCGACCCCTCAGTGCCCTGGGAGGATTGCAACGTGCCGTTCTGTCCCAGTAAATATGATTATCTATATATGATCTATTATCTATGATTATCTGTAATCTAATATCTATGATTTCCCTGTGTTGTGCCCGGGTTGTTTGAAGAATTGACCAACCGGTAACTGCACATGTCGTAGAAGGCGACTAAAGCATTAAGATCCATACCAACGTCAGAAAGGGTATTCAGTTGGTGAGCGCCTAGGCTCTAGAAATTGCTACAAAAATTAAACTAATGGAAAAGTCTCAAATAGGGGATTGGCTGGTGTTGTGGTGTAGGACAGAGAGGATTTGAGACAGTCTATTCGTATCCCGATCCTGGTTAAACTGGGATTCAGGGGAGGATGATGATGATGATGATGATGATCTATTATCTATGATTATCTATAATCTATTATCTATTTATATATGATCTATGATTATATATGATTTATTGTCTATGATTATCTATGATATATTATCTATGATTATCTATCTATTATCTATTATCTGTGATTATCTATGATCACAGTAGTAGAAGGCGACTATGATCTATCTATTATCTCTTATCTGTGATTATCTATGATTATCTATATATGATCTATTATCCATGACTTTCTATGATCTATTATGTATGATTATCTATCTATTATCTATTATCTATGACTATCTATCTATGATCTATTATCTATGATTATCTATCTATTATCTATTATTTCTGATTATCTATTAACATTTTCTCGCTGTACTGATTTTCTGGATTTTAGAATTTGCTCCATTTTGGACCGTCTATTTGCTCGCAGTCTTGATTTTGTCTCAATAGTGCTCGATATTGTCACTGTTGACTGTATTACTCCAATTGTTGGTATTATTATCAACTTTGATGATTTTATAAAGTAATTAGTAAATATTTAATTATTTGTTTTAAATAATAATTTGCGATGATAATTTTCGACAGTGATTGATAATTTTAAGAAATTAATTTGATAACTGAATCGATAATTTGAATACCTCAATAATTGTGGTTAGACTTGCCAGGTAAAGTCATGGAGTTTTACTTAACAGATCCCGAGGTGAACTGAAATCTCGTGGGTTCTAATCCCTGCCGCGCTGATTTGAGTGTAAAATCTCGGACGTCTACTGGACTGGTTATCCAGAAAATGGTCTAAATAGCCTAACGATTTTAACATGCGGTATTAAAAATGATAGATATCAACATAGTTGATCATTTCACTGTAATACAAATTTCTATTTATTTAATTGTAAAATATTTAAACAATTAGTAGTGATAATATATATACAAATAAATAAATATCAATAAATATCCTATACACTGGCTGGAGCCAGTGGCGAAGTCGGTAAGATACTCGACCGCGGATCAATAGGTGCGTGGTTCAAATCCTGGGCTCTCTCGTCACTGACATCGCTTTCGAGTGAGGAAACTGACGTTAACCTTAGCTTTTAGCTTTTTTACAATTGTAAGTTTAAGATACAAACAATACTCGCCGCTTTATTACAGAATCAAACGAAACATTCTGCAAGAACACAAAGGCTGGTCGAGATTTTACAGGAAACCTGCGGGAAACCAAGAGCGGAAGAATCTGCCAGAGCTGGACGGACCAGGTTCCGAATAAGCACAACTTCACCCAGGATAGTATGTACCCTGATGGAAGCGTCAAGCTGGCCGGAAATAAGTGCCGAAATCCGGATCCTAATTTTCCTAATGGTCCCTGGTGCTTCACGTTTGATCCATCTATGCCTCGTGAAGAATGCGCAGTGGAAGAGTGCCCCCGTATGTATATGAAATTATTAAATGTTAATGAGTCTCTCCTTCTGTAAAGTTCTCTTGAAGACCGAGTTCGGACATGACACTGTTATATACCTTTTTGTTTTTTTAAATAGTATATTATGATAGTCTATAAATAATAATTAATAATTGTTAATAAATATTAATCAGTCTTTGATATCATACTGCCTACTTTCATGATGAATCGAAGTTGAACCTGTACGTGTATAATAATTAAATTAATAATTAAAATTACTATATTATTAAAACAAATACTAATACTAAAATTAATATAAAAGTTTACATGTAAATGTTGCTGTTATGCTGTATGTAAATGCTTCTCACAGTCTCAGGTGTTCTGTCAAATGGCAGGTCCTTGGCAGATTCTGCTCTGAATTAGTCAACACGTTTTCTAAGAAGCACTGCATCGCTAAATAGATTCTGTTACACATGTCTCTCTCTTAGTCCACTGCCTACTGGCAGGTTCATGGCATATAACGCCTCCACTCTTCTCTGTCTTCCGCTTTCCTCTTCATGTCCACATATGAGTGGGTCTTTAAATCATCTAACATACCTAATCTCGGCCTGCCCCTGCCTCTTTTTCCTTCCATTCTACCTTCTATCACCTCTTTTAATAGACTTTCCCCCTTAGAATGTGCCCTATCCAACTCATCTTCCTTTTTCTTAATACATTTATCAAATGCTTATCAAATGTACTTAATTACAAATGTAATTCATGTGATATTCACAAAAACCTGAGAAGATGATGCTGATGATGATGATGAATTTAATGAATTAACACTCGCAGCCATACCGGCAGCATACTGCAGACAGACACAGAGTGGTCAGGAGTTCAATGGTCACCTGACGGTCACCAAGAGCGGCTTCAAATGTCAGAGCTGGGCGGCACAGACCCCCAACAGTCACGGATACACCGATGGTAAAATGTTCCCGGACGGAAGTCCCGCAGTGGCTGATAACAGGTGTCGTAATCCGGACTCCACCTTCAACGATGGACCTTGGTGCTACACCCTGGATTCTAAGGTTCGATGGGAAGTGTGCGACGTTCCTATTTGCTCAAGTAAGTTTTGCCAGTAAACACCTCACCTGGTCCTCAATCTGTGACTATGTCTCCCTCTTAGTATACTGCCTACTGGCAGGTCCATGGTATATATATATATATATATACTGCCTACTGGCAGGTCCATGGTATATAATGTCTTTATTCTTCTCTGTCTTCGCTTTCCTCTTTAATTCCACGTATGAGTGGGTCTTTAAATCATCTAGCATACCTAATCCCGGCCTGCCTCTTTTCCCTTTCATTCTACATACTATGATCCCTAATATGACCATGTATTGTAGTAATCTTCTACAGCGTTGATATGACGTCTCTCATGATTGACAATTGATAACTCATTGACATCAAACTTAACTTAAATTAGTATTAGCGCAGCTTGATTCGTATTGTTGTACATTAATTCGAATATTAATAATATCAGTACATTGTATTATTATTATTATTATTATTATCATTATTATTGTCATAATCATCCTCATCATCGTCATGGTCATCGTTATCATCATTGTCTTTATCATCATTATTATTACTATCATCATCATCGTCGTCACTGCCATCATCGATGCTATCATCATCGCCATCATTATCATCAATATCCTTATTATTATTATTATTATTATTATTATTATTATTATTAAGAACAATATTAATCAACACCGTAACTTCAAATGAAAATGTAATTTCCTGAAATACCAGCAAGTAATATTACACGTAGAAACTATTTAACTGTGCGCAGAAAACTTCAGTTGCAACTCGATTAACGTTTTAACAGAACTGTGACTTCTCTCATTAATATAATACTTTATCGATCATCAGGTCCAAATTTTTATATATTACAGTATGAATAATATCTGTAATACAGAAATTGCTACAAAAATTTAAACGAATGGAAAAGTCTCAAATTGGGGATTGGCTGGTGGTGTGGTGAAGAACAGAGAGGATTGGAGACAGTCTATTTGTATCCTGGTTAACTGGGATTCAAAGGATGATGATAATAATGATGACAGTATTTATAACAGTGGCAGAGTAACAGTGCAAAAGAACAGTGCAAGTCTTGGACTTGCACTGTTTTGATCTCGCTTTCTTTTGTGGTCTCTATTTACTCAGTCGCCATCGTGTTGTGCTTTGGCTCCTGTTCGCGTAGAGTCTGCAAGAGACGTCCCCGGCATTGCCTTATGGCGTGAAATCGGACGTTAAATTCTTATTGATTGATTGATTGGTTGGATAAAAGTAAAATTTCTCACTTACAGATCAAACATTCTGCAAGGAAACTCCCACCGGACACACTTTCACTGGAGATCTGCGGAAAACGAAGTCCGGACTCCTGTGCCAGAGTTGGGACTCCCAGAAACCAAATCCTCATAACTTTACCAACGACTTCATGTTCCCGGACGGAAGCGTCAAGACCGCGAGCAACCGATGTCGTAACCCCGACCCCAACTACAAGGGCGGTCCCTGGTGCTTCACCCTCGACCCCAACACCAAGTGGGAGGAATGTGACGTGCCGATGTGCAAAAGTGAGTGCCTATGTGCCAACGATTGAGACTAGGAGTTGAAGTATGCGTGTGTGAATTAAGCAATGTGTTAAAGGATATGTTAAAGAATGTGCATGTGAATCAAGCTTGTAGCTATGCGTTAAAGAATGTGCGTGTGAATCAAGTTTGTATCTATGTGTTTAAGAATGTGATGTGAATCAAGCTTGTACCAATGTGTTAAAGTATTTGCGTGTGAGTCAAGCTTGTACCTATGTGTTAAAAAATGTGCGTGTGAATCATGCTTGCACCAATGTGTTAAAGAATGTGCATATGAACTAAGCTTTTACCAATGTGTTAAAGAATGTGCGTGTGAATCAAATTGTATCTATGCGTTAAAGTATGTGCTTATGTGTCAACGATTGTACCTATTTGCCGACGATTGTGCCTGTGTGTTGAAATATGCTGTGTGTATCAAGCTTGTTATATGCCATGAGCCTGCCGTTAGGCAGTACATTAGATTAATCGAGTAATTAGATTATTTCGTAATTTGATTTCCTTTTTTTCTATTCATTACATTTTCTTGATGATCCTGATTTTCGTTGTTAGATGGACCCGAATATTTCGAAATAAAATGATTGGATTTTGATTTGAATAAATTCTACAAAAACGTAAACGAATGGAAAAGTCTCAATTAGGGGAGTGGCTGGTGACGTGGTGTAGGATTTGAGAAAGTCTATTTGTATCCCGACTCTGGTTAAACTGGGATTCAATTAATGATGATGATGATGATGATGATGATGATGATTTGAATGAAATGTTCAGATGCTGAGTTTTGCAAGGAGACGAAGGCGGGTAGAGAGTTCAAAGGTCACCTGACGGTCACTAAGAGCGGCAAGACTTGTCAGAGTTGGGGGGCTCAGACCCCCAACAGGCACCCATATACTGACGGAACCCTGTACCCAGACAAAAGCGCAGACCTAGCCGGGGCCCGGTGTCGTAACCCTGACCCAAATTTCAACGACGGGCCCTGGTGCTACACCACCGACCCCTCCGTGCCCTGGGAGCTCTGCGACGTTCCATTGTGTACTCGTATGTTATCATATCTTCCTCTGTTTGTCTCTGTCTGTATATGTCTGTCTCTATCTCTATCTCCCTATCTCTCTCTCTCTCTCTCTCTGTCTCTGGATTATATTATCATTCTCTCTCTCTCTCTCTCTCTCTCACTCTGTTGACTATATTATCATTTTCTCTCTTTTTCTTTCAATGTAAAGCAGGTAAAGCTAAAGGTAACGTCAGTTTCCGAACTCAAAAGTGATGTAAGTGAAGGGCAATGTTTTCTCACTCTTTTCAATATATCGAAAGCTATTTCCCAGTTGATACCTTTAACTACAGACTTGTATCTCAGGCTGTCGCTATTTGTATATCTTAATTTTTCGTAATGCACAGGTGAATTAATTAATTAATTTATTATGTTCTGCAATATACTGATCGATTATCAAATAGTGCAATATCTATTAGCTTAGCATTCACATTAAAATGGCGGGCCAATTTTCCATTCACAAGATTGACATTATTGATATGTTTGATTTGAGAGGCTTTAGATTTTAAGCTTTGTTCTATGAAGAGAATATAAAAACAATAAAGTTAACATCATAAGAGTTGTGACGTTAGCGTTTTTGACAATAGCTCTATATGAAAATTCTTCATTTTATTGGCAGATTTCATTTTTCAATTATTATATATGACAACACTGTACACTGTACATAAACACCCATTTATTTAACACTTTTGTCATTCAATAGCGGATACTTTATTAATTCAAAACGTCTTACCATATCTGCTGCAATCAATTCCAGAGACAACGACTTTCTGCAAGAAGACGAAAGCTGGACGAGAATTTACAGGAAATCTGAAAGAAACAAAAAGCGGTCATCTCTGCCAAAGCTGGAATGTACAGACGCCAAACAAACACAATTTCACATTCGGGGTTCTTTTCCCAGATGGCAGCGCTGCCATTGCTGATAACAGGTGTCGAAATCCGGATCCTAAGTTTGAAGACGGACCCTGGTGCTACACTACAAATCCAGCTGTGCCATGGGAACTATGCGATGTCCCTCTGTGCCCAGGTTAATTGGATCTACTTTAATTCTATTAATTTAATTTAATTAACGTAATTAAATAATTAAATAATACAATGATTCGCCTTTTGAATCTATTCCATTTTGTTTGTCTGACCTGAGATTCGAAGTTATTTTGATAGTAACTGACTTATTAGGCTGAGTAGAGTCCAAGACTATAAATATTAGTTTTTTTAAATCGTCCCCACGAAGAATTGGTTCAATTATTTCTTGTTCACGCTACGTCTCGACTTTTTCATCACAGGAAGTTGTTTAGTTTTTCGTGCAATTAATACTGTATAGTCGTGTAATTATATGAATTAAAGATATTTGTAATAGTGCTAATAACAGTCTGAGACATAAGGTGCTCATAACAGAGCGCCTAGGCTCCAGAAATTTAAACAGAAATTTAGTCGAATGAAAAGTCTCAAATAGGGGATTGACTGATGATATCATGTAGGACAGAGAGGATTTGAGATAATCTATTAGTATCCCGACCCTGGTTAACTGGGATTCAGGGGAAGGAGATGATGATGCTAATAACAGTCTAAAAAATACTGGTAAAATTTACTGATAGAAGCACTTTCCCATACCATAACGGTGACTAGCTAGATAGAGCAATGCTTTCACTAGGGACCGATTGAATGGTATTGGGCTTGTTTTAATTAATTGCATCATTGAATATGTTTGTTGTAATCTTGTACTTTTATTTCTCTTTTTGTACACTTTGCATGTATGCGACTTTACACTGATGTTGTTGTCGAAATAAACATATCTCTCTCTCTCTCTCTCTCTCTAAAAGCATGATATTCTTCTAATATTAATTCGTGCTATATTGTTAGCTATAAACAATCGTATCCTAATTCTATTCCACAGAAGAGGCTCCTACTTTCTGCAAGGAAACAGTAGCAGGTCGAGAGTTCAAAGGTCATCTGACGGTCACCAAGAGCGGAAAGCTTTGCCAGAGCTGGAATTCTCAGTCTCCCAACTCTCATCCCTACACCTCCAACATGAACTTTCCTGATGGAAGTCCCCTACTGGCAGACAACCGATGCCGTAATCCGGATCTCTCGTTTAACGAGGGACCGTGGTGCTATACCACTGATCCGGTTGTCAAGTGGGAAACGTGCGACGTGCCTCTCTGTTCGCGTGAGTGTGGCTCCGTTTAGTGATTATGATGATGATGATGGTGGTGGTGGTGATGACGATGATGATGACGATGATGATGATGATGATAGTATGATGATGATGATGATGATTATGATGTTTTTGATGATGATGATGGCGATGACGATGATGACGATGACGATGATGATGATAATGGTGGTGATGGTGACGATAATGATGGTGAACATATTCCTTTGCTAAGTTTGCATTCATGATACATTATAAGATTTCATAGACTGTTCTTTGAAAACTTAGACTGTAAACACATATATTGTACGTGTATCAAGACTATGATGATAAGTGTAACTACTTGTGCTGGAATAGTTCACAATGACAACAGCATACTTGACGCTTTTTCTCGCACCGTACAATCGAAAGGGTTTATCATTCTCTCTCTCTCTCTCTCTCTCTCTCTCTCTCTTCAGTGAACTGCCAAGTGGCAGGTTTAAGGTACATATTCATACTCAAAATCTGATTTCTCGCTGCATCAAAGCACTTCATAGATCAACAAGCTAATCCCTTCACAAAGTCTATGCCTTATAAAATCATTATGAAGCCTATATACTGTATAATGCTATCATTACTGTAGCTATATACATGTATATGTCTATCATTACTGATCAATTTTATTCTGCTAAACACATCTAGAAATCAGAAAGGATCTCTGTAAGAAGATGGAGTCAGGTCGTGAATTCAAGGGAAATCTACGTCAGACTAAGAGCGGAAAGACTTGCCAAAGATGGGACTCTCAGACACCCTATGCGCACAACTTTACCTCAAACTTCATGTACGCGGATGGCAGCATTACGGCCGCTGAAAACATGTGCAGGAACCCCGATCCAAACTTCAAGGCCGGTCCTTGGTGCTTTACCACCGACCCCACTGTCAAATTCGAAGTCTGTGACGTCCCCATGTGTCCAAGTAAGTGGTAGTTCTTGTGGGTTATAGGTATACTCTTCTATAAAATATTTCGCTATCGAGCTTAACTTCGTTCCATTGACGCGCAGCTTAACCAAGTGCGCTAAATCCCTCCCCAATAATATATATATATATATATATATATATATATATATATATACACATGTATATATATACATGTCTATATATACAGTATATATATATATATATATATATACACTAATCGCCATTGGCTGGATCCAATGATGATGTCGTTAAGATGTTCCAACGCAGATCAGAAGGTGCGGGGTTCAAATTATGACCTTTTCCCGTCACTGACATCGCTTTCGAGTAAGAAAACTAATGTTAACATTGGCTTTTCTACCTTTACTTATATATATATATATATATATATATATGTATATATTTATATATATGCGTATATATATATGTATATATAATATAAATATACTAGTATATATATATATATATATATATATTATATATATATGCGTTATTCACTTGCAGAGGAAAGACCTCCTTTCTGCAAGGACACACAGGCGGGCAGAGAGTTCCAAGGTCATCTTTCGGTCACTAAGAGCGGTAAGCCCTGTCAGAGCTGGACGGCTCAGACACCGAACAAGCACAGCTACACGTTGGACAGCCTCTTCCCAGACAAGAACGTGACTGCTGCTGGAAGTAACTGCCGCAACCCTGACGCTTCCTTCAACGACGGTCCTTGGTGCTACACCACCAACACCAGCGTTCCCTGGGAACTCTGCGACGTGCCGTTCTGTCCCAGTAAGTGCTATCGTTTTAGTTTATTTCACTATATTAATAGTTAATATTAATATAGTCAATATTAAGTTAATAATTAACATTAATAATATTAATAGTTCGCTCATTTCTTTCCTTCAAGTGTTTAATGCTTACCGTTCTGTTCCAGGAAGTGCTATCGTTTCAGTGTGTTTGACTCGATGATTCGTTCAATAGTTCGCTCATTTCTTTTTTCCTAGTGCTTAATGTTTATACCAATTGATGGGTCCATGTACATATTCCTATTCAGAGTCCGCTTTAATAATAATAATAGTAATAATTAGGGTTTAACGTCCATTTCCTCATACAAGGATGATGTCAGGGAAGTCTTCCATCACGTGTCACTACAAATCGATTCACTCCAAACGATCTGAAAAAACATATGCTGAAGAGAAAGAAAAAGATCCTAACGGTGCTGGTCCGGTGATCAAAAACACAGTCTGGAAAGATGAAAAAAGTCTATGGTGGGAAGAGATGTGTTTCAACCTACAAAAAAGGTGGAAGTAGTAGAGTATGAGCGAAAATCAGGTGGCAGAGAGTTACAAACCGCAGGAGCTGCGAAAGAAAACGAACGTCTATCTAACGAAGGGAGAATACTAGAAATTTTGAGCAGTTTGGCATTGGAAGAAAGAAGCTTACGAGAAGGTTGATATTGGATTAGGAGATCTGAAAGGAAAGAAGGCTTACCAAAGAGAAGTGTTTTGAAAGTAAACAGAGCAATTTTATACTTAATTTTTTGAACCACATTAAGTCAATGAAGATTATCAGCAAGGAACTAGAGGTGGCCTGAAGCCTTGAGGATGGCAATACTATGCTATACTATATGTCATATTTTAGCATAGTATGTAGCAGTACGGTATATCATAGTATAGACTAGTATGCAGCAATACGGTATGCCATAGTATAGCATAGTATGTAGCAATACGGTATGTCATAGTATAGCATAGCACGCGGTACGGTATGCCATGGTATAGCATTGTATGCAGCGGTACGGTATGCCATAATACAGCATAGTATGCGACGGTACAGTATGTCATAGTACAGCATTGTATGCAGAGGTACGGTAAGCTATAGTGTAGCATTGTTATCCGCGGTATGGTATGTCATAGTATAGCATAGTATACAGCGGCACAAGTGTGGCACTTTTCATGCTACATAAAGGGCATTACATATATGGACAAGTTACTCTCTTAACAAAAGCTTTATTCACACCTTATTCACCCTATGCGTGCGAAAAATGGTTTATTGGCTAATTGCTTTGTGCTTTCCACATTTCTTGCTCACTCGCCGCTTTTGATACGAGCAGTTATCGGCTGGTCTATTCTTCAGTGTCCTGGACACAGCACGGGAACCACAGAAATGGTTAAATTGATAAATGATTTTTAAAAAAGTCAAAAATGTCAGAAATGGCATTCGGTTGGCTAGTGCCTGGGCTCCAGAAACTGCTACAAAAATCTAAACGAATGAAAAAGTCTCAAATAGGAGAATGAGTGATGGACGATATGATGTAGGACAGAGAGGATTTGAGACATAGATCGACCCTAGTTAAACTGGGATTCAAGAAAGATGATGATGATGATAAATGATTTAAAACTGTTACTTCAATTTGTGAATTTAAGCATATCGCTCTCTCTCTATCTCTTTCCCCTCTCTCTCTCTCTCTCTCTATCTCTCTCATTCTCTCTCTCTCTATCTCTTCCCCCCCCCCTCTCTCTATCTCTCTCATTCTCTACTATTCTAAATCTAATATATTGAATATATAATATATCTATTATATCCAATATATTTAATATATTTATCTATTTATCTATTTATTTTAATGAAATATATTTAATATTATCTAATATATCTAATATATTTATCTATTTATTTTAATCTAACATATCTAATATATCTAACATATTTATCTACTCATTTTAATCATATTTAATGCACTTCAAAGGACGGAGATATATCTAATATACCTAATATATGGTATATCTAACATATGTATCTACTCATTTTAATCATATACATTTAATGCACTTCAGAGGACGGAGATGACTTCTGTAAGCTGACTCCTGAGGGTAGGGACTTCCTAGGAGACCTCCGTGAGACTAAGAGCGGCAGGTTCTGCCAGGCCTGGTCCTCTCAGACCCCCAACAAGCACAACTTCACCGTCGACACCATGTACCCGGATAAGAGCGTCGTACTGGCCGAGAATCGATGCCGTAACCCCGACCCCACGTTCACTCAGGGGCCCTGGTGCTACACCATGGACCCCTCTACACCGTGGGAGCTCTGCAACGTCCCTGATTGTCCGGGTGGGTTAATCGCAATAAATATATTATATATATATATATATATGTAATATATATATATATATATATATTTATATACAAATCTATTTAAATATATATATATATATATATACATATATATATATATCATATAATACCTCTATTATTATTATTATTATTATTATTATTATTTGTTACTTATTCATAGGAACATATTACAGTAGGTGTCATAGTTTTTTGAAAAAATTATTGCATATAAATAGTATTATTATTAGATATATTATTATTTATAAATCTATTTAACATATTAATCTAAATAATTCTAATATTATTAATGGATCAGTAAAAAATAAAAATAATTTAGATATATAAATCGATGCAATTCGATGCAATCGTTTAATAGCACTCATGTTTGCTTGATTTGATGTAAATATTATCCATTTATCTTTGACATAAAGTTATTTATGCCCACGTAAAGTTGTAGTTTAAATTTAAATTTCTTTGCTCCGATTTATGGATTTGTAAGCAAAATCGATTACATGGGAATTGATGTAATTACTGATATAACAATTAGGGGACGAATCTGAGGATAAATCTCTATTGTGTTGAATTATATTGGTACTGATGTTGTTCTTAAATAGAGTTACTTTAAATTGTATATTGTTTGAGTCATAAACACTCCATTTTCGTCTATCAGAATATTATCCTTATAATTGAAAGAGACAAGACGATATTTAAATTTTGTATATCGATGATCATCACCTACCCTAATTTTAGATTTTCGATTTTCGATTTTCATTTTAGACTTTAGATTTATTCTTATTTATATAATATATTGTGTTTCATATTGAATTCTAAAACTATCCAGATAGAGAACATTAATCTGCTTAGAAGAGGAAATGATAGAGAAAGGGAAGATTACATACTATGATGAAGAAGAGCCTAGTATGAAGTTGTATGACTCGCGCAATATCAAACAAGTCTAACTAATAACAATATCATTGAATGGACTAGATATTAAACATTTTGGAGGGTTGTGGTAAAATAGAGCTACATTTAAAATAAATTAGTTAATCGACAAGTAATTAATTTATTCTGTACAATATGAAATTAAAATATAATATTAAAAGGCTAATGAAGTTTAACGGTAGCTTCCAATCTCCATATTGCCTCCGTGACGGACTAGAATTAAATTCGTACCCTGTACCTAGCAATCCGCAGTCGAGTATTTTATCTGCACGCTGCAAGCTCAGCTCACAACGAACACTAATTAATCAAACCGCTGATTCATTGATTGATTGATTGATTCCATTTCATGGATATCATTAACAGAGATACTTAATGTATATTCGTAGCTGTAACACCTTCATTCTGCAAGCAAACAGTCCACGGCAGAGAGTTCAAAGGTCACCTGACGGTCACTAAGAGCGGCAGGCAGTGCCAGAGTTGGGCTGCCCAGACTCCAAACCGTCACTCGTTCACTGACGATCATCTGTATCCGGACGGAAGCGACCTGATAGCGAGCAACAGGTGTCGTAACCCTGACCTGACCTTCAACGACGGACCCTGGTGCTACACCACCGACCCTGCAGTGCCCTGGGAGCTCTGTAATGTACCGATGTGTGCAAGTAAGCCGGCTAATCTATTCCAATAGTAATATTGACCAGTGTATAACAATAATATAATCTCTCTCTCGCTTAGTGCACTGCCTACTGGCAGGTCCATGGTATATAACGCCTCCACTCTTCTCTGACTTCCGCCTTCCTCTTCATTTCCACATATGAGTGGATCTATAAATCATCTAGCATACCCAATCTCAGCCTGCCCCTGCCTCTTTTTCCTTCCTTATTATTATAATATAATAATAAGATAATAATGATAATAATTCATTCATTCAGCATTACTCTATCTTACGGCTAATAGTAATGAATTAATTCAGCATTATCGTAGCGTCGTTCCAGTTGAAATGAATTTTATTCAGCTTTACTCTATTATGTTTCTTAGATCAAACCTTTTGCAAAGAAACCATCGCTGGGCGAGAATTCAAGGGCGACCTGAGAGTAACTAAATCAGGCAAGACCTGTCAGAGCTGGAGGGCTCAGACTCCCTGGGCGCACAATTTCACCTCAGATTTTATGTTTCCGGATGCCAGTATCGTAGAGGCCGACAATCGTTGTAGAAATCCCGACCCGACCTTCCCGGATGGTCCATGGTGCTTCACCACCGACCCTAAGACCCGACTGGAGCTATGTGATGTGCCCATATGTCAGCGTGAGTGGATTCTTTGAGCAAACTAAACTTAGCAAGTTATATGAGTGTAGTATAAGTTATAAATAATAAGTTGTATAAGTGTAATATAAGGTATATATAGTAAGTTATGTAAGTGTAATATTAGTTATATGTAATAAGTTATATAAGTGTAAGAGAAATTATATATATTAAGTTATATAAGTGTAGTATAAGTTATATATATTAAGTTATATAAGTGTAGTATAAGTTATATATATAATAAGTTATATAAGTGTAGTATTAGTTATATACAATAAATTATATAAGTGTAGTATAAGTTATATATAATACGTTGTATAAGTGTAGTATAAGTTATATATAATACGTTGTATAAGTGTAGTATAAGTTATATATAATAAGTTATATAAGTGTAGTATAAGTTATACATAATAAGTTAATTAGCTTTAGCGCTAGCTATTGCCTTTTATTCATTTATAGCTTTTATATATTGTGTAATTTATCATATATGTACATGCAGTATTAACATGTGTATATATAATAGTATATATATATATATATATATATATATATATATATATATATATATATATATATATATATATATATATATGTATATATATATATATAAATGAATATATATTCAGACTGGGGCATAAAAAACAATCCCCTAGCGAATTCTCAATAACGTCAACAAAACTCCAAATATTTATACTAACTTATCGGGTCTTCTAGAGGAGGAATTTCTGCGTATATCCTGCAAATTTCGTGAAAATATATTCAGTGTTAAAGAAATTACAGCGTTTCTACGAGAAAAGTGCTAAAATAAATTTTTAACAAGGCTTTTCGAAATGTCAGTCGTTCCATCTTAAGAAATTAAAGACCCTGATAATGGATAGTTTACGTATATGGTGGAGTATAAGTATACACTACCTTTTTAGCTGCTCTATTAGAAGATGTTTAAAATTCGTTCTTCTCTTAAAATTATTCCACAATTATGAAGAAAAGTTTTTGTACTTTTGTTTAAATAAGGCTTGTTATAATTGATTTGAACATTTTTCCAGTAAAAATGTTATATTTTTGTGCTATTCAAGATATATTCGCCAAATTTGCAAGTTACGTGCAGAAAGTCGTCCTCTAGAAGCTCTGAAAATTTTGTAAAATTATTTTGAGTTTTGTCGAAGTTATTAAAACTTTTGATCGAAAAAACCTTGTTAAAATTGATTTTAGCACTTTTATCTGAAAAACGTTGAAATTTAGTTACTACTTAATAGATTTTCTCTAAAATTGCAGATTATATGCATAAATTCCTTCTCTAAAAGCTCCAAAACTTTTTGCATAAATAGTTTGATTTTTGTTGAAGTTATTGAGATTTCGCTAGGGGATTTATTTTGCCCCAGTCTGTATATAAATATATATGCATCTATAGGCTTATCGCTCATTAATTGTCTCTCCTAAGTGTGTACATATGACTATAAAACTTGATTCATTGAATCTTTTTCATTATCTATTTAGTCGATCAATATAAATAATAAACAAAATAAGATAAAAAATAGTAATATTTGAAGGTAGAAGAAAATTCGTGAATACATGTTGATCTCCTATGATCGTAGGTACTCCGCCTTCTTTCTGCAAAGAGACGGATGCCGGTAGAGAGTTCGCAGGTCACCTGACGGTCACAAAGAGCGGCAAGCCGTGTCAGAGCTGGGCGTCCCAGACACCCAATCCCCATCCTTACACCGCCAACTCTTCGTATCCAGACAAGACTGTCGCTGATGCCGGTAACAAATGCCGTAATCCGGATCCGAACTTTCACGTTGGACCCTGGTGCTACACTACTGATCCAGTAGTACGCTGGGAGGAATGCGATGTACCGCCATGTCCTAGTAAGTATCCTTCATGTATCAATCAATCAATCAATTAGAATTTAACGTACAGTTCCTCGTCATAAGGCAATATCAGGGACGTGTCTTGCAGACTCTACACAAACAGGCGCCAAAGCACCACACGATGACGACTGAGTAAACAGAGACCACAAAAGAACGCGAGATCAAAACAGTGCAAGTATCAATGTTCCATGACTCCAGACTCCCAAAATGCATTGCTAGGTTCAAGAAACCGTGGCCAAGCATCAACATTCGCAATGCTGATGTACTTTTTCATTCATTTATAAGCTAATATTGGCGGTTATAGTTTTTTTAGCAATGCGCGATGTTAGTAAACGGTACCAATGGCATTGCAGTGTAAATGCCTCATCGGCATTATAGTCTAACTGATTATTTGCATTTATAGAGAAAAATTGAATCTAAAAGTGGTCTTCTGTAACTGCTTTGGTTAACACCGAAGAATCATACTCACCTTTAAATTGAAATTTTCTCATATGCTGCTGCTGGTTCTCTTAATAATAACTGGATCTAGTGAAATAGTTCAAATAAGTTTTGAAGCTGCAGCACAAGCAGGAAGAAGTAATTGGTGCAGAAAATTATGGAATGTCAACGTAAATTAATAGAAGATTTTTCTAACGTAGGCTTCGGAATAAGGCATTAGTAGCATAGTCCATTTAATTTTAGTTATGTTTCTGTAATTGTTATGTAAGGTCAAGCGAATTGGATATCTTATTTCTCTTAGTTATTCACTACATTGTTGCGTTTGTATCTTAGTCTAAATTTAAAAAAAATTAAATTGTAATAGATCTGTCAGATTTGTGTATGCCGGACTAAAGAGAATTTTATTTTAACAGGTTATAAAAGGTTGAAGGAGTAATTCTTTTGTCATAAATCATCCATGCTACATAACATCGGGCTTGCTTATTTTTCAGTTACATGCTTTAACTAACTAATCTTTATTTTATTTAGGCTATATATTATTTTGACCTTAATATTTTTATATTCTATAGAACCCAAGAAGATATTCTGCAATATAAACAAGCAAGTATATACTATTATTTTGACTTTAATTCTTATTCAACATTGCACACGGAAACATTATGCAAGAGCAGAAAGCAATTACATTTATACATTATTTTGATTTTTAGTTTGATATTGTTTATTTATCAGAGCCCACGGAAACATTCTGCAAGAGAAGCAAGGAAGGTTTTGAATTCCAGGGCAATCTGAAGGAGACCAAGAGCGGAATCATCTGTCAGAGTTGGTCGTCTCAGAGTCCGAACAAGCACAACTTTACGGACGACAAGTTGTTCCCGGATGGTTCGGTGCTGGTGGCAGGAAATCGATGCCGTAACCCGGATAAGAACTTCAAGGACGGCCCCTGGTGCTTCACCACTAATCCCAGCGTGCCTCGAGAACTCTGCAATGTACCGCTGTGTCCAGGTAAACTGTATGGCATGGATTCTCTTGCAACGACGCGTCATTGACTTGTCAATGACGTGCACTACGATTAACCTTTGTCAGTCTCTGGCTTCTTAATCACTTCTAAAAGACGGACCAGGAATTTGAATCTAGATAATTTATTTCCAAGATTTATGAGCACCCTATCTGTTCGGCTATAATCCCGTCCTATGTCGTCATCGAAAGTTGCAAGAAATTTAATGACTTAGAAACTTAAACGGTCAAAGCCAAATGTAAGCTTAACGTCTTTTTCCTTCTAGAATAATACGTCAGAGACTGAGAGATCATTGAATTTGAACCCTATGAAACTACTCTTACTGATCCGCTGTCTCTTTTAATAAATCTAATAGATTACAATTGATCTTCTTGAATTTAGCATAAATATGTAATTCTTATGCATAATATATGCTAAATTTACCCCGTGTTGTGTCCCGGTTGTTTGAAGCCTTGACCAACTGGTGACTGCAAGTGTCAAAAGAAGTCGACTAAAGCACTAAGATTCAAACCAACGTCTGAAAGGGCATTCGGTTGGTGAGCGCCTAGCCTCCAGAAATGGCAACAAAAATTTAAACGAATGGAAAAGTCTCAAATAGGGGATTGACTGCTGATATGATGTAGGACAGAAAGGATTTGAGACAGTCTCTTGGTATCCCGACCCTGGTTAAACTGAGATTAAACGGAAGGTGACGATGAATAACAACAATTATAACAACAATTAGAGTGCTACAGTCATCATTGATAACATCGAGCACTATAAATGATGTGATCCTCATGCACAACATTTACAGATGCGGCCCCTGCTTTCTGCAAGTCGACGAAGGCAGGTCGAGAGTTCGCAGGGCACCTGACGGTCACTAAGAGCGGTAAGCCTTGTCAGAGCTGGGCCGCCCAGACTCCCAACAAGCACGCCTACACACAGGACAGCATGTATTCTGACGGCAGCGCTAGGATCGCCGATAACCGATGTCGCAACCCTGACCCACAGTTCAACGACGGCCCCTGGTGCTACACCACCGACCCTGCATTATCCTGGGAGCTCTGTGACGTGCCTGACTGTCCAAGTATGAACTGATTCAATTAATTAATTAAATTTAATTCTATTCTATTTATAGTAAAGTTCTAAAGCTAATTATTTCATTCATTAAATAGTTTATTTTATTTTATTCCATTCTATTTATAGTAAAGTTCTAAAGCCAATTAATTAATTCACTTATTAGTTAATTTCATTTAATTCAGTTCTATGTATACTTTATAGTAAAGTTCGAAAGCCAAAGTTATCGTCGTCAGTGTAAATCCTGGGCTCGCCTGTCACTGACATCGCTTTCGAGTGAAGAAGCTGACGTTAACATTAGCCTTGCCAGCTTAATCTTTTATCTCCCGGAAACGATATCGGTGACGGGAGAGCCAAGGGTTTGAATGCACACATACTGATACGCGGTCGGATATCTTGCCGATATTGTGTCTGGCCTCACTTGTTAGTTGAAGCTGTCATTTTGTGTAAGTTTTGTTGTGTAAATTTTTTAATAGTGTAACATTATTTGTAGTCGAGTAGATAAAAACGAATGTGAGACAGCAATTTCATCCAGTTCAGAGTTATAGTTCAGAACTGGGCGTCAGTAAGTCTGCATAAATTCAATAAACACGTATTATATTTCTTTGTGTTTGTTGTGCAGTATACTTAGAACAAAACAGTGAATTTATATTGACAAAAAACTATGTCAGAGAGTTTTATTTGAAAAGAATATTCTTAAGTTTTTATGATTTAGATTTAGCCCGACACTAGCTAAACTGGGATTCAAGGAAGATGATGATAATGATGATGATGTTGATGATGACGACGACGACGACAATGACGACGACGACGATGACGATGACGATGATTATTTAAGATTAGTCTTGATTGATTAAATCTTTCGTACACTTGTGCAGAGCTGAATAAAACCTATTGCAAGGAGTCACAGACGGGAAGAGATTTTAAGGGAGACCTGAGGCAGACAAAGAGTGGTAAGACATGTCAGAGGTGGGATTCCCAATCCCCCGTCCCACATAACTTCACTTCGGACTTCATGTTCCCAGACGGCACCGTCAAGCTGGCGGAGAACATGTGCAGGAACCCTGATCCAACCTACCCGTCCGGTCCCTGGTGCTTCACTACTGATCCGAACACCAAGTGGGAACCCTGTGATGTGCCGATGTGTGATGGTACGTCTAGGTTATTGAATTTATTTTACTTTTATTAATATTCTTATTATTTTATGAATTATTTGAAAAGTCATAGGAAGCTCATAAATTGTAGATATATTTTTGTAATCATATTGCTTTTAAATATTATGGTACTTTCGAGTTATTGAATTTATTACTATTTCATTCATATTATTAGCGTATAAACTCTTGTGTGAGTTATTTTGAATAATCTTACTGATACACTTACGTAATAAATAGACGGCATAGAAGCTCAAGATAGTTATTGTTTTCTAATTAATTTGTAATACTTTTTATCTGACTAAGTATTTATGAATCTTATCGTCATAAATCATACTTATAATCCGGACCGGCGCCATTTAGGATCTCTCTTCTTTTTCTTCAGCTTATGATTTCTTCTTCAAATCATTTTGTTGAAACGACTTGTAGTTACGTGTAATGGGCATCGTCCCTGACATCATCTTTACATGAGGAAACATAACATAACGTACAATAACGGTACACTGGGTCAGGATACACAGATGCTTGTTTAAGACCCATTTCCTCCTTAATCTCCATGGTTATTAGTAATCGTTGCCTTTTGATGGCGCATCAATTGCAGCCGGCGCGGATTTAAGAATAACCTTCCATCACCCTGGCATTTTTTCCTTCCTAAGCTTTTACCAACACTCGGTCTTCCAAGATGGTCACCCACAAAGTACTAACCGAGGTCGATGCAGCTTAACTTCGAAAATTGACGCGCAACTAAACCAAGTGCTCTAATCCCGCCGCCAAACGGACCTCAATTCTTTATTAGTTAATTAATATTATTAATTCATGTATTTCATTTATCATAAGCAAATCACAATTGGCATACACAATAAATAGTTAGAGCACATGAACGGAATTAAAGCCCCACAAGTGTCGCTTACATATTTCGAATTTAAAAATACAAACATTTGCAGTAATTATTAACTATGTTCAATAAAAGTTTTAGTATAGGCCATAATTATGTGCCAAATAAATTAACGGTACATGAAATATAATTCTTGAGACTATCAACAATATGTAGATCTAACTATATATATATATATATAATTTATTTCAGTACTTATTTATTTTTACTCTCTCTGTCTCTCTCTCTATCTCTCTCTATCTCACCAGTTTCTCTGCTTCACTACGGTCTCAAGGCTCAAAGTCTTGTACAGTCAGTGGCTTATTTTGTGGTTTACTTGCTGGGCCCGTCACTGTATCAACAAGTTGTTACAGCATAAAACTTGTGACATCTCTGACACTATGAAATATTTTGTGAATTAAATAATTAATTAATTTATTTATTTATTTGAGGAGACAAGCCTTTATTAGTTAATTAGTATTATATGTATTTCAGCCGAGATATCGTTCTGCAAACAAACGCAGGCAGGCAGGGAGTTCATAGGGCATCTGACGGTGACCAAGAGTGGTAAACCCTGCCAGGGTTGGGACAAGCAGACCCCTAACACCCATCGCTACACCGACGATAAGCTCTACTCTGACGGTAGCGTCGCCGTGGCCGGGAATCGATGCCGTAACCCTGACTCATCCTTCCTAGCAGGACCCTGGTGCTACACCACTGATCCATCGGTACCCTGGGAGGAATGCGATGTGCCCTTCTGTCCAAGTATGTTAATGAAAAAACAAACTATAGTCTATATAGAAATGATGGTTCTATATTTTTTATAAATTACTAATTGTTAGCTAATGTTGAAGATTATAATATTTTACTACTTATTATTTTTACTTTTTATTTGATGAGAAAGGAATTTTGATTGATTTATCATTGTATCCCGAACCTAGTTAAATTGAGATTCAAGGGAAGATGATTTTGATAATCATCATTATTGCTCGCCCGTCACTGGCATCACTTTCGAGTGAGGAAACTGACGTTAACATTAGTTTTACCAGCTTTTTTTAGTGATGATGCTGGTTATAATTGATTGGCTAATTAACTGGCCGGCTGAATAAACTGTTTTACTAATGAACTAAATAATTTAGTCAATCAAGTCTCTAATTAATTGATTAATATCAATCAAATAATCTATTGCTAATAATCAAATATCTAATTAATTGGTTGATATCAATCAATTAATTGCTAATAATCAATTATCTAATTTACTATCGATTTCAATCAATAATAGAATGCTTATAATCAATTATCTAATTAATTGATTTATATCAATCAATTAATCGACTACTAATACTCACTTATCCAATTACTTTGTATCAATCATTTAATTAATCAATCATCTTGTGCTATCAAAGTGGAAACTATAGCCAGTTATCTAATTAATTGACCGAAATCAATTAGTCAATTATCTTTTGCTATTACAGAGGAAAACTCGACGTTCTGCAAGTCTACGGTAGCGGGAAGAGATTTCACGGGAAACCTCAGGGAGACGAAGAGTGGAAAGATCTGCCAGAGCTGGACCGCTCAAACACCCCACGCCCACAACTTCACCGCCGACAAACTCTTCCCGGATGGCACCGCCAAACTGGCGGACAACCGCTGTCGTAACCCCGACGCCACCTTCGCCAACGGCCCCTGGTGCTTCACCACCGACCCGGCCACTCGCAGGGAAGAGTGCAATGTCAATATGTGCGATGGTAATGTCACATTTGTTATTCTCTATATTATTGTAAATTATTGTTATAATTTTAGTATTTTAAAATAATGCAGGTCAGTATGAGTTTGTGATCGAGATGTAGAGTGCAATGTCAATGTGATGTGCGCGACGGTCATATTATTATATAATATTTAGTCTAAATTTTATTATATTACTATAATTTAATGCTGTAATTTTAGAAATATAATATTTAGGTCAGTATGAGTTTGCGAACTAGTATTGCGAGTGCAATGTCAAGATGTACGATGATAATGTCAAACGTATTATTAATATTTTATATTATTCATAATTGTATTTTATTTTATGAGACAATATTTAGTTTAATACGTATGCTGATATTTTTATACAAAATTATGGTCATTCTTCTGTCATATATGTACGTTGTTGAATACCCCTTATATTAGCTTTGATCTGAAATTTCGTTGTACTGAAAGCAAAAAGTAGCTCGTTAAAGGGTTTTATAGCTTTTCCTATCTAGAGAGTAATTAAGAACTAAACGAGATTTGAACCGTCTCCTAAAATATTCAGAAATGATGCTGATGATGTTTTATCAACTTGAGATATCAGTAGTTTTCTTCGTTGATTGAAAGTTCGAGATATTCCTAGTTTAATTCTGCAGTAGAATATGATTAAAAATGAATTACAATACTTCCAGTTTTGGAATTTTCCAAAACTAAGCAAGTACTATTGAAAGTATTCTGACCTGAATTTTCTATGGTTTTTCCACTAGACATCACTTAGTCACCGATTTAAATTTATATATATTTTCAGTATCCTCTCTTAGTATTTATTTAAAATATATTCAAAATACATTAGATTATTATACATTTTTTAAACTAATGTCAGCATACATGTATGTTGGTATTATATGTATGTTGTTATTACACTGGCTGGAGCCAGTGGCGAAGTCGATAAGATACTCGACTACGAATCAGTGTGTGCGGGGCTCAAATCCTGGACTCGCCCGTCTCTGTCATCACTTTCGAATGAGGAAACTGACGTTAACCTTAGCTTTAGCTTTTTTATGGTATTTTGCTATGCTCAATATTGGCTGATAATTTTACATGCAGTGGTACCAACTTTCTGCAAAAACACAATCGCTGGTCGAGATTTCAAGGGCCACCTAACGGTGACTAAGAGCGGTAAGCCCTGTCAGAGCTGGGCCTCCCAGACCCCCAACAAGCACAGCTACACCACTGGCAGCCTGTTCCCTGACGGTAGCCCAGAGGCGGCCGATAATCGCTGTCGTAACCCCGACCCCTCGTTCAACGACGGTCCCTGGTGCTACACCACTGACCCCGCAGTGCCCTGGGAGCTCTGTGATGTGCAACTGTGCCCCAGTATGATGATTATTCTCTCCTTATTGACTCCCGATCTGTCGTCTCTTTCATTTCTCCCTCTCTGCTTTTACCTCTCTCTCATATATATATATATATATATATATATATATATATATATACATAGATATATATATAATACAAGTATATATATACAAATAAATAAATATATATATATATATATATATATATATATATGTATGCATTTATATACGTAGATATAGATGTATATATATACATGTATATATATATATATATATGTATAGCTATATATCATATATACTGTATATATAAATATATATATATACAGTATATATATATTACAATATATGCTGTATATATATATATATATTACAATATATATACATATATTGTTTCTCTCGACGATCTATTTTACGTTATGGAAGCATATGATATCCAGTAAATTATTTTCAAATGATGTATAGTTTAATAATTTATCTAACTATTTAATGATAGTTTTTTTTTGATACTTCAGAAATATTTGCTTATTTTTAGCCTAAGTCCTACTCCAAATCTTAATATTAAACGCAGAAATAGTGCACACATTCAAACACACACACACTCTCTCTCTCTCTCCCTCTCGCTCCATCTCTCGAGTTTTTCTATACTTTGCGTTTTATACCTTTGGTTTACTGTTTCGTTTTCTGGCCATGATGCGGTTAATCTATGTTGCATGCATAAGCGTTAGCTGTTTAATAAAATATATCAAAAATGACACTATAGGTTTTAATAAAATGTTAACAATTACCAAATAGCGTTTTCAATTTCAACGATAAAATTGAATTTTGTGCAAAGTAAATAAAATCTAGTTTAATTATTTGATATTAATTTCCTGCAATTGTAAATATTCTCTGCAATTGTAAATGATCACTATACTTTTAGAACCCGAAGATTTCTTCTGCAAGACCTCAGTCGACGGCAAAGATTTCAATGGAAAACTATCTCAGACCAAGTCTGGAAGATCATGCCAGACCTGGGCCTCACAGAATAGGACTGCCTATCCATTCATCAAGGACTCTGCCTTCCCAGAAGGATCTGTCGCCAATGCCGGGAACCTATGTCGTAATCCGGACCCTGGTATAACGGATGGACCATGGTGCTTCACCACTGATCCGCTGGTCAAGTGGGAGTACTGCTCCGTGCCTCTCTGTGAAAGTAAGTATGTCTGCGTTGTTGAAGTATTTCGGTTTGGGTTTGTCTCAGTAGTATTCGATGTTGTCGCTGATGACAGTAGCACTGTAATTGTTGTTATATTCCGCGAGAAAATTATTGTAAGAATCTTGAGAAACTATATTTAAAGAGAATAATGATAAGTTTATTTCATTTTCATTTAAAATATAGGATTAGTAATATTATTTTTCTAGTGCACTGCCTAACGGCAGGCCCATGTGTGTAACTCTTCCAATGAATTCTATCCTCAGCCTTTCTTTTCATATCTATATATGAATTTCTTATAAAATCATCCAACATATCATGTCTTGGTCTTCCTCTAACTCTCTTCCCTTGCATTTTTTCTTCTATTACGTCCCTTAGCAAATCACCCCTTATAATACGTATATCCTATTCAGCTTTTCTTTCTGTTTCTTAACACATTTATTAACTGTCTCTCTGTGCCGATTCTTTCAAGAACTTCTTGGTACAGATAGACAGTTAATAAATGTGATATGAAATAAAAAAGAAAAGCTGGAGAGAACATCTGCAATTAGTAATAATGAAAAGCCTGCATACATTGCATTTGTCTATGTCATCAGAGGCTGTACTTAAAAATACCTGGCAACATTTGAAAGCTTTTAAGGACAACAGATAGTTAGGTCAGTTCATATTTCAAAGTCATATTGATAAACTTAATTAACAATATAATAATAATAAAAAGTTATCGTTATTATAAAATTAATAATGATAATAATATTAGAAATTATAATGGTCATATTTAAATAATGGCAATAATCGAAATCATACAACTGATGGACATTCACTGCATTTGAACCACGAGCTTTATTCGCTATCGTAAACCTTGCTGATCCAACAAATGGCTGGTACGTTAAATCTGTTATGCATCACTCTTGATATTCAAATTGACAGTATATTGATAGTATATTGTGAATTGATAGTCAGTTAGGCTGCGATTCGAAACTGTAATCCCTGGCCATCAGGATGTCGTCTATCAAGTAATTTAGCTATTTATTTATTTATTTAGCTATACTCACCACTATGAGTATAAAACTGAACATTTTCATATTATAAACATTTTTAGAGGCAACTCCATCATTCTGTAAAACGACTAAAGCTGGAAGAGAGTTCAAGGGTCACTTGGCCGTCACTAAGAGTGGAAAGCCCTGTCAGAGTTGGGCGGCCCAGACTCCCAATCCTCACGGATACACGGACGGGGCCCTGTTCCCAGACGGAAGTGCGGAAGCCGCCGGAAGTCGCTGCAGAAATCCGGACAGTTCGTTCAATGATGGACCCTGGTGCTTCACCACGGACCCTACATTGAGATGGGAAGTCTGTGATGTGCCAATGTGCGAAGGTTGATTTAAAAAAGTGTTGTATTCTTATTGTATCATTGTATTATCGCTGTATTAGCATTGTATTGCCATTGGATCATTGTATTCTCATTGTATCATTGTATTCTCATTGTATTAGCATTGTATTGTCATATATCATTGTATTATCATTGTAGCATTGTATTCTCATTGTATTAGCATTGTATTGTCATATATCATTGTATTATCATTGTAGCATTGTATTCTCATTGTATTAGCATTGCATTCTCATTGTATCATTGTATTCTCATTTTTTTTTTTTTTTTTTGTTATTGTATACTCATTATACTATCATTGCATTCTCATTGTGTCTTTGTATTCTCATTGCATCATTGTATTCTCATCATACTATCATTGCATCATTGTATTCTCATCATACTATCATTGCATCATTGTATCTCATCATACTATCATTGCATCATTGTATCTCATCATACTATCATTGTTAGCATCATAGTTAGCATCATTGTACTATCATCATACTATCATTGCCTCATTGTTTTCTCATTATATTTCATCTCATAATGCCTCTATCTCCTTTACATACTTGAAAAACGAAAGCTATATTGGTAGGATTGTATAGATATTCATACCATGGTAGTGCTGTAGAAAACGGTCCGAAAGGTTTTTGAAACCGTTGCTTCTTTCTTAGTAGACAAGAGTTTTACCTACTCAGCTGTCCGCGGAAACTTCAATCTTCTTACACATGGCAGATTGCTTAAATATAAGTTGTTACTTCTGGTGATTTGTTATTTTCATCGCACTTCGGGATTATTCATAATTTTTGCAATCGATACCATACAATACCATCAGTGCTGCTGTGTGTATCTCCACCAGCGTTCTATATCCATGTAGGCCTATTTATTACTGGTGAATCGGAAATTTGAACTCGGGTCTTACTGTTATGAGGCGCACACTCTACCAATACTCAAAACATAACAATAACTCTTTGGACGGTTGTTTATGAGTTATGACTTCAAAAATAATTGATCAATGAGCGTAATATTATAGTACTAAACATATATCGCTCATTATAACAATTCAATGAGCGATGAATGACAATACTGTTGCTCTTGTTGGTTTTTTGTTTTCATCGCTCTTTCATGATTATTGGTAATTTTCGCTTTCGATACCGTACCATACAATCAATGCTGCTATGTGGATCTCCATCGGAGTTGCATATACATATAGTTATTGCTGATGAATCGGATATTTAATCGTTTCTTCAATTAATTAATTAATTAATTAATTAATTTAAACATTATCGACGAGTATACCTTGTTGTACATGTACACTTTTTCAAATATTGCTAAATCAACTGATTGATTCTATTTTACAATTACATTTTACCAGTTCAAAACACCACAATCTGCAAGTCATCCGATGCTGGCAGAGATTTCAAGGGCAACCTCAGGGTCACTAAATCCGGCTACACCTGCCAGGCATGGAGCTCCCAATCCCCCTACACCCACACCTTCACCAAGGACGAAATGTTTCCGGATGGTTCAGCGGCCGCTGCGGAGAATCGATGCCGTAACCCGGACCCCAACAATAACCTCGGTCCCTGGTGCTACACCACGGATAGGCTGGTCAAGCAGGAGCAGTGCGATGTACCGAAGTGCCCACGTAAGAGTTATATTATTGTAATAAAAGCTAATGTCAACGTCAGTTTCCTCAATCGAAATAATTGTAATAATTATTATGGCACATTGGAGAATGCGGCCTCCCAGAGCGTAGAGGAATTATTTTAAATATTTCTTTTTCATCTTTCTTTTAATTAAATAAAGTCTTTCGTTTATCTTATTGTTTAGTCCAGGGCCCTATACAGCCCAAGGCAATTAAAGAAAGGTTATACTTTTTAAATAATAAGATTTAACGTCCGTTTCCTCATCCAAAGATGATGTCAGGGATGTCCCCACAGCACACATCGCTACATATCAATTCACACATATCAATCTGCAAAAGAAATGTGCTGAGGAGAAGTAAGGTCCTAAATTTTCAAATTTAGTAATAAATAAATAATTTAAATTTTCTAATCCCAGCCCCAAACGAATTGGAATTCAATGGAAGATGATGATGTTGGTATAACTATATCGCTTACTATATTATATGTTCATGACTATTTTGCCATAATGCTATTATCTTTTAAATGCAACAAAATAAGCTGTGTTTACTTTTAAACTGTGTTTTACTTTTAAACTTTTTAAAAGGTTTTTTACGTTTACATTTATGTTATGTTTACATTTACATCACGTTTACATTTACGTTTAAACGTTTACTTTTAAACGTTTTTACTTCTAAACTGTGTTAACATGTATTTCTTCTTCTTCTTCTCGAAGTGCCGTGCCTGTTCCAAGCCTGGGCGGTCATGGTCATATTCCTCCATATGTCTCTATTCATTGTTGCTCTGATAATCTTTGTTTCAGTTAACTGCATCCATTTGCTAAGACTCTTAATAAACGTCATCCGCTGTCGACCCTTGCATCTTTTTCCATCTATTATTCCTGTCACTACGGTATTTTCAACATGTATTTACTTTTTGAAATTTGCGTCTAACAGAGGTGGTAGGTCCATGCAAGAAAACCACTGGAGGTCAGGAGTTCAATGGTGAGCTCAATAAGACCAAGAGTGGAAAACCTTGCCAGGCGTGGAGCTCTCAGTCTCCTAATCCACACAGCTACACCGCGAGTGATCTCTATCCGGACGGTTCCGTTGCTGCTGCCGGAAATAAGTGTCGTAATCCGGACAAGAACTTCCAGGCAGGTCCCTGGTGCTACACCCTGACAGCGGGAGAGTGGGAACTCTGTGACGTACCGGCTTGTCCCAGTATGTGTTTGTTATGTTCTAGTTCAGGGTTGGGTAGTGAGATAGAGAGAGAGAGAGAGAGAGAGAGAGAAGAAGAAGAGAGATAGACAGAGAGAGAGGGAGAGAGGGAGAGAGAGAGAGAGGGAGGGAGAGAAAGAGAGGGAGAGACAGAGTAAGAGAGAGAGAGTGAGAGAGAGAGAGATGCAAAGATAGAGATAAGGCTTATTTTCACAGCACAACAATCTCGACATCAGACACAGCAATAAACAGAACCTGATACAGAATCAAGCAAACAATGCAAGAAAACACTGGTCATCACGGAGGGTACATGGTATCCTATATAGCTGAGCAAGCAGCTTGTCGACAACTTATCAGGTTGTGAAGGGGTTCAAATCCACATTCTGTCTATAATTGTAGATTCCTCTTGAGAGGTCCCTGATATCGCCCTCAGGTGTGAAAACGGACATTAAATCTTTATTGTATTGTATTGTATTTTACATCCCTGACATCATCCTTGTCTGAGGAAACGGAATTGACACCTTTATTATTATTATTTGTAGTAGTAGTATTGTATTGAATTGCATTGCATTACATTGTATCCAATTATCTTCCTGACACTGACCTATTACTGAGATAAGCTTATCAATTTTTAGCACTTGTAATTTACTGTAAACATATTAAAATATGTTATCATTATCACTGCGTAAAACAACTGGAGTTGCCTTCGTGGTCTTAGTGAAGCAGAATGTTAGTATACTGCAGAAAATTAAAATATATTGTGGAGAAAAATACAAGAAAATTGTATGGTGAAAAAATTTCTATTCAGTTTATGTTATGCACTGGACTAAGGCGTTCAGCATACAATGCAGAATTCATACAATTTGCTTAGAGATTTAAAAATACATTTCCATTGCGTTAATTTCCTATTCTGCCTTGTAAGAGAAATCATCATTTCGCAATGCCATATTTGCAACTAAAACATAAATTAAAGACGAATGTGTGATTAATTATTTCATTACCTATGTAAACAATGCTTTGACTAACTAATTGATCGATCGACTGGCAGATTATCAGATTCATTGATTAACCAACTTGTTGATTGAATGATCATTTCACCAGCGGAGGCATCATTCTGCAAGAGCACCGCCGAGGGCAGGGACTTCAAGGGACATCTAACGAAGACTAAGAGCGGCCTGCAGTGTCAGAGCTGGGCCAGCCAGTCTCCGAACACTCACCCCTTCACCCGTGACAGCATGTATGCTGACGGTAGCATAGCCCTGGCCGCCGACAGATGTCGTAACCCTGACCCCGCCTACAACGCCGGTCCCTGGTGCTACACCACCGACGCCAAGACCCGATGGGAGGACTGTGACGTACCTCTATGTCCAGGTGAGAATATGAGTCAGCAGTAAATATTAAATAAATTAAGTAATTAATAGTTAGAAAATAGAAGTAATATCAATAAGTAATAAAAGTAATATCAATATGTATATTGATATCAGTAGTAATAACTAAAATATAATAATAGAAAAATAATAACATATAAAATAATATTAATAAATAATCACCATCATAATCTTCCCTTCAATCCCAGTTTAACTAGGGTCCGGGTACGAATAGACTTTCTCCACTCCTCTCTCTCTCTCTCTCTCACTCCTCTCTCCCTCTCTCACTCCTCTCTCCCTCTCTCACTCCTCTCTCACTCCTCTCTCTGTCCCATACAATATCACCAGTCAATCTTTATTTTTTCATATCACCGTAATCACATCATTCCACATCAGTAGTGGTCTACGTCAGTCTAACTTAACCTTCATCTCATCCTTCCAAACTCTAATTATTAAATCTCCTGCCTTTCTCACCATATGACCTTAACACCGCAATCTTGACTCGGTCAATCAAGCCAACATCCCCTCATCAATCAAATAATAGTAGTAAATAAAATAAAAATTAACAAATTTTAGGTAAATAATTAAAAGAGTGTTAGATATGGCTGAACCATAAGCTAAAATAGATGAAGTCAGTTGCGAAGTTGTTTTCTAAACTTTTAAATTCGTTTTGTTTGTTAATCGAATCAGACGGTTTCTGACAGTATCCCTAGCGAAACGGAAACGGGCGTTACACTTTAACTTATAGCTTTACTTATTAAACCTTACACTTACATTTTACATGTATAACCTACACTTAATTTTATTACACTCAAAGATTGATAAATGTGTTCATCTATGACTAATGGAAATATTATTCGAACGATCAACTCTATGATTGATTGATTAATTGAGTGTTTGATTGATTGATTGATTGTTTGTTCGATTGATTGATTGATGGATCGATGGATTGATGGATTGATTGATTGACTGATGGATTGATTGATTTACTGATTGATTGATTGATTCAGATGTTAAGGAAATACCGCTCTGTAAGAACACGGTTGCAGGACGAGATTTTCTAGGAAATCTAAATAAGACAATCAGCGGCTTGACCTGCCAGAGCTGGGACCGCCAGACGCCTAATGCCCACGGGTACACCGCCGATAATCTCTACCCCGATGGATCCGCGGCCAAAGCCGGTGGCCGGTGCAGAAATCCTGATTCAGGTTACACGGAAGGACCCTGGTGCTACACCACCGATCCTGTTGTACGCTGGGAAAAGTGCAATGTACCGCTTTGTGCACGTATGTTTGAGCCATGAATGATATATTATCAATATCAATATCAATAAATATCAATCAATAATGCAAATAGTATTATATTAAAAATTAAATATTTGATAAATTAATAAAATCAATATTTGGATGCAGTCAAACGGTCAGTCAATCAGTTCAGTCTGTTATCAGTCAATCAAACATTCTATCAATAACTCAGTTTATCAATTTTTCACTCTATCAATAACTCAGTTTATCAATTTATCGCTTCATCAATAACTCAATTTATCAATACGTCACTCTGTCAATTTGAAACTTTATGATACTCTAAGATACTCTATTTCACTCTATTTCACTCTATGATAATCTATTTCGCTCTATTTCATTCTATTTCACTCTATTTCACTTTATGATACTCTGTGATACTCTATTTCACTCTATGATACTCTATGATACTCTATTTCACTCTATGATACTCTTTGATACTGTATTTCACTGTATTTCACTCTATGATACTCTATGATACTGTATTTCACTCTATGATACTCTATGATACTCTATTTCACTCTATGATACTCTATGATACTCTATTTCACTCTATGATACTCTATGATACTCTATTTCACTGTATTTCACTCTATGATACTCTATGATACTGTATTTCACTCTATGATACTCTATGATACTCTATTTCACTCTATGATACTCTATGATACTCTATTTCACTCTATGATACTCTATGATTCTGTATTTCACTGTATTTCACTCTATGATACTCTATGATACTGTATTTCACTCTATGATACTCTATGATACTCTATTTCACTCTATGATACGCTATGATACGCTTCAGACGCTGCCGGTTTTTGCAAGACCTCAGCCTCTGGTCGGGAATTCAAAGGACACTTAACTAAGACTATCGGAGGCTATGACTGCCAGAGCTGGAACGTTCAGACGCCCAACCCCCATCCCTATGTCCAGGATTCCATGTTCCCGGATGGTTCGGTAGCGGTTGCGTCCAATCGCTGTCGAAACCCGGACACAACGTACAACGAGGGTCCCTGGTGCTACACCACTGATCCCACAGTACGCTGGCAGAACTGTGACGTGCCCATGTGCTAAACAGGTGTGGGGTTAATTTTATTTTATTTTTCTCATATTACATATTATTTTCGTTGTTGTTGTTGTTGTTATTATTATTATTATTATTATATTTCTACTACTACTACTACTACTACTACTGCTACTGCTGCTGCTGCTGCTGCTGCTGCTACTACTACTACTACTACTACTACTACTACTACTACTACTAGCATTATTATTATTATTATTATTATTATTATTAGAATTGTTATTATTAGCATCTTTTCCTTAGCACATTTCTTTTGCAGATGGCTTTGGGTGAGTTGATCTGCAGTGACGTGTGCTGTGGGGACGTCCATGACATCATCCTTGGATGAGGAAACGGACGTTAAACCTTTATTATTATATTATTATTATTATTACTATTATCATTGTTAGCATTAGTAGCAATGTTATCATAATTATTGGTATTATTGTTGGCATTACGATTATTATTATAATTCCTATTGCTTTTAATGATTAGCATTAATATTAGCAATACAAATATGATCAGCATATTGCTTATAGAGCATATTGCTTATAGAGCATATTGCTTATAGAGCATATTGCTTATAGAGCATATTGCTTATAGAGCATATTGCAGCTGGACGAAATTTAGGAATATTATTTGATCAGCCTGTAATATATATTCTTTGTCGGTTCGCCCAAGATTCGACCCAAATCCTCTCGGTTAGCAGCGAAAGTTTTACCAATGCGACAAATTCTGTACCAATTATTGACAGTGATTTATGGATAGAGTAATATATTTGATAGTGATTTATTTATTAAGTGTATTTTTATAACGTGAGATATTGATAGAGTGGTCTATTTTTCTAATAGTTTTTTCACTCTATGATACTCTATGAAACGGTTTTAAAATGCGCATAATATCTTCATGTAATCTGTATAGTATCGCGCTCTCAGTCAATGATATACCGCGACTTTGAAGCAGGGTTTTGCACAATGTGGTTCCAATTCTACTACTTTATTTATCACGTGCAACATTTCAGTGGTTTTTTAATCACTCTAAGATTGAACTAATACGCAAATAATTAGTACCTTTAAACAGTCTCTTAGCAATTGTGCGATTGTAGTATTTATATTTTGGTTGACTAATTCAAGAGTCTGAAGAAGAAGCTATTCCGAAGATGGAGCGAAGTGCATCAGCACATTATTCAATTCTTCCGTCATCGTATCGCTCTAGATCTGCATCATTAACAAACACAGATTTATTTTATTTAGTATTTTGTCGAAGAGAAGAAGAATTGGACATCTTAGCCAAAATTTAGAACGTACATCAGTGTAATAATTAGATAATATCCGAGTGACTTTAAACTTTATACCTAATTTATAATGGTCTATTTATTGATCCATGTAGGCCTAAGTAATATTTAATAAATAAAAATTAAATAAAAAATTGTTATCTTTAAATCTGTGTAAAATGAAAAGATTTATGAAAAGTTCGATCGTGTTAATTAGTACTAAAACGTCTGCAAAGAGTTAAATAATAATAAAGCGAAGTTTCACATATTTGTCTGTATCCCAAGAGCTGTCAGAGATTGACTTGGTTAGGATTTGAACGAATGGCCTCCTGCTTCTCAGGAAAACGTGTTATTCATTAGGTTATCCAACTAGTACGTATAAAATTGGCTTTTGATAGTATTGACGGATTAGTAGTGATGAATTCATAGTTATGATGGATTAATATAATGGATATATAGTGACTTGTGCTTTAGGGACTTCCCTGATATCATCCTGGAATGAGGAAACCGACGCTTAAAGTTTATTATTATTATTAATTTATTTTTATGCCCTCGACTGTATAGGTTTCCACTCCCAAATGCCGTGTCACCAAACGTACCGCGGAAACAAACTGCACTGTCTCGCTGAATTATTATTATTATTATTATTATTATTATTATTTATTATTATTATTACATATTATTATTATTATTATTATTGCTATTATTATTATTATTATTTTAAGCTAAAACATCGTCGAAATGAGATAATGTAGAGGTATGGAATGTTACTGAATGTATACATACTAAATTTAGTTAGCCTATTATTATACAATTAGATTTTTATACTTTACTTATTATCATAGTCAGTCCACATGATGGCATTTTAACTATGTCCGCTGAAAGTTAAACGTTGCTGATTGCCGCAGGGAATTATTATTGCTATTATTATTATTATTATTATTATTATTATTATTATTATTATTATTAGTAGTAGTAGTAGTAGTAGTATTAAAAGGGAGTTTGCAACAAGAAATTTTAGAGTGTGCAGTATAGAGATATAGTTCAGATTCAAGGTTCGAAGCAAATGATCTCCCAGTCAAGATATGGTTAAGATACCGACAACTGAAGTTAAACTGGACTTTAGAATTTATTCTTTGCATATTCGTCACACTTCAAAAATATTGAAAACATCATATCGCATTCGCAAAACTAATGTCCTGAAATAAAAACTAATATAGAGCCTATATCTTTCTAATTTATTAAACCTGGTCAATATTTCACGTTTAATCGAACTACACTGAAGTACGAGAACAGCGATACAAATTATAATTTTTACCAATAAAAAATTAGTGGAAACTTTTACATGCATTGCATTATTATTATCATTATGCATGCATACCTAGCTCTTGCTTAGGTTTACAAGCTCTCGACAACAGTTACTACATGTAATAGATCTTGTTAGTTTATTTAAATGATGCCATAACACTTCGCTGAAGAGCATTATTAAACATTCGGTTCTATACCTCTATATTGTTTCTGCAATTCCAAATTTTTTCTACATATCCTGATATTATCAGCATTATGCATTAATGATTCGTCATGATAATTAAAATCAATTTGACTACCACGGGAGTAAAGAGAAATGTGGGAAATTGTTTGATGAAGTATAAATAATAAATAATGAAGATTTAACGGCCGTTTCCTCATACAAGGATGATGTCAGGGACGTCCCCCCATCACATGTCACTGCAAATCAGTTCACTCCAAACGATCTGAAAAAGCATGTGCTGAAGAGAAAGAAAAGATCCTAAACGGTGCAGGTCCGGTGATAAAAAACAAGTAGTCGATAGAACCATTACAAACAGTGTATTGAATGACTAATACTAGAGATCATCCAGTTTAAAGAGTCACTTAAGTATGAAGCAGTAAGTCATTAAGAATTAAGCATTCGTCACAACGCTGTCTCGAATGCGCAACCTATCATTTAAGAGGCGACCTCTCTACCTCTGCGCATCGAGGCGTTCACATACAATTTGTTTCCCATACTGGCTGGAGCCAGTGGCGATGTCGGTAAGATATTCGATCGCGGATCACTATATGCGGGGTTCAAATCATGGGCTCGAACGTCACTGACATGGCTTTCGATTGAGAAAACTGACGTTAACATTAGCTTTTACCAGCTTTCTATTTAGAAATAGCTATAGGGCCTAAATATACAGATTTATTGAAGTTGACGTCATTCGTATATTAGGGTGTTGATAAAAGCTAGATTTACTGGTTAATTCTTTGTTTACCATTGATGATATAGATTGCCAAAATAAATATCATTATTATTTACTATACGATAGTTTCTACACAGTGCTGGATGTTGTGCTGGACTAGCGAGTAGTTCTTATTCAAGAACATGACTTCTTATCTCCGGAACATAGTTCTCCTTACCGCTTTCTTTATAGTTTTCAACGGTTAGTTAAAACTATCTCCTAATAACTTTGGGCTGATTTTCTGGATTTTAGAATTTGCATCGTTTTTGTATCTTCCCTCTGGTCGCCGCCTTGATTTTGTCTCAATATTGCTCAATGTTGTCATTGATGACTGTAACACTCTAATTGCTATTATGTTATGTTATTGTTTATATTTAATATGTTAAATATAATGGGTTTTCCCCAAATTATAGAAAGCTGGGCCTATATGATCACTTTGCATAAATATTCAATATCAAATATCTCAAGATAAAGCGAAGTCTTTCAAATTTGTTAAATTTGATACAGCAACAAATTTTTCGAAAGGTTTCAACATTCGATTGAGAGAGAGAGAGAACTATGTTTATTTCGATACACTCAAAATATACAGTGATATGCACAAACAAGGCCGCCAAAGTGGTCACAAGTAACCTATCTAGTTGACCACCACTCAAACATACAAATTGAAAAATATCTAGGCAAACGGAATAAAAACTTGCAATACAAAGAAAAGAGATTCCAGTTGATAAAGTTTGAAATAATAACAACAGAAATAATAACAACGATGGACAATAACTAAAATCCATTGCGTTCATTTCGTCGTTTACAAATTATGAATCTTTTTGTAGCAACACTGTATATAGGTATACCTTTGCTCTAGAATTTGCAAAATCAATATCTTCATTTCTTCACTTAATATCTAATAAATTAATATCTAATAAATTAATATCTAATAAATTAATATCTGATAAATTCATATCTAATAAATTCATATCTAATAAATTAATATCTAATAAATTGTGTCATATATTTCATGCCATTCTCTACGGTTTGAAGCCTTTAACAAACTGTTTTGATCATTGACATGCATTTGTTATCTAAATTATCAGATTATTATTTTTTATTTGGCTGAATTTAATTGTTCTAGATATTTATTGCGAAATTTAATTATGTCTTACATGCATGTAATTTGCATTGAATGAAGTTCGAAAACCTTTGATACCCTGCACTCTACTATAATACTATCTCCTTTCCTTGATGTTTTGCGGTAGATTTGTTCTTTCAGTTGTACGGTATTGTACTAGATTAAGTCCCTTTTTGTGCTGTATTTTGCGATTTTGAAACGTTATAGTTTGTTATTTTATACTAACTGTCTTGAGCTAGTATTGCCAGACTACACTAGTATGCGTTGACTTGCATTGTGATTGAATTACCTTGTTAAACTGGCCTAATTAACATAAGTATTCTGTCCCAAAATCATGTCAACGACTGAACTGGAACTGAATTGAACCTTACACCTACTTATCCGCAGTCTAACGTCTAATCTAATCTCTGTCGGCTAAGCAATGTCGCATTTAACTGAGGTGTACTGTAGCTCACTATACACTAATGTTTCCTATTCAGCTATAGGCCTACTATATTTTTCTGCATGTATTGTAATGTACTGAATTGAAGTGTATGTATTGTGTTGCTTTATTTAGTAAGCTTACCTATACGTAAACCTTCATTCCGCTAGCACCCATCCATGGAGAGAGAGAGAGAGAGAGAGAGAGAGAGAGAAAGAGAGATATGTGTTTATTTCAGCATCAACACCAAATCACTTACAAACGTACAGGTAAATATTATTAAATACTAGCAAACGAAATCATACAAAAATCAAACGAAATCAAACATCCATGCAAACATTGTTAAGCATGCACAACAATAGAAAGTAAAGGTAGGCCTACATATTACCATGGACTGAATATCCCAATTATAGTTCATACCGTTTATTAACCAACCACATTCTGCAGGTTCAATAGTGCTCAATGTTGTCATGTACAACAGTAGAACTCTAATGTTGTATTTCAAATATTATTCTAGCCACTGGTGAAGTGGGTGCGGATTGTTCAGATGATGTCAAGTTATTATGTACTCAGGACAACGATGGTCATTACGAATCTTCCTGGCAAATGGTCAGAGCTACTATGTTTGGCCTCTCAGCTGTAAATTGGATGTGCAAGTAAGGGTCGTTTTACTTTCAGTCTGCTTTTATTGAATGTCTTAATAGCGTAGGGGTAATGTCATGAAGTTTTAAATGACAGACCCTGAGGTGAATTGAACTCTCGTGGGTTCGAATCCCAGCCACGCTGATATGAGAGTAAAGTCTCGGACATTCACTGGACTGGCTATACAGTAAATGGTCTAAATTGCCTAAAGATTGAATCATGTGGTATTAAGAGTGATATATATCAACATAGTTGATCATTTCACAATAACGCGTGTTTACTTTTATTTGTTGATACAACACATACATGTATATAAGCAGAAACAAGCATTCCTAGCGAGCAAAGAGAGAAATAGAGACGGTTTGAAGAGAGTTAACATCAAATAGCCTCAGCTCTGTGAGGTAATACATAAAAATATAGCTAGCATGAGCAGACAAATTCTGATTACTAATCCTACTACTATCCTACAGATAGATAGTACTGGATAGATAGATAGTACTAGATAAATAGTACAAGATAGTTAGTACTAGACAGATAAAACTAGATAGATAGCATTGAATTTGCCATTTTTATATCAACAATGTTGTACCAATATATGATTTTTATACTTGTATAACTTTTATATAAATATATCTTATATGTATATATATATATATATATATATATATATATATATATATATATAGTGTATATTATATATAAATATTATATATATATATGGTACAAACAGCACAGAAGGAGAAGATATACTTGGAAGAGTCCTGGAGATTGGAGATAAAATAAGAAATCAAATCGATTACATAACTATCAACGAAAGATTTCGTAATTCAATCAGAAATTGCAAAACTTATTCAGGTGCAGACTGTGACTCAGACCATATTCCAGTAATTTGCAATATACTTATAAAATTAAAAAAGATTGAAAGAAAAGAGAGAACATTAGTACAAGATTTCTCCACTCTAATAAAAGATCAAACTATTCAATATAGATATAAAGTAGAAGTTCAAAATAGATTCCAAGTATTGGCAGAAAATGATGGTCTGAATAACATCAACAACAAATGGGATAATTTCAAAAATGCATTAGTAGTAACAGCAAATGAAATCATCCCAGAAAAGAATATGCAAAGGAAAACTAAATGGATAAATCAGAACATTTTACAATTAATGAAAGAACGACAAAAGATTAAAGATAGAGAAAGTATGGAGTATAGAGTTTCGAACAATGCAATAAAGAAACTTTGCAAACATGAAAAGGAAGAGTGGTTAAACAAAAGATGTGATGAGATTGAAAAGATGAAATTTACAGACACAAGGAAAATGTACAAAGAGATAAATGAAATAACTAATCGGAAATCTAATTGCTCACATAGTAAATGCATCAAGGCTAAGAATGGAGATATTCTCATGACAAAGAAAGATATACTTGATAGATGGTCAGAGTATATCGATGACCTTTTTAAAGATAATCGAATGGAGCTTCCAGAAATAACTAAAGAAATAGCAGGTCCTAAAATCTTAGAAGACGAAGTTAGATATGCCATTAGGAAATTAAAAAGAAACAAAGCAAGCGGACCAGATAACATAACAGCAGAAATGATTCAAGCCACGGAAGAATTTAGCGTAAAAGAGATCACGTCAATAGCAAACGACATTTATGACACTGGCGAATTTCCTAAAGATCTATTGAGATCGATATTTATTGCATTACCGAAGAAACCTGGTGCGGTAGAATGTGACCTACACAGAACTATAAGTCTAATGAGTGTAGTCATTAAAATCTATTTAAGAATTCTGCTAATGAGAATGAGAAATAAAATTAGACCTGAAATAAATCCCGTGCAATATGGTTTTATGGATGATTCCAGTACAAGGAATGCTATTTTCGTTCTAAGAATTCTGTGTGAAAGAGCCATAGAATTAAATAAGGATCTATTCCTTTGTTTCATTGATTATACCAAAGCTTTTGACAAAGTTGGACACAGCAAATTGATTGATCTTCTTCATGAATTTTATATAGATGGCAAAGACATAAGAAGTGTTCGGAATTTATACTGGAATCAAGAAGCTGCAATGAGATATGAGAACGAGTACAGTAGCTTTTGCAAAATTAAGAGAGGAGTAAGGCAAGGCTGTATAATGTCACCAGATCTTTTTAACTTATATAATGAAAATATAATGAGGAATATCAGTGAAATAAAAGGATTAGTAATTGGAGGATACAATCTTAATAATATTCGTTATGCTGATGACATAGTTCTCATTGCCGACTCGAGAGACAAACTTCAAGAAATGTTGGATATTGTAACATATCATAGTGAGGCTAGTGGATTATCTATAAATATGAAGAAAACAGAATGCATGACAGTCAGCAAACTAAAAATGCCACAGCCATGCTTAATCAATGTAAGAGGTCAAAATGTCAAACAAGTTGAATCAGTCATATATTTAGGGTCACTTATTCATCAAAATGGGAAATGTGACAAGGAAATAAACAGAAGAATAGCCATGGCTAAGGAGGCATATAACAGAATGTCAAAGATTTTTAGAAGCCATGAATTATCAATTGATACCAAAAAAAGACTTCTTCAATGCTATATTTTCAACCAATATTGTTATATGGAAGTGAAGTTTGGACAATCTCTTCTGTAATGGAATCGAAACTTGAGGCAACAGAGATGTGGTTCTTTAGAAGAATGCTGCGTATATCTTATAAAGACCACATTAAAAATGAAGATGTTCTACAAAGAATGTCAACTTGTCGTGACCTTTTGAACCGAATACGACGACAACAGATGAAATTTTTCGGACACATCATGCGGAACAAATAGTTGAAAATACCGTAGTGACAGGAATAATAGAAGGAAAAAGATGCAAGGGTCGACAACGAATGACGTTTATTAAGAGTCTCAGCCAATGGATGCAGTTAACTGAAACAGAGATGATCAGAGCAACAATGAACAGAGACATATGGAGGAATATGACCATGACCGCCCAGGCTTGGAACAGGCACGGTACTTAAAGAAGAAGATATATATATACATGTATATATTGTCTTATGACTAAAAGTATATTGGAATATTTTGTATCAAAAATCTTCACTCGACCAATGATAATTAAACGTTTTCAAATAATTTTAAACTTGAATTTATATAGCAGTCATGGCCGAAATCGGTCTTCGATACTACTTTACAGAGGTAGTGCAATAAGCTAAACAAAAATACATTTAATTTAAATTTTATCTAAAATGTCTCCATATGAGTGGAACTTTAAAATCATCTAGCAACACTCCTCCTTGTTTTTATATGCCATATACTTATAAACTTACACATATTGAAATTTCATGTAGAAAATTAACCCGATCGCAATAGTGTTTTGACATCACGACGGAAAGCTAAATAGTTATACTCATGTCTCAGACTATCAGACAATCAGATAGATATAAAGTTTATTTTAAAAATGAGTATAAAACCTTTTGTTTCAAGGGCACATTCTTTGATGCCAGCAACTGTGTTGATGCATCATCAATATGTGATTCCTTTAAATTACTGATATTTACCTTTTATTAAAAGTTCGATTTGAAATTTCTGACAATTCTGCTACAGATTGTACGAAGATATGAATGCATGCTTGTCTTCAAACAGATTGTATGAATATATGTTTACATGCTTGACTTCAAACAGATTGTACGAAATTATATATGTATGTTTGCATGCTTGACGTCACACAGATTGTACGAAGATATGTATGCATGCTTGACTGCAAACGATTGCGAAATAAATGACTACTTGATGAGTAATCGCCCGAGTGTGCTAAATTTGTGCAACAATGTGCCTGAAGGTAATAACTTACTTTTATTATAAATATCCACAAAATTCACTTTGTTATGAAGTCAATTCTTACATAAATTACATGTAGAGCTAATCATCTCTCTCTCTCTCTCTCTCTCTCTCTCTCTCTACTGTTTTGCTAAATGACAGTTCCAAATTAATCCCATTCTACTTTCACATTGCATTTCTAGTACTCCATCCTTTCTTAATTTATTTCTGTCTTAGATTAATTACCAGTTTCAGTTTCTATATTGATGTTTAGCGCATTTTAAATGTTATTTCTAATGCAGTCACAATTCATTCAGAATGCTTAACGATTGCAGTAATGTACAGTGTTATCATATAACATGTTTAACATACTGCAATCTTAGTGGATTCTCTTAATTCGTATAGTATTTAAAAGGATATTTCATAGGTCTCTAACTTAGTTGACTGCAAGGTATTGGTTAGTTAAAAGCCAGAAAATAAAAAGGACTAGAATCAAGAATTAAAAAGCTAATGTTAACGTCAATTTCCTCACTCGAAAAGGATATAATACGAACACAAGCGTAGCATGTGTTTTCCTGAATAAATATAAAACATTTAGAAAAAAACAGTTTCTTTCGCAAGCTTAACAAAGTTCATAATGAGGGTCTACTATGAATAACATCATCATTTTCATACAATCTACTTGGCTGTAACATAACCGGTTTAATATCATGGCTGCATAGTTCGGAGGTCTGACTTTAAAATTGTATTAAAGCTAAGGTAAAGCTAACGTTAACGTCAGTTTCCTCACTCGTAAGCGATGTCAGTGACGGGGAGCCCACGATTTGAACCCCGCAAATACTGATCCGCGGTCGAGTATCTTACCGACTTCACTACTGGCTCCAGCTAGGCATTTGTTCAAGGAGAGTTGGTCTGCTCCATGTATTAACTATTAAGCTTTAAGCCAAGTTTAACGTCGAATAACATTTCAGTGACGAAACGAGCAATGGATTTGAGCCCCGCACCTACTGATCCGAAGTTGAACAACATAGTAGCAAGCAACCGGATCAGCCCATTTATGTTCTCTCTCAAAAACACCCACGCTCTATCATAATTTTAGGCTGATTAACTGTAGCTCTAATTGTATAATTGGTGATGGTCTATTTAGATTTACTATGATTTCCAATTTGATTTTACTTTTATATGTTCGTGCTGTTTGATTTGTTTGCTGTTCTTTTTCTTCCTGTCAAATTTTGACGAATAGAGAAGTAGATATATGTAATTATAATAATTAGAACAAATTCAGTTCATAATTACTTCTACGATACTGCTTTATGTAGGCTTAGAAGCAAGAGAACGGGTGAAGATTTATTTTATTTAGTTTAATTAGGTTTTATTGTCTGCTCATTTAGGCTTAGAAGCAAGAAAACGAGTGAATATTTTATTTAGTTTAATTAGGTTTTATTTTCTGTCCTGAGCAGGGACTGGTAAGGACTGTAGTGTGGAGGAGAGCAACCAATGCTCCTACATGTCTTCAGATATTGCCTACAAAATCAAAACCGAGGGCAGCTCTGCCAGTTGTGAACTCTTCACAGAATACTGCGAGTACGTTTATAAATCTCTCTCTCTATCTCTCTCTCTATCTCTCTCTCTCTCTCTATCTCTCTCTCTATCTCTCTCTCTCTCTCTCTTCTCTCTCTCTGTCTTAGTGTACTTCCCACTGGCTGGTTCATGCTATATAACGCCTCCAGTGAGGAAACTGACGTTGTTCGTATAGCTACGCACATGACTTACGGCACGTGCTACATGGTTCAATATAGTAGGTTTACATTACAGTAGATTAACACGCTGTGATAGCATGATTTTGGTCATCGGACTGAAAATGTTTATTTATTTGTGGTATGATTACCCACATATGTATTTTACTAGAAAAAGAAGAAATATTATTCCACAGTTCGATATCTGACACATTTGTACACTAGATTTTGATGCTACATCCTTTTATTTATAATCAGACAGAGTATAAGAAGATTAATTAGAAATTAGATTAAAAATTAATTAGAAATAAATTAGAAAGTAATTAGGAACTGGTAACTATAAATTTACAGTTAATTTTAAAAGTTAGCTTTTAAGAGACTATTTTGCGGATCGATTAAGGCATTTATGAGTGATTGTTTGATAATTTACAAGAAAAACAACTATTGGTGATTAGGCCTATTTGATAACTTATAAAGCTAAAGGCTAAAGTTAATGTCAGTTTTCTCACTCGAAAGCGATGTCAGTAACGGGTAAGCCCAGTATTTGAACACCGCGCATACTGACCCGCGGTCGAAAGTCTTATCGAAAGCGCCACTGGCTCCAGCCAGAAATACAATTATGAGTACAATACAAAATACAGCCAGAAATACCAAAATAAATACAAATATGAGTGATTGATTGATAATTCATAATGAATGTAATTACGACTGATTGATTGATAACTGATAAAGAATATACTTATGAGTGATAACTGATAAGAAATACAATTACTAGTGATGGATTGATAACTGATAAGAAATACAATTATGAGTGATTGATTGATAACTGATAAGAAATACAATTACTAGTGATGGATTGATAACTGATAAGAAATACAATTATGAGTGATTGATTGATAACTGATAAGAAATACAATTACTAGTGATGGATTGATAACTGATAAGAAATACAATTATGAGTGATTGATTGATAACTGATAAGAAATACAATTACTAGTGATGGATTGATAACTGATAAGAAATACAATTACGAGTGATTGATTGATAACTGATAAGAAATACAATTACTAGTGATTGATTGATAACTGATAAGAAATACAATTATGAGTGATTGATTGATAACTGATAAGAAATACAATTACTAGTGATGGATTGATAACTGATAAGAAATACAATGAGTGATTGATTGATAACTGATAAGAAATACAATTACTAGTGATTGATTGATAACTGATAAGGACCAAGATGACCTGGCGTTGTCTCAAGCAATACGGGTGTGATACCATCGCATCGGAATATAACTGGAATAGAGTCAAAACATCCTGTGCTGATATTGTGGATTTCTCCGATATAGGTAAATTTGTTTAATTAAATGTCATAGAAATCATTAACAAACTTCTCAGTTGACGGCAACTGAAAATTAATAATATAAGCGCTGAAGAAACTTAAATTTATAAATCAGCCATCAAAACTAAAATAATTTTAAAATTTATATTAAGAAGATATTAAGGTATTTCATTGAATGCCAATGTGATAATTAATGAACCCGTTGGCTCGTAACAAAATCCCCTCCTTCGAGGTAGTTTTCCATTTCCTTGCTCAGTTACGCTTAATGGTCTTTAGCGACACGGAGACTATGAAACTGATTCATTGCGTACATAGTGTCTCACAGCCCTCCTATGTCCGGATATAGGATGGCTTGTAGTATAGAGTTTCACTCGTAGCCAAATATTTGGAACTAAAGAGGATGCTGACAACTGCATCCGAGATCGTCAAATTGTGGGGAGCAATTTTGGATGAAAACCTTTATTTTAAGGAAGGCGAATCGTGACAAATAGCATCAGCGAGATATTTGATCAGCGAGATGTTAGATCAGTGAGATATTAGATCAGCGAGATGTTAGATCAGCGAGATGTCAGTTCAGAGAGATGTTAGATAAGCGAGATGTTAGATCAGCGAGATGTTAGATCAGCGAGATGTGAGATCCGCGAGATGTTGGATCAGCGAGATGTCGGATCAGCTAGATGTTAGATCAGCGAGATATTAGATCAGCTAGATATTAGATCAGCGAGATGTTAGATCAGAAGATGTTAGATCAGATAGATGTTAGATCAGCGAGATGTCGGATCAGCTTAGTTCAAGAGATATTAGATCAGCGAGATGTTAGCTCAGCGAGATGTTATATTGCGCAGCGAGAACAATAATAGTTTATATATTTTAAAATACACTTTAAAACACCCTCAAAATGATAGTTATGTTTGTTTATCGCAGAGGATTTGAAAGACACAGCAATAGAAAAACGAGGCCTAGCTCTCAGCATAGCTGCCAGATGGGATTTCACTGGTTTGTCTGATTAAATTTGTTAATTTTCACAAATTTAAAATTATATTTTTCTGCTTAGAACAAAAATTATTATTTAATTACCGTTAAATTACAAGTTCAGTGATCTTAATTGTATATATTTTAAGTATTTTAACTTGTAGCAATTCTATGCACTTGTAGCATTTCAACACACTTGTGATATATTTATATACTCGTGGCATTTCTGTAGACTTATTTCAATAAACTTGTTGGATTTCTCTAGATTTGTAGCATTTATATGAACTTATAGCATTTCTGTGGAATTGAAGCGTTTCTAGAGACTTGTAAGTTTCTAATTGCATTCTTAATTATTCATAGTATTTCTATATACTCGTGGCACTTCTATAGACTTATAGAATCTACATAAACTTGTTTCCTATCTAATGATTTATAGCATTTATATGGACTTACAGCATTTTTATGGAATTGAAACTTTTCTATAGACTTGTACGCTTTTTAAATGTATTATTAATAATTCGAAAAATTGAAGTCAATCTTAAGGTTGTGTATTAAAAGCTTAGGATTTGGCAGGAATCCTTAGATAGCATCCAATGTCCATAGATGTACATAGAAGTCCCTATATTAGGTAATGATCAAGAAAACCGTTAGCTTTAACGTAGACTACCTAACGTAACCTAGGATTACCTAAGAGATATTCAAATTCTGACATTTGACGTCTTACCAAGTCTTCTATTTTTGCTTGTACATCTTTTTTAAATAGGCCTTTCTGATGAAGAAAAACAGAAAAAAGCAGAGGAAGATAGAATTCGGAAAGGTAAGGTACTAAATAAAATTAGTTAGCCTTCATTTCTAACAGAGGAGGTATTTTAGCCCTTTTTGTGCAAATTGAAATATAAGTTGGCCGCGTGACACATTAAGCAATTCTACAATTTTATTACGAGATGCAAGGAGAGAATTAGCCTAATTTATTAATGTATTATTTATAACGACTAAGTGGCAACTACATGTCAAACTGCAGATCGTATTAGAGTTATATTTCTTATAGTTTTTATATTATTGAGCCTACCTTATTGAACGCATTTTATATTAGTGATTAAGACGACAGAAATAATATACAGCTTTTGACAAAGTCTTAATACCTTTCAAATACGTGTGTGATTACATATATATATATATATATATATATATATATAATAAAATATATATATATATATATAATAAAATATATATATATATATATTGTGTCGCTTAAATGAGCACATTAGAATAATACATTGATTGTCCAAACAGTTGAGTTTTTCTAGGTAGCAATCGTGTTAATAGTTAGCATTGACATCCAGTAAGAAAACTAGCTCTCCTATTTCTTTCTTTCTGTCTCTCTCTCTCTCTCTCTCTTTCGTGTTTTTAGTTTGTACTTTTATGCATGCATGATGGGTGATCAACTAGGTAGGTTTTTAAACCTCTTTGACGGCCTAGTGTGTGTGCATATTTGAGTGTATTTTTGAAATAAAACATAGTTCTCTCTCTCTCTCTCTCTCTAGTTTTCTGTTCTGGTAGGATGTCCAAGGAATTCGTACTCAGAGTCTGCATTCATGCTTTACAGAGAGCACTCCCTAGATTAGCAAGTTAATACCATTACAAAAGATTATTCCTTATCCATACCGTATGCAGCCTATGGCTTGAAAAAATATGGCTTTAGAGATGGTTTCCTGTTGCCTTCCTCAGTTCTTTCTTATTGCTTAAGCCTAGCTATGAATACATAAATCGATTGAGCTTACCGCCAGTCGATTCAGAGGAGATATTAGCTTCTATTTGTATCACGGCATTTGAAACACAGAGAATGAAGAAAGAAGGAGAAAAGAAGAAGAAGCTATCAAGCAGCTAGGTATGATCACATGGATTATTAATTCTACGTCATGGGTATATCAGACACTATATACAAAATAACTGTAACCTGCACCTATTATCATTACTATTATTATTATTATTATTATTATTTTATTATTATTATTATTATTATCAGTCGCCAGAAATGTTTGCTCCGGACGTTTCTTTCTGGCCATATACATTTTGCAGGCCGGATGCTTAAATTAATTAAATTAATTAATTTAATTTAATTGTTATTATTATTATTATTACTGATTTATATTTAAGTAACTATCTAATACCCCGATAGATAATTAATTATATAATATGATATACACTATATACATGTTAGGTCTCGGTTAAATTAATTAATGACTATCGTTTGATCAGGCAGATAAACAGTGACGTAAAGGTGAACTCCATTCATTGACAAGTTCTCTATGTAACAATAAAATGATATTTTTTGAGTTGCTAAATTCTGTTGAAAATCTAGTATTATATTTATGCCATTATAGGTCATTCGTTCTAACTTGCTAATATAATAAATTTTTATAGATATGCCTATATAATGAGATTATATTTAGGTTTAATAATTTTCTGGTTTAGCATTTAAAGCTGGTTTAGCTCTATTAACTTTCAAAACTCTGCGATTTGGCAAGCCTTCTTACTTATCTGAAATTCTTCTTCCCTATCGTCCCTCACGTTCACTTCGTTCCACCGATGCCAATCTTCTCTCATATCATTGGGCAGACGTTCTTTTTCTTACGCAGCACCCACAATCTGGAACTCTTTACCTGCTAATCTTCGCTCTTGTTTTTCTCTTTCAACATTTTCTAGCAAGCTTAAGACTTACCTTTTTCCACCGTAGGCATAATCAATCTACCCTGACCATTTTTGATCACCGGACTGGCTTTCGTTTAGGACCTTACTTCTCCTCAGCACATTTCTTTTGCAGATTGGTCTGGGTGAATTGATCTGTAGTGATGTGTGCTGCTGGGGAAGTCCCTGACATCATCCCTGGATGAGGAAACGGACGTTAAACCTTTATTATTATTATTATTATTAAAGTGCCATCAATTGCTACAAAAGATGTCATCTATAAAGTTCAGATTCTCTGTTTCTTAATTCATCAGCTAAGTGTAAAATTCTCAATAAAATTTAAAATTACTTTTAGTTGTCTACTCATGTAACTATTTGCTCCATATTCTCATGTAATTCTTAACTTGCTACAGTATATTTTGTACGAGTTTTTAAAATGGTAAGCTTTCATACTATGAAGACATTATATATATACTATAATTATTGTGCTTGTATAACTAGACTACTTCACTTTCAATTCATTGAACATTTCTTTTCTCTCTTAAAGAAGTAGGCCTATGCAATCAAATCAACCTATCTTAACCAAATGATATATACAACCAATTCGCTTTCCTCCTTTCCTTTAATTTCCTTTATCTTTCGACTGATTATTTGGCTTTTGGAATTTGCACCTTTTTGGACCTTCTTTTTGCTCACCGGCTTGGATTTGTCTCTGTAATGTTCGATGTTGTCATGAACGACAGTAGCACTCTAATTATTGTTAATTAATTTTATGATGATCAATAAAAATTTAGTTTTAATGTAAAGTAGAGGAATTTAGCATTTAGTAAATTATCCGCAATATTAGCATGTAATGTACAGTGTACAGTACAATATATATAATATAGATAGAGAAGAAAAGAGGAAAAAGGAAGAGGAAGAAAGAATTCAGAGAGGTAAGTTCATCAGAGCAAATCTCTCATGACAGAAACATTTTCAGTAATAACTGCATGCACAAGATAAAATATAACAATTAATTTGACTAGCCTATAATCGGTCCTGTACGTTATTATTCAATTTTTAGAGTGTTAATGATTTGCCAATTCAGAGCAGCAAATACATTTCATGATTAAAAGCAATTTTGTATCATTATTACAGTTCTTACAATTCATTATCACAGCAATGATGTTAGTACAATCAGAGAGGCCAAATTTATTATTCTGAAACAAATTCGCATTAGGTGATTGACTGATGATATGGGACAGAGAGGAGTGGAGAAGAGCCATTCGAATCTCGAACCTAACTATTTGATTGTGATTTAAGGGAAGATGATGATGATGATGACGATGATGGTGATGACGATGATGATGACGATGATAATGATGATGATGATGATGATGATGATGATGATGATGATGATAATGATGATGATAATGATGATGATGATGATGAAACTAATTTCCATTAGAACGGGCTTAGGCAGTATGAGAATCGAGCCCAGAGCTGACCTAAATAAAACCATTGCATAGTAGTTAATAATTATTTTTATTTATAATTATATGAATTTACTATTTATGTATATATTTATTTATAATAGTCAGACTATCGGTACCAGTTTTGAGTGCATTAATTGCTTGAATATTAAAGTTTCTCCAATGGTAATTCTCTATTTCTCTGTCACAATACAGAGCGCATGGAATTGGAGAGAAAGCAAGAAGAATTAAGTCTGAAGAAAGGTGAGAACATCAGCAATATTACAAGCAGCCTATTAACCCTTATATACAACAACAACAACATCAGCAACAACAATTTTTACAGAGCTAACTGTTACTAAAACAATATCGAACCCTGTTGAGCTACACCCAAGCTGACGAGCAAAATAATGTAAAGCGGTCAAAGAAAAAATGTAATCAAGAATTATTAGTTTGGGTCAAAGCAGAAACGACTCTAATAATAATATTAACAAAGGTTTAACGTCCGTTTCCTCATACAAAGATGATGTCAGGGTCGTCCCCCTTCGCATGTTACTACAAATCGATTTGTCCCAAACGCACTGTAAAAAACATGTGCGTGCTGATGAGAAATACTATAAGGAATACACGTCATGCACCGTCTGTATTACTAAGAATGAAGGTCTACGGATCATACTAATGACATATGCATGTACGCTGTTTACAGTTGAAAACTTGAAATATGCATAAACACTTATTTTTCAGTATTGACGTAGGCCTGTATAAACTTCGTAGGATAATTCGACTTATCCAAGAAATTCTACCAGGCAATAAGTATAAAAATAGTTAATGTTAGCTGAGATATCAGACTTCATAAAATTCAATGTCTTGATGTCATTTGATTTAAACTTAGTTTATATTGCCAGAAATACTATTTTCGGTGCTCTTTTACTTTATTAGAGAGAGAAGTTTTACTTTTTTACATTTTAGAGAGAGAAGAGAAAAAGAGACAAGAAGAAGAGGCAAGAAAACAGAAAGGTAGAATTACAAAGATCATACATTCAGGGACAAAGACTTAAACTCCTGTAATGTGCTGTAGTGTCCCATTTCATGGAGTTGACACACTGGGGGGGGGGTGGGTTCTATATGGGAATAGATCCTCTATCATTCGGACTGATATTGACAAGTGTAGCCTAAATACAAAATTGGGTTTTATACGCCTCTTTAAATAGAGTAAATCTCATATCTCTAAGCAGCCTCGAACTCGCGATCTCTTGTCAAGTGGTGAGCTCTCTACTACTGTGCCACGAGGCGTTCCAACTGCAAAAGACGTATTACTTATAATAATAATACTACTACTTATACTACTACACCGGCTGGAGCCAGTGGAGATATCGGGAAGATGTTCGGCCGCGGATCAGTATGTGGGGAGTTCAAATCCTGGGCTAGCCCGTCACTGACATTGCTTTCGAATGACGTTAACCTTAGCTTTACCAGATTTAGCTTTAAAAAATTATAATAATAGTAAAGATTTAACGTCCATTTCCTCATCTAAGGACGATGTCAGGAATGTCCCCAAAGCACATATCAATACATATAAGTTCACCCAGACTAATCTGTTAAATAAATGTACTAAGGTTCTAAAATAAAAGCCTGTCCGGTGATCACAAAATTGTCTGGATAGATAGCGTATGTCTACGGTTGGAAAAGATATTTTTAAAGCTTACCAGAGAAAGTTGAAAAACAAGAAAAGGGCGAAGATTGGTAGGTAAAGAGTATCAGATCGTGGGTGCTGTTGAAGATATAGTATTCAATATGCAGAAGATAAGGTGCTTTACCCGTGCTCTGTAAGGTCTGCTGAAGAATAGACCAACCATGGACTGCATGTATCGTAAAAGGCGACAAAGCACTAAGATCTAAACCGACGTCCTTAAGTGCATTTTGTTGGTGAGCGCATAGGCTCCAGGAATTGTTACAAATATTCCTAAAACGAATGGAAAAGTCTAAGGTCCATTCGTATCCATACCCTTGTTAAACTGGGATACTAGGGAAGATGATGATCATCATCATCATTTGAATTAGTTCACATAGTGGCTACGAGTTCATAGTTCACTTAATTTAAATTAACGCTATTTATTTTCTGAAATTTAAACTTCTAAATAACTTCATGATGTAAACTGCATTGTAACTATAGAAGAAGAAGAAAGAAAAAGAAAAGAAGAGGAAAAAAGACTCAAGAAGGGTATGATCAGATAGGTTCACTATAGATTAGATCGATCAGATAGGTTCACAATATATCAGATATATCAGATAGGTTCACAATTGATCAAATAGATCTGATAGGCTATCAATAGATCAGATATATCAGATAGGTTAACAATAGATCAGATATATCTGATAGGTTCACAATAGATCTTGTATGTCAGATAGGTTAACAATAGATCAGATATATCTGATAGGTTCAAAATAGATCAGATATATCAGGTAGTTTCACAATATATTAGATATATGAGATAGGTTCACAATTGATCAAATAGATCTGATAGGCTATCAATAGATCAGATATAGGTTCACAATTAATCGTATATATCAGTCACATTCACTCACATTCTGTGAGTGAGAGAAAGGGAGAGAGAGATAGATAATGAGTGAGAGAATAAGAGAGAGAGAGAGAATAAGAGAGAAAGTGAGAGAGAGAGAGCGATTAAAGTATTTAATTTTATTCTCATGAGCAAAACATCTCAATAATGCAACGGCTTCGATAAAAATTGCAATTAGATGTCGCACAACATCTATTCCTCCATCTACATGTATTTTACTTCATATTTTGTTGTATAATTTGCATTGCTAAGCATTGACATATGCTAATCCGGATTTCAATACAATTTTCACTGAACTGTTAGAGTTACATGTTGAGAATTAATGGCATAATCCAATATATTTTAAAAAATATGGCTAAGTTTTGTGCCGCTCTAGTCTCTTGCTTTCATTAAACTAATTTCTTTCAATATATAAATTAATAAATCTTATTTCATTATTTCAAAAATTAGCTAGCTAAGATCATTAATAGTTCGATTTAATATAGACTATACTCAAAGCAATAATCTATGCATTGTTTGCGATATGCGTTTACTAGTTTTCATGGCATAATGGTTTCTATGTTATATTAAATTTAATGTAGAGGAAGAAGAAAGAAAACGAAAGGAAGAGGAAGCTAGACTTCAAGCTGGTAAGATCTCCAGGGCCACAAATGTTTCGACAAGGGCATTGTTAGACACAACTGCAACAAAAGAAACAACACAGTAACAACAATTAGTCTAATAATTGGCTTTGTCGATGACAACATCAAGCTCTGCTAAACCAAATCCATACCCACGAACAAAAGCAAAAAGGCTCAAATGCGATGCAAATTCCAAAACCCAGAAAACGTACTCAACTGTAGTAGACTACTATAATTAACCATATAAAATAGGAGCCGGCATTTTTAGTTTCGGTTTTGAATACAGAATTATTACACAAATACGCTTAAAATATGTATGTCAAGAACCGACGGAACTTGAAATTTTTAGCGTATTTTACTTTTCCGTCATCAATATGACATTAGTCTCTGTAACAACAACAATGCAATCAGAGCATTGCTACAGCACTCTAATTCTGTTCCATAGTCATGAACATTGAGTAATAAAAATTACGACAACATTAAGCACTACTTTTCACTTTAGTATTCAAACGAGCATTGCTGTTATACTATTCATCAAGCTATGCCACTGCTAAATCCACAGAAATTTTATCCTGGTAAACAAATATTCCTATGATGTTACTTCTGCTTTCCTAAGTTTTATGCTTTATCCTTAAGTTATATATTTTAGTAAATTTATTTTGCTTTAAATTTAACATATGGTTATGAAATATTCGTAATGTAATTAAACCGGTTTGGCTCAGCGTTTATTGAATTATTCAGTGAATGTATCGGTTAAAAAAAATTTATATTTGTTTAGTGTATTTTAATTTTTAATTAACATTTAAATGAATTATTGTACCTGGATATTGTGTTCTTTTAAATGCAGAGAAAGAAAGGAAGCAGAGGGAAGAAGAAGAACGAATTAGACTTAAGAAAGGTATGATTACAAAAGTACTACAATATAGACGTACTAGATCATATATAAATATGACTTGTGAGCATTTAAAATTGTTTCAGTTTAAATGTCAATCAGCACATTATAATATAGGCTTAAACGACATCCTTTCGACATTCCCTAAATTACGTTAGAGACATGTCTATGTCATATAGGTTAACAATAGATCAGAAATATCTGATTGGTTCACAATATATTAGATCTTTAGATATATCAGCTAGGTTAACAATAGATCAGATATATATTTTAACTTCACAATAGATCACATATCCGTATTAGATAGGTAATGATAGATAAGATAGATTCATAATAGATCAGATCTATCAGATAGGTTAAAAATAGAGCAGATATATCAGATTGGTTCACAATAGATCATATATATTAGATAGGTTCACATGAACCAAAAAGCTAAATATACCATTATTTGTACTGTTCGTATATTTGGTTGTAAAGATCTTTTAGGGCTCAATTCGAGGAAACATTAGCGTAATGGACATGAATCACAAACTTGGGCTCGCCAAGGAAATTCCATTTCCAGAATCTCCTTGTAACTCGTTATTAGGACACATTCAGCTTTAAAATAGACTCTTTGAAATTTCATCCAATCTTTAAAACGATCCTTACTTTTAACGTAGTTCAGAGACAAGTATATGCATGTATATTTGTGCAATGTATATGAAAACAACACAAAAAGTCATTTAGCTATCTTGTAGAGAAGTGGTTGAGTGAGTGAGTGAGTGATTGAGTGAGTGAGTGAGAGAGATGGTTAGATAGATAATGAATGAGAGAATAAGAGAGAGAGAGAGAGAGAGAGAGAGACAGAGAGAGAGAGAGAGTGAGAATGATAGAGAAAATGAGAGAGAGAGAGAAACTAAAGTATTTAATTTTCATTGCTCATAAGCAATAGATAACAACAATGCAACGGCTTCGATTAAAATTGCAATTAAGTATCACACAATATCTATTCCTCAAATACATCTATATGTATTTTAGTTCATATTCTGCTGTATAATTTGCAATACTGTTTATAAATGTTTATGATGTTCTGTTGCTATTCTTCCTGTCAAGTGTTGACGAATAAAGAAGTTGATATATTACTAAACATTGCTAATCCAGATTTGAATACAATTTTCACTGAACTGTTGGAGTTACATGTAGAGTATTAATGGCATAATCCAATAAATTGCAAAAATATGGCTTCAGTTTTTGTGCTGTTTTGATCTCTTATTTTACTGTACTAATTTCTTCTATTATGTATATTTTACATCCTTTTAAACTATTTCGAAGCTTAGCTAGCTAAGATCATTAATAGTGAGATTTAATATACATGTAGATTTCACTTAATAATCTATCTACTTAATAATCGACGTAATAATCTATTAATTTTTTGCGATATGCGTTTACCAGGTTTCATGGCATAATGGTTTCTATGTTATATTAAATTTAATGTAGAGGAAGAAGAAAGAAAACGAAAAGAGGAGGAAGATCGAATTCAAAAAGGTAAGATCACCAGGACCACAAATGTTTCGACATGGGCATTGTTAGACACAGCAGCAACAACAGCAGCGACACAGTAACAACAATTAGTCTAATGCGTGGCTTTTTCGATGTAAATATCAAGCTCTGCTGAACCAAATCCATACCCAGGAACAAATGCAAGAAGTCGCATATTCGATGTAAATTCCAAAACTCAGAAAACGCACTAAACTGTATAGACTGCTGTAATTTATCATATGAATTAGGAGCGGGTAATTTTAGTTTCGGTTTTGTTTGCAGAATTAATCCCCAAATACGTGCAAAATATATTTTTCAAGAGCCGACGCGTAATTTGCAATTTAGCGTATTTTATTATTTCCATAATCAATGTGACGTTGGTCTCTATAACAACAACAATACAATCAGAGCATTGCTGCAGCACTCAAATTGTATTCCATAATCATGAACATTGAATGCTATTGACTGCGACAACATTATGCACTACGTTTAAATTTAGTAATAAAACGAGCATCAATGTTATAATATTCATTGAGCTACATGTATGCCACTGCTACATCCTCAGCAAATTAGTTTTCCTACTAAAAAATATTCATCTGTTGTAACTTCTGATTTCCTAAGTTTTCTGCTTTCTCTTTAAGTTGTATACTTTATTAAATTTATTTTGCTTGAAATTTAAAGTTATTTTGCCTTAGCGTAAAAGTGTCAGTATGCTTTTCATTTGAAATGTTATGTAATCTCAATTAATCAATCAATAATTCAATCATTCAATCAATTAATTCAATAAATCTGTCATCAACATAAGCATTTGTATTGATCAATATGCTTTTTCATCCAGGGCAGATCGAAGACTAGTTATTAAGAATTTTTAATTATCAGCGTATATTGAATTATTAATTCAATATTTTTTTTAAAGTTGCATAATTTTTTATAATTAATTGGAAGCTGTAGATGCCCATGATCTATTTATATGCAATACTCTGTTTGTGAAGAAAGAGCAGCATTTAGTCCCCTATACAGCAAGTCAAGGGAAATCATAAATAGAATTTTGTTGATACGGTGGGAGGACAAAACTAAGGATTTTTATCAAATGGCTAGGCAAAGGGAGATGCAAAAACGGGATGTGGGCAGTGTCCAATGTATAAAGGGAAATAATGGGAAAGCATTAACAGAAAATGGAGAGATTGTTGAACGTTGGGAGAGTATTTTTGTAATTTGATAAATGAGGGGTTAATGAAGACCTTGAAGATGTTGTAGGTTGCGAAGGATTTTAGGATTTAGAAGTACAGAATGTTACAGTTGAAGAGGTTGAGAGGGCATTAAAGAAAATGCATAAAGGTAAAGCGGTGAGGTTGGATGAAATTCCCTGGAAGTGTGGTAGATAGTAGGTTTGGGAGCGGTGGAGTGATTGAGGTGCTTGTTTGGCAAGATGTTATGGGGGACAGGAGGCCAGAAGAATGGAGGTGGAGTTGTTTAGTGCGGTATTTAAGGGAAATGGTTACATTCAAGAGTGTAAGAATTATAGAGATATTAAGCTGTTCAGCAATACAATAAAGGTATGGGAGAGAGTAGTGGAGAGTAGGTTGAGAAGTTCAACAAGCATTAAGGGCAACCAGTTTGGGTTTTATGCCCGAAAGGTCGACAATATAGCCGATCTTTATGTTGAGGGAATTGATGGAGAAGAAAAGGAGACAGAGGAAGAAGATACAGATGGTATTTGTGGATCTAGAAAAGGCCTACGAAAGGATTCCGTGGGAACTGGTGTGGGAAGTTCTGAAGAAGAGGAAAGTGAACAGGAGGTATCTTGAGTTAATCAAAGATATGTACAGCAGGGTGAAGACTAGTGTGAGAGTGGAGAGTGGACAATCTGAGAGTTTTGAGGCGAAGATCGGGGCACATCAAGGATCAGCCTTAAATCCATATTTGTTTATTTTGATTATGGATGATTTGCTTAAGGGAGGCATTAAGGAAGCCCCATGGTGCATGCTATTTGCAAATAATATGGTGATAGTAAGAGACACTGTGGAGAAAGTAACCGAGATGTTGGAAAACGCAAGAGGGATTGGAAAGTAAAGGACAGATGGCAAATAAGGACTAAACGGAGCATTTGAAGGGTACTAGTTACATATAATCTGCATTGCATTACTGATAAAAAATAAAATATGCGGCTTTTCACAAAAGTAAGTGTATACCTATATTCCTATAGGTCCATCGTTTGCTAGAATCATTTTAAATCTAGTATTGTTAAGTATAGTGTCCGAGGAGTTATTTCCGCTAATATACTCAGTTTATGTTAGGTTTTTTTTAATTTCTTTTGCTTTCGCATTTCTTTCAATTTCTACAAGTAGCAGCTTTTATTTTAAATGTTGTGTTTCCTATTTTTGGAACTACCTCCAGAATTGCTCATTTAACTTCAAAAGGGCCTAGCTGTCTGGCTAAAATATTCTTGATTACAGGTACTGCAGATATAAATAGAGTAGGGACATATTAAAATGCAATAAAGAACCAGATATATTATGTTAATAAAGTTGTCTGCGATATCGATTTCTGTTTCTTTACATTATAACTGTAGAAAAGAGAAGAAAAGAAGAAGAAGAGAGACTTCGCAGAGGTAATATCACCAGGGCCACACATCTTTTCATAAAATCATTGCTTTCAATCGAATTTACTTTTCATTTTCACAAAATAAAAATGAATCATCATCATCATCTTCCCTTATATCCCAGTTTAGCCAGGGTGGGACACTAATAGACGATTTATCCATTATTAATGAAAATGAAACGAAATTAATATTTCCAATCTTAAAAGTTATCACAATTAGACATTTTTCAACTGCTTTGGTTTCTATAAGCCTACTTAATAATTAAAGCTTTGAATACTGTATTTGGTTATTAATGTTATGGTTGCAATGTTCGCTAATTTGAAGTTATGGTTGCTATACTCATCAATTGATGTTATTTTATTTGTCTAGAATTATTAAAGAAATTAAGACGAAATTATATATTATGCAAAGAACGACTTGAAAATCAGGCATACAGGCCCGAAGGCTCTGACGGTGCCCATCAAGGCTACAATTATTTTAAGAATAGTTCTGGGTACTAAATTGTAAATGTTCACAGAATATAATGAAAGGTATAAAATTTTAATGCTACTGTTTGTTAACAGAGATTACAGAAATGAATTAAGCAAGTAGGTCTTATATGAAATATGAGCGGTACGATTTTCGGTTTTTAATGTCTAATTAATACTCCAATAAAATAAATTCATTACAAATTGGAGTAGTGTACTAATGCCACAAGCATGTAAATGGGTATTTTGGCTATTAAAATGTCTACATTTTAAATATAATATCACAGTGTTGCCTTGCTACCATAACTGGTCATGATTAAACTAATTGCAAAGCAATGTAACCGTTAAGTTTCGGATAATATGTAAATCTTACATTATTATTAAGTACTTTATTCCGATATCGTATGCGTTGGCTTCTCAAGTTAATATTTAGGGTGTATAGTAATTTATGCTCTATTAAATACTATTATTATTTAGGATGTATAGTAATTTATGCTCTATTAAATACTATTAATATTTAGGATGCATAGTAATTTATGCTCTATTAAATACTATTATTATTTAGGATGTATAGTAATTTATGCTCTATTAAATACTATTATTATTTAGGATGCATTGTAATTTATGCTCTATTAAATACTATTATTATTTAGGATGCATTGTAATTTATGCTCTATTAAATACTATTATTATTTAGGATGTATAGTAATTTATGCTTTATTAAATACTATTATTATTTAGGATGCATTGTAATTTATGCTCTATTAAATACTATTATTATTTAGGATGTATAGTAATTTATGCTCTATTAAATACTATTATTATTTAGGATGTATAGTAATTTATGCTTTATTAAATACTATTATTATTTAGGATGTATAGTAATTTATGCTATTATATACTATCGGCACCCCTTTAATAGAATATTTAATTCTAATAGAATATTTTGTGTCGGTTAGAGGCAAATTAAAGATAAATTAATAGCTAATGAATTGGTGGGAGTTTAAAGTTCAGTTAATCGTGTTATATCTTCCTAGCTTCTATGTAATTCTATTTGAAATATAGAGAATGAAGAAAGAAAAAGAAAAGAAGAGATGGAGAGACTTCGGAAAGGTAAGCTCAAGTGGTTACCTTTTACAAATCGCAAGTCATACATCGGAATATACAAATATATTCAATCTGATAGCAATAGGCCTGCTTCCAATATTAATAAAGAATATTTTGTCAACAGAACTGCCAATCATGAGTATGAGACTAGACTATCACAAACTAACTATTTGTATTTTCATTCCAAACTTAAAATTTTTAACTCAATTATTTTTTGTAGTGGTCCAATATGGAATAATGTACCCAATTTCATAAAAACGGCTATAAATGTATATAATTTTAGTATCCTAAATAAATCTTTTTTTTATTCAAGAACTGGTAGAATGTAATGATATAGGCACTTTTCCATACCATCTAGGCGACTGGCTAGATAGAGCAATGCTGTCACTAGGGACCGATTGATAGTATTGGGCTTGTTTTAATTAATTGCATTATTCATTATGTTTGTTGTAAGCTTGTACTTTTGTTTCTCTTTTTGTACACTTTGTATATATGCGACTGATGTTGTTGTCGAAATAAACATATACTCTCAGAATAAAATTAGACAGCATTAGACAGCCACACTCAAACTTCCAACTGATAGTGACCGTATGCAATCAAACCTTCTAATCAGCAAATAGAAGCACAGAGTACATTACAGAGTAAAATACCGAGTACAGTAGAGAATACAGTACAGAGTATATTGCAATACGTTACAATACGAGTACAGTACAGAATACAGTACAGAGTACATTGCAATACATTACAATACAAGTACAGTACAAAATACAGTACAGAGTACATTACTATATATTACAGTACACGTACAGTACATTGTACAGTACAGAACACATGGCAGCGTACATTACAATATAAAGTACAGTACATATTGCAATAAATAATACAGTACAGAATACTTTACAATATAAGTACAGTACAGAATACTTTACAATATAAGTACATTACGGAGTAAAGTACCGAATACAGTACACGATACATTACAATGAAAGTACATAACATAAATGTGAAGCTAACTCTTAAAGACTAAACTATCACCTAATGTTCTCAACAGGTAATTATAATAATAGACAATCGGTCTAATTTATTTATGAAATATACTTAGTTTGCCAGTTCAAACAAAAAGTTTAACTCTTTGCATTGTCATCATCATCATCTTCATCGTCGTCGTCATCATCGTCGTCGTCGTCGTCGCCACCTTCATCACCATCATCATCATCATTATCATCACCATCATCATCACCATCATCACCATCATCATCACCATCATCATCATCACCCCCATCATCACCATCATCATCATCATCACCATCGTCATCATCATAATCGTCATGACCATCGTCATGATCATCATCATGATCATCGTCAACACCGTCATCACCGTCATCATCACCATCATCATCATCATCACCATCGTCATCATCATCATCATCACCATCGTCATCATCAGCGTCAGCATTATCGTCATCACCATCGTCATCATCATCGTCATCATCGTCACTCTCGACCCCTTTGCATATTTATGGAGCTCTCGTAATGTGTGAAGGTCGATAATGAACTAGCTAATAATTATCCTATTGCATTGGTGTCATGCATTACCTGTTCCATTGAGTAATGTGCAACTTTTTATATCTATTTGGTTTTTGTAGCGAGAGAAGAAGAATATAGACAAAATAGAATAGTCGCCGATCAACTAAAAAATGGTAATATTATTATGCCCACCTAACACATAGGGAAGACAAGGCAATACATGTACCAGACGGAGTATTATCAAATATTATTAACAATAGCTATTATAAAATATTGCAATTAAGTTTAATTAATTACAAAACAAGTCAAGAAAGGATATTCTGTTGGTGGGCGTCCGAGCTTTAGAAATTGCTATAATAGTATCTAAAATGATTTAAAAAAATTAGCTATTCGTATCCCGACTCAGGGGCAGACAGGATTGTTTTCTCAGGGAATGACGCCCCAGTCCAGTAAATATTAGTCGAAGCTGAGGAAGACATAAGGGGCCCACCTCTTCATAAGCAGAATTCCCCAAGAATTATGGTGTATCATGTTAGATGATTGATAGATTCACTCATATTTGGACATGAAATTGACGTTCAACTGACGTTAACATTAGCTTGACTTTATTGTATTGTATTCTATTTAAATACTTTTGTATTGTAATGTAGATTTTTTGTATACATTTGTATAAATTGTCTGATATCGTTTATTTTCGAATTTACATTTCCTTTAATTAAAATGTCCTTATGTAGCCTGTTATCAGGCTAAAAAAAATTTTTTAGCCTTTTATTATTGGTATAATAATAAAAATATTAATAATAATAATAAAAAATATAAAAAATATACTAATAATAATAATAATAATAACAATAATAAATAGTAATAATTATTATTATTAATATAATAATACGGAGTGCTACAAAATGGAGAACTGCCCTATGTCTGGGGCTAAGGATATCTTCTCATCACCCAGGCTGTGCGAGAGAGTTCCCAAATCTTCTTCGACATCGTGGGCTGGGTGCCAGAGAACATGGTCTATAATAATAATAATAATAATAATAATAATAATAATATTATTATTATTATTATTATTATTATTATTAATTAATAATAATAGTATTAAAGTCTCAGGCAGCCCAAAGGCACCATCAGTGTGCAGAATTACACATCACAGAAGACATTATAATAATATCTAATCAATTAATGGTAAGGAGAGCAATTAACAGATTTTAGAAAATCACAAAAGAAAGGCTTATCTAAAGAGATAAAATAATACAAATAACAAACTTATTTACGAGATATTACATGACAGCAGTTGAGCTGTCATGTAATATCTCGGAGATGCTGTAGGCCTATGCCAGTTCTAAACCAACAAAAACACACAATCCTCTTAGTTTTCTAATGCAACAAAATTTTCTGAAAGCCTTTCTTTTGTGATTTTCTAAAATCTGTTAATTGCTCTCCTTATCATTAATTAATTAGATATTGTTACGGTTCCTGATCCTGGGAAAAGTTTACCAAGTATGGCTTCCTTTTGCGTAAATCCATAACTGAAGCATACCGAAAGAATTGATATGCGCCTTTTCATTCCACATTTATTCTATTCAAAGTAAAAGTTATTTTTGATATCAATAGAAAAAATACATTTAAAGGCTCGGTTAAGACTATAACTTTGCTCGACTGATTGTAGCTAACTAACTAACTCATCGACTACAATGCTATAGGCCTACAGCATACTCTGAGTTAACTTGCTCGTGGAATTCGAGGTTAAGAGTAAACTTGTGCGCAGTGTAATTAGACTTACAGAGTTTGGAAACAACGATTGAATTGCGAGGACATGGCAACTTCGATATATTGGCTTGGCCAATTACATAAGTCCATTGTAACTTCTTTACGTAAATTCTTCATAATCATTCTTTTATATTATTCAATCAAGCTATGAGTAACAATTCTAAACATATTTACATTATTTTATTTCAAATCTAGCAAGACACCATTATTAGCTCTGTAATTCACCAAAATGTTAAAGTAATATATGTATCATATAATGAAGAGTAATGACCATCACATTACTAATTTTTAAGCTGAACATAATAAGATGATCAACTTAAAAATTCAGCTCTACACTCCCTGCAGCTCAACCGTTAAACAATAATAATAATAATAATAATAATAATAATAATAATAATAATAATAGTAACAACAACAATCAGCAAGCAATCTCATCCTTTCATGAGCCTGTTATTGTACTGCATATAACTGTAAATTGTCTAGATTGGCTGGTAGGGAGACGGGGATGTACTCAGAGTGTATACGATAATGAATGTTTGAAACCAGCAAGCGATTACGCATATGGAAATACTCAGTACCTAGTCGTTCTGCATAGCTTGTCAGTTGCAAAGCGATACTGCAGGTAAGAACGTTTTGATTGCATAAGAATTTATTAATCCTGTTCAAGAAATAATTTCCCTTATTGTATGTAACATGAGAAAATGTATAATAGGTTACTGGATGATCAGATGCGCATGTTTTATTTTACTTTTTGAGAATTTTATAATAATTAAATGAATCAATTTTTACAATATTTTTCTAAAATTTTATTATTCAATAATTTTGTATACTTTTAAGTGGCACGGTGTATGCCCACATAGAAGCTTATTCTTTTCAATAACTATTTACATGTTGCTCATTTTGTTGTTTATTATTGTTACTGTGGGTTTAGCGTGAAAGTCAGAAGTCCTATGGGCATTGCTAAATGAATGTTATTAGAATGTCTAAATAACGTAGGGGTAACGTCATGAAATTAAATGACAAATCCTGAGGTGAATTGAATCCTAGTGGGTTCGAATCCCGCCCGCGCTTATCTGAGAGTAAAATCTCGGACATTCACTGGACTGGTTACACGGGGAATGGTCTCAATTGCCTAACGATTTAAACATGTGGTTTTAAAAGTGATAGATATCAACATAGTTAATTATTCACTATAATGCGTGTTTACTTTTTTGTACTTTAAATTATGTCGAACCGGACAATAATCGTGGTTGACCAACTGACCGACAAATCAAAGCAGCAGTCAGACTAGACTGAGTGATGATCCAGTTCTTAAGGAGAAATACGTGCTAAACATATTCGTATTGCATGTTGGAAATGTGTTATATTTTCAAACCCAAACATACAAACACGACCGAATAGCAGGCTGTTCTTCAAGGGATCTGGGAAGACCTATTTCAGCCTTCCTTTAACTGCGCAATTCTATCAATAAGAAAAACAAAATGACCTTTGACTTGCACCACAGTTCTTAGCGCTCATTTCGAGTACAAAAGTTAGCACAATATCAGAGTCGTCATCATCTAACTAATCATCTAACTAATCATCTAACTAATCATCTAACTAATCATCTAACTAATCATCTAACTAATCATCTAACTAATCATCTAACTAATCATCTAACTAATCATCTAACTAATCATCTAACTAATCATCTAACTAATCATCTAACTAATCATCTAACTAATCATCTAACATCTAACTAATCATCTAACTAATCATCTAACTAATCATCTAACTAATCATCTAACTAATCATCTAACTAATCATCTAACTAATCATCTAACTAATCATCTAACTAATCATCTAACTCGTCATCACGGCCCTTTTCAGGGCAAACAGTTTCAAAAAGTAATTGATTATAATTGACGTTTCATGTTGCATGTAAATCGAATAATCAATTTGTTCTGAAGTTAAAACATGAATAACTCCGGTCTACTTCAAAATATTTATACAAAATGTGGCAAGCTTGTGAAAAACTTCTTCTGCACGGACTACTAGAATTTCAAAGCGAAATAGCAAGAATTACTAATGGAATATGTCATCGCAATTTTTCTGGGGGATTCTTTTTTAATGCGCACTCGGTATATTATTTATAAATACATTCGTATAAATCAAATATTAAAAATTGTATATTTAAAGCATTAGGCATATATCTCATTCTTCTACTGTTCTGCCACTTAGCATGTCCAAAGTGCTGCAATATTCCTAAATATATGATTTATGATGTTGTTTCTGGTGCCTTAATTTATTTCTTGCTCAGTCGCTTTTTAGGACTGTTACTGTTTACGGCTAGTTTATTCTTCAGCAGCCCGGGCGCAACACGGAAAATGGCAAGGCATACAGCGCGAATTATGCTGCATTTTTATTTGTAGTATAATTCTGCACTTACTTATGATGTTTCGAGACATTATAATTATTTGTCGAGGTGATAATGTAGGTGATAATAGGTGATTTTTCATTACTTTTGCTTTACATCAATAATTGTCACATATACGTAGGTCTTAATCCTAGTACATAAAGCTTACTCCTAGAACAAAACCTTTCCACATTTGGGTCACCTTTTCGTTCTTTCAAAATTCCAATGGCTACCGATATGTTCATAGATTCCAAGGTTAATTCAAAAATTTAATAATTTGACCTAATCCCGTACCTTCTTCAGTGCATTTCTAATATTCTAATATTTTAAAGCTATTTCACAGTTAACGGAATCAAACTCTGAAAGCATATTTGCTGAATAAAGCCTGAACACTTTTGAACCTAATCTACTGTCGAATGTCGAATTCGAATTGAACTCTCATTTACCAGAAGCCCAAAAGTCAACCCGAACCAAATAAGTATATAAATTGATAAATTTTGAAGATTCCAATATTGTCTGCCAACGCACGAACCATAAATAAATTGCGAAATTTTGACTTTAAAAGGTGTTTCCAGATTCTCTCAGTTCTTTCGCAAACGGTTATATTTTAATGAACTTACAGATTTTCTTGTGTTGCAACGTTGTAGCGAAATCAACATAGCTGCAAAGGAGCTACGTATGTTATAACCTATGATTTACCAATTAAGAAGAGTAATCGATAAAGTGTGCTTAACTATAAGAGTGTTTGACAATCATGACTTTATTTGCACAATTACAACTATTCGAAAACAATAATGGAAAGTCTAAAAAAGCGTAACCTGTTTCATTTAAAGTAAAGCACGAATTGTTGAAAACCTTAAATTAGGCTATGTAATTTTTTAATTGGGTAGAGTACATTATTGGTGAGGGTATCTGTGCCATTGTGTTGTTTCAGCCAATATCAACAACTTCTTAGATGCATGATTGCAAAAGGATGTAACGGAGGCAACAGTATGGTTGATAGTGTGACGAGTGGTAGACCTAGCACTCCTCAAGAATTCTGCATCAAGGTGCATAAAGGTTACAAATACACATATTTGTTTTTATTTACTCCTTACAAAATTAATTTGTCGATCAATCAGTATTTTATTATTCTGGCATACCCTACGTCTTCTTGAATATAATAAACATCTGAGCCTAAGGTAGCCCTCGGCAAACTTTGCGACTTGCGGTACCGTTAATTCCAATTAGGTCTGCAATTTGAACTTTATGCATAATCCAACTCTTGGCTCACTAAACGTTTCTCAATCGTTCAAGTGTTCTGCTAGATCCAAGGTATATATTCCTACTCACAATATGCTTCCACTCTTACTAAATAGTTAGCAACTAGTTAATAACTGTTCATTTACTAGTTAATCACTAGCGAATAACTGGTTAATTCCATCTCAACGGGTTATTCCATGCTCACACCGTTATTACAACCTTTCGTTTGGGAATAATAGGACTTCTGGGGTGGTTTCCCTTTGCCCTTTTTCGGTAACCTATCCTACGGTAACATATCCTTTATTCTTTTGTGGTAACCCTATTCTTCCTGATTAGTTGATTAATTGATAGCTAAGTATGTTTGTGTTTGGTAGTATTGTGTCTACATATACAGTTAAAAATATTTGAAGGCAAAAAAATGTTGTTAAAGTTTTGAAGTCATATACATCACTTGTGCAACATTCTAAATGTTTATTGCAGGCCATCTAGACGATGTTTGAAGTGACTGAATTTATTATTTAAATAATTGAAGAATAATAAGCAAACATATCAGATAAAATGCAAATTATAAAGGGAAAAGATGTAATTACACAATTCATTTAAACTTAGATGACTGATATATATATATATATATATATATATACATGTATATATATATATATATATATATATATACCTATATATATACATGTAGTGATATATATATATACATATATATATGTATATATATATATATGCATATATACATATATATATATATATATATATATATATGTGTGTGTGTGTGTATATATGTTGATGCAATAATATTCCTTAAAGAAAAAGCGAATAAGTAAAATAAATCTATAATTAAAATACATTTTAATTTTAGATTTCCATATATTTTCTTAGCGTGTCTGCCTGATGCAGTTGACCTAATTATGTTTAATTTAATTTAATTGTTCGATTAGAATTAATTACAATAGATTACAATAGATAATTAAATAGTAAGGATCTGTGCATTATATATTTTATTTCGATATAATATAATCCGGAAATCTTGAATTTGATTCCAGATAACGTTTATTGAGTCCGGTATCTAAAATTTCCATATATTTGTAAAGAAATTAAGTATGACTATTAAGAAAGTTTTCACAGCTAGCTGCATGTAACTCCAAAATTCATATTAGAATTTGGATGGAGCCGGTAGCATATTGAAGCATTGTCAGACTGGAAGCAAAGGTGCATGGTTCAAATCCAGTGCAGTATTTCGGTCACTAACATACCTTCAAGACTAAAAGAGCTAAAGTAAACTAAACTAAATGCCGAAGTTTAAACAGAGCTTTGGCTCTCTGTGGCAAGTTATAGAAGATGATGACGATCAATATTAACTTTAATTACTGATCAGCTCAGTTTTATATGAGTGTAATATATGATAGAGATTATAAGTTGATATTTTTATATTTTGTAAGAAATATGGAAAGTGTTAGAGAGAATGAAAGAGTATAATATATTATTGAACTAATTGAATTCAGTTGTCCTATTTTCATGCAAGAACAGAGTTGTCTGTGGTACTTTCCTGCCAATACATACTTGAAAACTGCACTTGTCGTAAATATATAATTCATATATAATAAAGGTATAACGTCCGTTTCCTCATACAAGGATGATGTCAATTGGTGTAAATCTTGACATCACCTCTCTCTATGTTTCTCTCTCTCTCTCTCTTTCTCTCTCTCTCTCTTAGTCTACTGCCTAATAGCAGGTCCATGGTACATAAAACAGTACGAGACAGCTACGCAGTATATTGATACGTGCAATCGGAATCAATCTTAGAAATGGAATATTCTCAAACTAAAGAGAGATTTTAAGTTAACTCGGTTATTTATTTATTTATTCATTCATTGAGTTAGATCACCAAAAAGGGTCATTCAACCCTGTACAGTTCACAAGCAATGCAAACAATCAAGTAAATGCAATATGTGAACACAATTTAAATGTGAACCATGGTGAACTTAAAACGAAAAATAAAAAGTGGAAAGATCAGAATTGAAATAAAGAAATTCAAAATAAAGAAAATTAAGTTAAATTAGGTTAAGTCTTCTTAAAATCTTGCAAAGTGCTTGCATTCGTGACAGAATTAACTTACGTGTCAGTTGAATTATCTCATTAATCGTCAAAGAAAAGTGTGAAGAAAAATATGTATCTTGAACCTAGTATTTTTTTGAGAAATTGTGAAAATAGGAACTTGTGCTTTTTGAGTAGAAATGGTTACCTTTGAACCTGTCGCGTTAAAGAACACAAGAGAGTGGGAATGAGAAAGATCAGAATGGAACATTCCAGCCTCTTATTTTCTAATAAGAAAATAAGAAAATAAAATTATTAATATTTTCTGTTATATTGCTACTGGTGCTAAGGTGATGGAGTTGATTGCAGTCCTGAGGATAGTAACAAATGTTCAGATATCTCAATTGAAGCATGGAACCAAATCGTGGACAAAAAAGTTCCAATATCATTGTCAATCGAATTCTGCAAGTATGTTCCTACCTAGGGGTTGCTAATTTAACTCCATAATAATCTCTCTCTCTCTCTCTCTTTCTCTCTCTCTCTTAATGTAGGCCTACTGCGTACTGTCAGGTCCATGGTATATAACGCCGCCACTCTTTTCTGTCTTCCGCTTTTCTCTTCATGTCCACATTTGATCTTTAAATCATCTAAAATTCCTAATATTGGTCTACTTGGCATCTGTTTCCTTTCAGTCTACGTTTCATGACCTCTTTTAATCCCGACCCTAGTTAAACTGGGATTCAAAGGATGATGATGATGATGATTATGATGATTATGATGATGATGATGACGACGACGACGACGATGATGATGGTCATGATAGAAATATGTGCTAACTAGAATACCTAAATCGCACACGATATTGTGTGGCTTTTAGGGGAGAGCTAACTGTATCATTTGAGTATATTAGTTCCTGGACTGCAATAAATGTATCGTTAAATCTCCACGACAATACTTCTTTTGCACCGATACACGTGTGTGCACGTGTACTGCTGAAGTTCTGAGATACGAATTTTATCTATTTATCATCTGCATCAACTGCATGGTAATCATACTTATAGACAACACTGGGGCTTATCCGTTACTGATATCGCTTTCGAGAGATAAAACTGACGTTAACATCAGCTTTTGCAGCTTTTTACAAATATGAAAAACAAGTACGATTGCAATGAATCCATTTATCTGAAAATATAACAGTTAATATATGACGCTTAAAGATCTCCGATCCTGTCTTGTTGCTAGATATTGATAGGCTTTTAAGTTGTCCATCAATCATAATCCTATTGACGACTAACTCTTTCCTCAAGTTTTATATATATATATATATATATATATATATATATATATATATTATGTTCGTTTATTACTTAAAGTCTGATATACCGCAGAAAACGTACACACATATACATGGCAATATGCAAAGCAATAAACATAAGCAGACATTTTTCAACCAAAAAAACTGAATAAGAGTCTTTACATAGTATTCTAATCATAAATTTCTTATCCATCAAATAATAATGTTTACTATAATTATGTTTATTTTATTATTATTATGTGTACAGACTGGGGCAAAAAATAATAATCCCCTAGCGAAATCTCAATAATTTCAACATAACTCAAAATATTTTTACTAAATTTTCGGAGCCTTTCGAGGAGGAATTTCTGCGTATATCCTGCAAATTGCGTGAAAATATATTCAGTAGAATCGAATTTACAGCGTTTCTACCAGAAAGTGCTAAATTCAATTTAAATTTGAAATGTTAGTCATTCATTTTTAAGAAAATAACGATCCTAAACTTATTCCACAATTTTGAAAAATCTTTCGGTAATTTTGTTTCAATAAGCCTTGTTAAAATTGATTTTTACACTTTCCGTAAAAACGCTGTATTTTTGTTACTACTAAATATATTTTCACTAAATTTGCAAATTGTATGCAAGCAGCCCTGCACTAAAAGCTCCGAAAATTGTGTAAAAATATTTTGAGTTTTGTCGAAATTATTAAGATTTTTTATTAAAATAAGCCCTGTTAAACATGATTTTAGCACTTTTTCGTAGAAACGCTGTAATTTTTTACTGCTGAATATATTTTCATCAAATTTGCAACCATGTGCAGATCTTCCTCCTCTAGAAACTGCAAACATTTTGTGCAAATATTAAGTGTTTTGTTGAAGTTATGGAGATTTCGCTAGGGGATTATTTTTTGCCCCAGTCTGTAATTAATGTTATAATATTATAACAATGTTATAATTGTCCATCCTCTCAGACCGCTCTTTTGCGTTATCTATGTTAACTTTATGTAACTTAGTTAATTGCTATAAGTGATGCTTTAGTTTGTACATAATTGTAGGGAATAAAGTCATAATTTACTCTGAATACGCCATTTTTATAAGCCTAATGCATAAATAGAGTTTTTAAAACTCCTTATAGCATCTCATTATTCTTGAATCATATTAGTTAATTAATATATTTGATTTGTTTAATAACAACATTGTAATATAAATGTATATATTTTGCTACTGCAAAAATTTTTCTTTTGCTACGTTTGTTTATTGGTGTTGCTGTATTGAGGTGTTATTTTTTTGAAAAGAAATGAATAATAAAAATAAAAGGATAATGTAACTTCGCTATTTGCAATACTAAGCCATATTCAGACACATCCATTTCGACTTACTTTTAGCAGTCTTGTCTCCTATTTTATGCTCGGATGGCTTTAATATTTATGCCGCCTAAATAAAGGTCTTACTCAATTTTAAATGAAATATGGGCTTATAGATATATTAACATATATCTCTAGACCGATACCTATAGTTTATATAATTATATTATTTATTTATATTTAATATAGCTAACTTTTCATTGATTGATTGAATAAGTAATTAATGTTTAATTGATGATAGATTGGCGAAGAAGACTTGGTTTTGTCTAAAGGATAAGGGTTGTGATACATCGCATTCCGAAGAGGCGTATGAGAATTGCAAAAGATACTGCCGTGGTTATGTGGACATGTTAACACCAGGTAAGCTCAACTCTATGGCAATGCATTATTGCATGTTTCCTCTAACTCCTCGTGACGCAGTGGTAGAGGGCTCGAGTCTTAAACGAGTGGTCGCGAGTTCGAGGCTGCGTTGCGACGTGGTTTTTTCTTTTCCTAGGGTCGCATAGAAATCCAGTCGAGTACAATTGGTGGTGTCGGGCCTTTGGGTAGCCGACCTTAGTGATCCTCTCTATCTATCTGCACCCCTTCATGTGATCTCAATATGTATTTACTGCATGCTAAACGAAAGTTTTTTTATTTTGTAATTGTAAATTTCAGTTAAACTCTCTCTCTCTCTCTCTTTCTATCTCTCTCTCTCTCTCTCTCTGTTGTCTCTCTCTCTCTCTCTCTCTGTCTATATATATATATATATATATACACACATATATATATATATATATATATATATATATATATATTCTGTCAAGTGTCAGGTTAATGCACATATTCTTACTTCATCTTCTTGCTGCGGCTTAGGTAGCAATCATTCAACCATTATATTGACTGCACCTGACTGTGTTACTGCTATATTCTTACTCAGAGATCTCAGAGATTGCCTTTACGCTCAATTTAAAACAATTAATAGATGAACAAGTTAATACACTCACTAAAGGCTATGCCTTATACATACTTATTTAACCTATTTTTTGGAAAATTTTGGCTTCTAAGAAGGTAGTACCCGTTTCCTTCCTCAATTCTTTCGTAGTTGTTTCTTACGATACGTGCAGTTAACCTTTGGTCTATACTTCTGTCTCCCTGACACAACATGAGATCTTTTTCTACTTAAAAGTAAAGTCGACCTTAACGTCAGTTTCATCATTCGAAAGTAACATCGGTTACGGACGAGCCCAGGATTTGTACCCGTACACTGTACATATGGATCCGCAATCAAATATCTTATCTACATCGCCATTTGGTTCAGCAAGTAAGAGATGCCGATGTCGCTCAGATATTCGTAAGATATTTACTTCTATTGATCCCTATATAGTGAAATACGGCGTTAACTGTTTGATCTCTGAAGGATTAGCATTGAACTGTAAAAAGAACTATGATAACTGTGATAAAAACTGTAGCTAGATTCAGTTAATTGCTCATCTTAAGAATTTACTTATTTCACTGAGATATGCGTTTGCTCGTGTTGTGTCCTTGTTGTTTGAAAAATAGGTTGAGCGGTGAGTGCACCTGTCGTAGAAGGCGACTAAAGCACTAAAATCCAAGCAAACGACAGAAAGGGCATTCGGTTAGTGAGCGCCTTTGCTTCAGAAATTGTGGGACAGAGTGGGGTGAAGTTCTACTCTAATCCCTACCCTAGTTAAACTGGGATTAAAGGGAAGATGATGATAATGATGATGATGACTGTCATATAAATTTCTACATAACGTCATTGCTGTTTGCAGGTGAACCGAGGCTATGAAAGTGACTCTTAAGAGGGACCTGATTACTCTCTATAAAGTGAAGACTTATTAGACAATCAATCAATCAATCAATAAGAATGTAACATCCGATTCCTCGCCATAAGCAATGTCAGGGGCGTCACTTGATGACTCTGTATAAACAGGCGCCAAAGACCACACGATGACGACTAAGCATAGGAAGACTACAAGCGAAAGCGAGATCAAAACAGTGAAAGTCCAAGTTCAAAGGCAAGAGGTCAGAATTTAGACCTAGGCACGACATACGAGTTAAACTTCACACACTTATACAGAAGCTAGTATGAACGTTAACAATTGTAACGTTTTGGTTTAAGTTTATTGGTTTACTTTGTGGTTTAAACATTAAGATATGCACAAATATAATGCGTGGTTCATTAGAGGAAGATGAAGTGAGGAACTCCCTAGCAGTATTTCTAACTGTATGTGGTTCTGAAGAATAAAATCGTAGAAAACTTTGTAGAAAATCTGATTGTTCGAATAAGATTAACCGTTCTATTCGATCGAGCCGTTAATAACTAGCTATACTAGAGTCAATAGCTATTAGCTGCTAATAACTAGTTTCTTTAGGGTTATAGCAGTAGGCCTATGTTGTATTGCGGGATGATAACATAATGGACTTGTTACACATGAACATGTATAAAAAATATTTAAAAAAAACTAAAACGTTCATTATATTGTTATGCAATCTTACGTCGTTCTCTAGTGAACATCTTTACCTTTGTGCACAAACTGTTATATCGCATATCGCATTGAATTATGTTAGTGTTACTATTTTATTTCATAGCTGATTTTTAAATATAGATACATGTACATGTATATGTATCTCTTGATAATTCAATGTGCTGCAAGTTGGACCAACTATGTTATAGAATTTTCATTTAAGTCTTGCTAAGTTTAGTTAATTAGAACCACAATATACATGTACGTGTAAAATGACCATATTCAAATAGATGTATAATAAATGTATAGGAAAGACAAATATTCGCATAAGTATGACTTTGAAAGCAACAGTAGGCCTCTATTACATTAAAATTGTTTGTGCCTTCATGAAGAGCTTTACTGTCATTGATCTACTTGCCTGTGCCTCTATATAAAACAACGTCAAAAGCGAGAACTGTGTCGCAAAATCCGAATAATCTGGAAATATAGAAAGTAATGTGAAGCTTTTGGAAGTTGTATAAGGTCGTAGTTAGATTAACAGGTTTGCCTGGAGCCACTGGCGATGTTGGTAAGATATCCGACCGCAGGTAAGTTCAGTATGTGTGCGTTCAAATCCTGGGCTCGAACTTCACTGATATCACTATCGAATCAAAAGATGAAACTGACTTTAACGTCGGCTTTAACATATACTAGTGGATAGTCATTGGCGAGAAAAAGTAGGAATGAATATCACTGATGAATTTTTTCTTTAATTAGTTTTCTTGGTTTCTGAACTGTAATGGATTATATCGGGATAACCCTTTTAATGACCATGAGTGCTCAGAATGTGATTCAAAATATATCTTAAACCTGTCATATTTGGAACGCTAGAGAGGTACGATGATATTAGTAAAAAAGTAGCAATTTTATTTCACTGCAGTGTTATGTAGCAGCTAACTAAGCAACCATAATTTCATTGATTTCGTAATTTGTTATTTTTATTTGTCGTACAGTAATAAAAGATAATTATTAATTGTGAATATTAATTTGTACAATCATTAATTTTATGTAGCAATTTTTAGTATTATTTTACGTGCTCAATAAACCACTGATGACGATGATCTATGAAGTGTCGCAGGATATCCACTGCGTCCTAGAATGTAATTATCTCTCTTATATAGTAAGAAGATTCCAAAACTAATCACGTTTAAAAATTTCGTACGTGATGAAGATGAAATCTATGCACGCCGTGCTAGGCCGAAGCTGCATAAACTAGAACGCAGCTCAAGGACTTTCCGAACGTTCTCGTCGAAGGACTTTTCCTAATTATATAAAACAGCGTGATGCATTGAAGATTATCACTGTATGTGTTTGTTACTGTCGCAAAAATTTTATAGTAATAGTAGTAATAATAATAATGATTAATAAAAAAATTATAATATTACTAATAATACTAATAATTATACAACAGTAATAATAATAATAGTAATTATAACACGCAATATAGTGAAATGATCAACCATGTTGATATCTATCACTTTTAATACCACATGTTTAAACCGTTGGGCAATTTAGTCCATTTCCGCATAACCAGTCCAGCGAATGTCCGAGATTTTACCACTTAGATCAGAGCGGCTGGCAATCGAACTCACGAGAGTTAAATTCACCCTAGGATCTATCATTTAAAACTTCATGACGTTACCTGAAATCTCTAACCATTGAGCTATTGAGTCATTCTCTACGGAATGTGCAATACTGAAGTGCAGCTCATCACTATACAAAACGTGATCTACTTAGTTACAATTACGACTTCTACTAAGTGGCTTATCAGCAGAAAAAATAATCCCGATAATTTTCTTCTTCTAAACTATATTTTATGAAGTCTGAAATCTTAATTTCCTTCGATGTACTGTAATAAAAATCTCACTTTTTCATTAATGCCCTTAAACAATATTCACTTTCTTTTGAATTCTTCTGTTCAATGGTAATATATTAGTTTTATAATCGGAACAACTTATTGCATTGATTATTCTATATATTCGAAGAATAATTCAATATTAACTATAAATAAAATAATTTAACATGTTTTCCTGGCACAATCTTTGTTCTATCTGCATGTACACTGTGGATTTGAAATAAAATAACTACCTACTTATTTCCATTTCTCATTTTATTTGGTTTCGTCAGCAAAATGCATTTTTGGAATATAGTAGTTTTCAATCCAAAATTTCCAACCCACTGAGCTAATTCTATAACATTTAACCAATAACCTGGTTATTTAATCAATGACCTCGTAAGAAACAGTATGTAGCATTATATTACATAACTGCAGGCGATGTAAGGATGCAATACGTATCAAAGATTACAAAATTTAATAAAGCTCTCGTTCTAGACTTCTCTCCACATTCATCCAGAGCTCAGTACTAAGAACAGTAAATCTCTCAGGTGACCTATAAGCCATCAGATAAGATTAGTTGTAACTGATAAGCTAAAGCTCTGTAAAGTCATCTGATAAGCTTTGTTGTAACTGATAAACTTAAGTTTTAAAATGTCATCTGATAAGCTTTGTTGTAATTAATGAAACAGTAAAAAGCTAATGTTAACTTCAGTTTCCTCACTTGAAAGCGATGACAGTGACGGGCGAGCCCAGGATTTGAATACCGCACGCACTGATCCGCCGTCGAATAACTTACCGACATCATGTCAGTAATATAATTATGTCAAGTTAAGTTCAAAGTAAATTTTCGAACGTAAATAAGTGAATTTACTTTATGGGCTCCGTTTTTTACTAAATTACCAGGATAGAAGTTTTTCTCTGAGTGTTTAAGAGAGTTGATCGATTTATTTAAATAGGCATTTTACTCTCGCGTTCTTCAGTATTTGTAAAGTATTTCTTATAAAAAGATTCATTACTGCGACGTTGGTCGCTGGTTTGCCTGTGAAGCAACGTTATAGCTTGTACCTGTTGTGACGAGCAGGATATAGGCAGGTGAAATAGAGACATAAAAGCTACGGCAGCTGTATACACTCCAACTTATACCTCGTTCCCTTATCACATAAATATTTGCTTCTCTTCTTCTCTCTGACCGTCTTTGTGCTCTCCCATATATCTCTATAGGTTTTACTGGCACAGTCTGTTCTTTCTGTTTATAAACTTTGCTCTTTATAAAAGCAGTTAGGACATCGTTTAGCTCGGCCAGCACTTGAATGGGCGACCACCTTGTAAGAAAGAGTGTCGACTGCATGGAATAAAATAAATCTCAGGGTGTTGAAAGTTTATTCTTAAATTCGTGATAACTGTATTTATCACTTTTGCGCTATCAAAAGGCAACGGTAGCTAAAACTATGCAGCCCGCACTAAGCAAATACATCTCTTTTATCACGTGCATCGTGCCATATGTGTAACTAGACCCAAGAAATCTATCTTGTACCAGCTGTTAGCATATACACCTCTTAAACAGGAGGCAAGGAGCTCGATTCTCAAGCAGATTATATATTATATTATATATTATATTACTATATTATATTCTGGCAGTGTTCTTGATATTGAGGCAGACGCAGCATTGAGTCCTACAGCGCTTTATTTTTCATTTCCATATTCGGATCATCCTCGGTCTTTCTGATGCCTGATTGTTTTACTGTATTTTAAAATATCAATCTTAACTTATTTTTATCTATTGCTGACTATATTCTTTTTCTTAGTTTCTTCCCCCCTTCTGCCTCACCCACAGAATTCAAATTTTTCTTAAAAAATGAAAAATATGAAATTACTTTCCTATTACTTTCCTAAATAAGACAACAGGTCATATACAGTTTCTCTAGTGTTCTTCTCTTTCTCTCTCTCTCTCTTTCGCTTTCTCTTTATCTCTCTCGCATGCATGCTTTCTTCATGGGTTTGTTTGCTTGAATTATCTCTAATATTAGTCTAATAGTCGGTGTAACTCACTGTAAGTTGTTCTTTATGGCCTACTATTGTATTAATTTATGTTTCCTCTACCTATTTATTAAATAGGAACAACGTCTCAAGCTACAGGCATCAAGTCAGCAAATGCTCTCTCTCTCTCTCTCTCTCGCTCTATTTCTCTACTTCTTTCTATCTCCATTTTCCATCCCGTCACTCCCTTCTTTTTATTTCTCTCTAGTTCTTATCTTTGTCTCTGTAGTTCTCCTTATTTCTCTCTTTTTCTCTTTAGTTCTCTCTAGTTCTCCTTATTTTCTTTATTTTTCTCTATTTTTCTTTATCTTTCATGTCATTTCTCTTTTTTGTTTATCTCTCTAGTTTTCCTTTTTCCCCTTTTTCTATTTCCTTCTCTATTTTCTCTTTACTGCTTTCTATATCTCTGTCTATTGGCACGGTTTCTGTCACCTTTCACTCTCTGTATATCTGAATTCTATTTTTCTTTATTTCAATTTTTTTTTTTTTTTCTGCTTTACCAAATCTCTCTCTGTCTCTGTATCTGCTTTCTACCTCTCCCTTTATCTCCCTTTATCTTTCTCTCTCTCTCTCTCATTCTTTCTCTTTCTATCTATTTTTCTCTCTCTCTCTCTCTATTTTCATCTTTCTCTCTCTTTCCAACTCTCGATCTCTCTTTTTAAAATATTCGATCATCAGCTACTCTAGTTTTCTCTCTTTCTTTACTCGTGCTGTTTGATATCTGTCTCTCTGTATCTTCGCCTATGACGACGCTATTTCGGCCGCATAGGTACAATCGCGACGTCGAAGACACACTACGCCGTATTGCGCTGAGTACTCCTGCTTGTATTGTGCAGAATATTAAACAATATTAAAATTATTTATTTATTTTATTAGTATACTATATTATCAATAATAAATTAAAATAATAATTAATAATACATATATTTTATATTGTACTATCAAGATATAGAAATTTCCATAGTAGATAAAGTAAATAACTGCTGTATAAGTTTAGCTATATATGTTACACATTAATATAGGCCCTATATTTGCCTTTATTTTTAATTCTGTCGAGGGCTGATGGATAATCCTGCGCGATTACTAACCTATGTAAGAAACATCTAGGGCTATTTTCATTCATTTATACATGTATGATAACTATTTAAACATTAAATTGATGTTAAATTGAAGAGCATCATAATTCTGTGCAATATTCCTAAAACTAATAACTAGTTTCCGAATTTCAATGCAATAAGATTTTTCCGAAATCTACACACGAAAGGGACAAGGGATCTGTTTACAAATAGAAGTCCATGTTCTATTGTATAAGGTTTATATTAATGAGTTTTGAAATTATCAGTGAAAATTCAAAAGATTTACAGCAAAACCTTTTAATGTAAAATATTCTCTTTCGAAAATATAACCATAATAAAATATTTCTCCAATTCTTTCAAATATATGATTATAAAATTATTTTAACCTTAAGTTTATACTAACTCAAATTTGGGAAATTAAGTTGTATTACTTGGATCCGTTGGCAATATCATTTAGAATAGAGACGAGAGTTCAATTTCATTCAATTGACTTGCTGATTGATTGATTGCTGGGCTGGCTAGAGTGATACAGTCACGATTGTGTACCATTGATTGATTACAGTCACGATTTGTGCATGATTGATTCATTGATTATCTACAATAATACAGTATGTTTCGTGTATGACAGGAGAAGTTAATTTGTCGCGATTTTGCGACCAACCATTCAACATTTATTAATCAATCAATAAGAATTTAACGCCCGGTTCCTCGCAAAAAGGCAATGTCAGGGACGTCTCTTGCAGACTCTACACAAACAGGTGCCAAAGCACCACACAATGACGACTTATTACACAGAGATCACAAGAAAAAGCTAGATCAAAACAGTGCAAGTCCAAGATCCAAGGCAAGCGGGTCAAAATGTAGACCTAAACAGGTTAAACAGGTTAAGCCTGTTAGAATTTAGACCTAAATAGGGTTTTATTAAACAGGTTTTTTTACAGCTCATCACATCATATTATAACGAGAGTTCATACCCATTGTCTGTAGACCTCTTTGGTTTTTGTCATTGCGATTACTTCAAAACGAATCTGCGACTACTTTTCAATTAAAATTAATAAAAATAATAAAATTATTGAAACTATTTAAATAATATTTAATTAATTTCAACTTTAAAAAAAGAAACAAACAACTGACACTGAATAATGCAAGTATATAAATTGAAAATATCCCATGTTAGATCCTGAGATTAAATAAGTAAATATATTAATTATTATTGTTACTCCCATGTTATGTCCGGGATCCTGAAGAATAAATCAACCGTTAACTGCGCGTGTCGTAAGAGGCGACAATGCAAAAACTAAGGAAGGCGACGGGAAATAACTTCAAAAGCCATATTTTACCCATGCTATAGACTACATAGGCTATAACTAAGGTATAGCCTTTGTGAATTGATTAACCTTTTGATCTATAGAGCGTGAAAGCAGCATCTTAATAAGTACATTGGATCTGCCACTTGGCAGTACACTAGAGTGAGTCCGAGGAGTTAATCCTTGTTGTAAATCTGTTCGCTATCAAACACCTAAGAACCATGGACTCGACGCCATATTCAACGAAGTTCATAATTATAACTGGAAAGTGTCTGAAATGTTGAAGTAGAACAAAAGTTGAAGATCTTCTTATTCTTCAGTGCACTGCCAAGTGGCAGGTTCAAGGTACATATTCATACTCAAAGTCTGCATTCTCACTCCATAGGAGCACTCCTTAGATCAACAAGTTAATCCCTTCACAAAGTCTATGCCTTATACATACCTTATGTAGCCTCTAGCTTGGGAAAGTATGGCTTCTGAGGTGGTTTCCCGTTGCCTTCCTCAGATAGATGGATTAATTAACATATCTAATCCTGGGGGAAATATTTCATGGTGAGGTGGGTCCCCTCTTGGCATCCTCAGCTCCCGCCTTTAGTCGCCTCTTACGTACACGCAGCAGATTGTATGCGGTTACCCTATTGTGCAGTGGTCCAACCGCACCTGAGCACAACACAAGGGAAAAGTCGAAGATATCTTTTGCTAATAATTGCTAAAATTATGCAAATTCTTATGTATACATCCTGTTACTGACCCACCTGGAAAGACATTATTATGGCGTGAATAAGACTACCTAACTAACACCGAGTAGAGCTTACAAAAATATCAGTTTAATTGAATTTCTTGAAATCTCTTACACTTTCTCTTTTATGTATGTTATTTAAACAATTTGTTTAATAGACAATTATCTTGTATTCGTATTTAGTCAATTTTGTTTTCCTGTTTTAGATTCACGCATATGCACCTTACAGTGCAGGTGCTTGGCTAATACTATAATTTAAAATCAAATTTAGATAACTGAAATTAATTTAATGCAACTTTTAACTGACTAAGTCAATAAACGTTAGGTAATGCGACATAGCAACTCAATTCATAGCTTTAAGGAGTTTCACAATTAGCATAAAGGCTTCAGAAATAATTTAATTCTAGGCAATCTTTTTCACTGGATCGAAAACATACAAAGCAAGCCATGGGCTGTGCCATTAGCAACAACGAACGCAACGCCACTGAGAGATCTAAACAGATAGAGAAACAGCTGAGGATTGATGGAGAGAAATCTGCAAGAGAAGTAAAACTGCTACTATTAGGTATCTATATCAGTTTATTGCTACTATTGTCTATCTGTAGCAATTCATTGCTATTATTACCTATCTATTGCAATTCATTGCTATTATTACCTATCTATTGCAATTCATTGCTATTATTACCTATCTATTGCAATTCATTGCCATTATTACCTATCTATTGCAATTCATTGCTATTATTACCTATCTATTGCAATTCATTGCTATTATTACCTATCTATTGCAATTCATTGCTATTATTACCTATCTATTGCAATTCATTGCTATTATTACCTATCTATTGCAATTCATTGCTATTATTACCTATCTATTGCAATTCATTGCTATTATTACCTATCTATTGCAATTCATTGCTATTATTACCTATCTATTGCAATTCATTGCTATTATTACCTATCTATTGCAATTCATTGCTATTATTACCTATCTATTGCAATTCATTGCTATTATTACCTATCTATTGCAATTCATTGCTACTATTGCCTGTCTATAGCAATTCATTGATACTATTGCCTATCTATAGCAATTCATTGCTACTATTGCCTATCTATAGCGATTTATTGCTACTATTGTCTATCTATAGCGATTCATTGCTACTATTTGCCTATCTATAGCAATTCATTGCTATTATTTGCCTATCGTCGCCACTGACTGGATCCAGTGGCGACGTCGCTGAGATATTCGACCGTGGATCATTATGTGCGGGATTCAAACCCTGGGCTCAGATTTTTAAGATTTGGTTGCTGTAATAAGAAATATTTCGGACTTATATGTATGAATTGTTTATAATATATATATATATATATATATATAATATATAATATATAGATATATATATATATATGATATATAATTGTATAATTGTATAATTAGTATATATATATATATATATATATATATATATATATATATATATATATACACACACACGCAAGTGCGTTACGTATACAAGTATAAATATTTGATTACATGAAACATGCACATTCATATTGTAATTCATCTGTTTTTCTATCGCAGGGGGTGGAGAATGCGGAAAGAGCACAATAGTCAAGCAAATGAAGTAAGTACATAATTATCATTAAAATACTAATTTAGATTTTTAATTTTCACTGAAGTCTTCTTGATGATTAAAAACAGACTTTAAATATTTACCAAGCAGTCTCACAATTGCTATACTGCAAGATAAAAGAGCCTAACTAGTGGGTCCATTACAAATATTCTTCAGTTGTAAAGAGCTGCAATTGATCTCAATGTTTAAAAACTTAGAGTGCTTATAGTTCATCACATTTCTATAGTTGCAATGAAAGACGCAGTAAAAAAAGCAAAAGATAAAAGCTAAAGTTAACGGCAGCTTCCTCACTCGAAAGCGATGTAAGTGACTGGCAAGCCCAGGATTTGAACCCCTCACATACTGATCCGCAGTCAAATATCTTACCGCCATCGCCACTGGCTCCAGCCAAATATTATTTCGACTTCGCCACTGGCTCCAGTTCAACTATTATTTGGTAACTGGACGTGCCCCAATGGTTAACGTATTCGCCACGAAAGATAATGATCAGGGTTTAAAGTTCAGAGGCAAACAATGTATGCCCCTATGTCTTCTGAGTGTAAATCACTCAGTGGAGCCTAGATAGATACTCTAATAGAAATCCTCTTTTAAAAATCTTTCTTCAAGGATATTTACCCCGCTTCCACACTTTTAAGTTTTCAACAATTGCACATTTATTTTTATTCATGATGTTCTGCGTAATCTCAACATTTTAGAATCTTAGGGAAGTTTCAGAAGTGTAATATCGTTTTGTCGATATTAAGAATATTAATATCGAATATATGGTAACATATTGCGACAATTTTCTTTTTGCCTACTCTTCCGCCATTTCTTTGCCTTTAATTTCCTGCTTCATTTTAGCCTTTGTTATTTTTTTACAACTTTGACTACTTTTATAGATACATTTAAACTACACTTAGGGCCTATGTTAATTTCACTATTCTGCCGAAAACTCGTAGGTCCAGGACATATAGAACTACTCAGAGATTGCTTTCTCGCTCATTACGGAGAATAGCTTATACCAAATATTTGTCCTATAATAATCCTATATAGGCCTGTAACATACAAGTTTAGAATTCATCTAGGAAAAACCTCTAAAACGGTTTTCCATTTTTTCTTAATATAGATAGCCTACTACTTGGTCGAAAGACAGCGTGTGGAGTTTAAATTTGGTCTATTTTCATCTCTCTGCAGTGCAAAACGGCAATTACTATCTAAATATTGCTAATTTCAATTCGTAATTAACTTATTTAGATAAATCATTCAATTTCAATCAATAGGAATTAAACGTCCGGTTCCTCGCCATAAGGCAATGTCAGGAACGTCTCTAGCAGACTCTACACAAACAGGCGCCGAAGCACCACACGATGACGACTTAGTACACAGAGACCACAAGAGAAAGCGAGATCAAAACAAATAAAAATAACAAATAAAGTACAAAATCGAAGATGTTTAAAGGGTTATGCATTATGGCGTACATATTAGGCTTTTTTGGTGTCCTGCTCGACCGCCTAAGGGCTCCACAGTAAACCAGAAATCATTCTTCATTGTCAATTGTTTTTGTTGTCTCATATTTTTAAGTTGTGGTTAGAAATAAAAAATAAATAAATAAACTGGTTGGACGACTCATCCACATATTTGGGTGACTAAGTTTATCATTAGCAAAAATTAATCAGAAACATTCTAGACTTAATTAAATTTTTGTAAATCAGATTTGAGATAGGTCTACAAGCTCTTATTTATCGCATTACCCCACATAGCTAAAGATCTTTTTAATAGCCACTTTCAAAAGGCAAAGTGAGACAGTATATTCGCATTACAAACGCAATATAGCGTCTCTGTATTACCCGTGGCATTCTGTTTTTTAGGCCAGTGTGCCCGTAATATGGCCATCGACCCTCGTTACAAAATAAATCGTTTATCTCATCAAATGCATAGTTAATGCGAAGAGAGAAGCGAGGGAAAAGGGCAAAAAAGGAGGTGAAGGCAGGAAAAGCAGAGAAGAAAGACAAGAGAGAGGAGAGGAGAGAGAGAGAGAGAGAGAGAAGAGAGAGTAGAAGGAGAGAGAGGGAGGAGAGGAGAGAGGAGGAAGAGAGAGGTAAGAGGATAGAGAGAGAGAAAGAGAAGAAGAGAGAAGAACAGAGAAGGAGAGAGAAGAAGAGAGAAGAAGTAGAGAAGAAGATGAGAAAGAGAGGAGAAGAGAGGAAGAGAGAAGGAAGAGAGAAGAAGAGAGAAGAGAGAGAAGGAGAAGAAGAGATATGATGATATATATATATATATATATATATATATATATTATGTATACATCACCACTGGCAGTGGTGATGTCGGTAAGATATTCGACCGCGGATCAGTATGTGCGGGGTTCAAATCCTGGGCTCGCCTGTCATTGTCATCGCTTTCGAGTGAGGAAAATGAAGTTAAAATCAATTATCTTTACCAGCTATATATATATATATATGTATGTATGTATGTATGCATATATATACATGTATATATATACATGTATATATATATATATATATATATATATATATATATATATTATGTAGACGTTTCCGACATCACCACTGGCAGTGGTGATGTCGGTAAGATATTCGACCGCGGATCAGTATGTGCGGGGTTCAAATCCTGGGCTCGCCTGTCATTGTCATCGCTTTCGAGTGAGGAAAATGAAGTTAAAATCAATTATCTTTACCAGCTATATATATATATATATGTATGTATGTATGTATGCATATATATACATGTATATATATACATGTATATATATGCCTATGTATAGGCCATAGGTAACACGTATATATATATACATGTATATATACGTGTCATATTCTAACTCAGTGAATATACGGTAGGCCCACATGTGCAGTATATGAATTATGAAAGGTATATAATTCAGTGCTGACCATTCGTTGAAAGTTTCAGAAACTCTCAACGGGAGAAAATTCGTCTGCAGATATAATTAATCAGTTAGTACCTGAAACAATCAATTAGTGCCTGATAGGCTGCTTGATATTGCGCTGCCAGCTCTTAAGTGCCGGCTAATGTTGTTGTTGCTGTCGCGAGTATTGTGAGAGAGAGAGCACGTGTTACCGTCTTATTGTAAAAAACACACTTACGTGGCAGCGCTAAAACCAGACCAAATCTCTTTTATATTTATGAACTTTTAAATACAATTTTACAGACGCTGGTGTTTATTTGGTCCAGTATTGCTAGATTAGGCTGAGCTCTCCAGCCTTCTACTCCCATAAATGATGCATACATTACTCGAGCATTACATTAATTGGCTGGAGCCAGTGGCGAAGTCGGTAAGATACTCGATTGCGGATCAGTAGGTCCTGGGTTCAAATCCTGGGCTCGCCCGTCACTGACATCGCTTTCGAGTGAGGAAACTGACGTTAACCTTAGCTTTTTTAGCTTTTTACTGGAGCTGTGGATGCAGAAGAGGGCTTCCTAGCCATAACAAATATTTAAGAATCTATTGTGGATATAGGGTAATCCCCATCCTAGCTAAACTGGAACGCAAGGGAAGATGAAGAAGAAGAAGTTGGTGATGACTGTGGACATAGGGTATCAATGGAGACTATGAAGGTTTGAATTTACCGGGGGAGAGGGAGGGAGTTTGAGCCCCCTTGTAGCGACATTAGTGAACCCCTGACTAAAATGATAATCCCCAGTTTTAACCTACCCCCCCTCTAAAGCCCTGATGACCCTTTGCAAACATTCGACCCCATTTATATATCAATTCATACGATTTCCCTTTAAAAATTTAACAATTTCAATTCTGACGGAGATTTTGAAGCGGACAGCAAAGTTCTAAAATAATTATGTGCAACGCAATTGCTGTCCTCATTGAGGGTTAATTAGGGAAAACGTTCTCTGTGATCATCTACTCATCTAAAAATACGTCACAGTTACGTATTGTCTATGTAAAAAAAGTAAACACGCATTATAGTGAAACGATCAACTATGTTGATATCTATCACTTTTAATACCACATGTTTAAACCGTTAGGCAATTTATTTCATTTTTCGTATAACCAGTCCAGTGAATGTCCGCGATTTTACTCTCAGACCAGCGCGGCTGGGATTTGAACCCACGAGAGTTCAATTCACCTCAGGATCTGTCATTTCAAACTTCATGACGTTACCCCTGCGCTATTAAGACATTCTATGGATGGAGTGTTACAAGGTGGGGAGAGTGAGCATTCCGTGGATCTTGCAATTTCTATTTGTAAATGTATTCAATCAAATAGGTTACATTTAACGTTGATTTCAGGAGTTCATTTTGTGAGTGAAACAGAAGGTAGTTCTGATCAACGTCACTTCAAAACTGTTGCTGCGATGATTTTTGTAAAACTAAATTAAACGAAATTTGCTTATGAAAATTTCAGGAAAGTTAATTAAGTTGCTGTAAATGTACAGAGCGAAACTGAGTGGTTGTACTTTGTTTCTATGTTCTACCGCCCCCTCTTAATTCTTCCTTCACCTCACACTCCCATTTATTTCTCTTTATTACTCTCTCTCTCTCTCTCTCTCTCTCTCTCTCTCTCTCTCTCTACGTGTATCTCTCTCTCACACTTGCATACATATACTTTCAAATGCTGGATTCAGAGTAAATAGTCTTATATTCATATTGATTAAATCGAATCGTACATTAACCATATTCCATTAACAAAGCTGGTAAAGCTAATGTTAAAGTCAGTTCCCTCACTCGAAAGCGATGTCAGTGACGGAAGAGCCCAAGATTTGAACCCCGCACATACTGATTTCTCAGTCGAATATCTTACCAAAATCGCCACTAGCGATGTCGGTAAGAGAGTTACAGAATTATATTAGATAACAACATCAAGGTTATGTCACATAGAACACGTTCTGAGAAAATGCAGTATAATAATTAATTTTATGTTCTTTGAATGGTCTCTAAATACGCTCTCTTTCACTATCTACTTTGGGAGCCAGAATTTGTCGTGCACCGTTTTAGAAAGTCTGTGCTAAGGTTTTCGCAGATATTTACATGTAAATAACTGCAAGAAAAATTTTATTTTTTGCCATTTCTATCAACTTCAAATTGCATATTTTCTAAAAAAAGTCTATATTTTGCAAACCCCAATCTTTCTCAGCTTAATTTCAATCTCCTCAAAATTTTCACTAACACTTTCACAGTTGTCGTTTTCTTTTCCTCTCTCTCTCTCTCTCTCGTTCTCTCTAACTCACTCACTATTTCTTTCTCTTCTCGAGATACTTCAGGTTCGTGACATATATTCTTCCATTTTTGCTACTAGATACTTTTTTTATTTATTCCGCGATTGTCTATTTTCTATAGTCTAAATGCATAGTTTAGTGGGAATTTTAGAACACGTTCTAGCAGCCTGGTCTTACTCAAGGCTACTGATAGAAATTTTGATACTGAAGAGTAATACACAGCTTTTGTGTATATTGTCAAATTTTCTGAAAAGGAGTTTTGCAATAATCAAAACACTTTTTTAAACTAAAGTATAAGCTGCTGTTGCATTCTAACTACCTCTGCTATTCCGATTACTATTTAATATGCCAACTCTCTCTCTCTCTCTCTTAGTGCACTGCCTACTGGCAGGTCCATTGTATATAACGCCTCCACTCTTCTCTGCCTTCCGCTTTCCTCTTATTTCATTTCCACAGATGAGTGGGTCTTTAAATCATCTGACATACCTAATCTCGGTCTGCCCCTGCCTCTTTTTCCTTCCATTCTACTTTCTATGACCTCCTCCATTAATAGACCTTCCCCTTAAAATGTGTCCTATCCAACTCTTCTTCCTATGAATATGTCAACTAACATGAGAAAAACGACCGCTGGACTCTGCTGCAAAACAAGGTGCATATTATCATTCTTATGTGAGTATATATGCCGTTTATAGGAGCTATTGTAAGAAACAGCTGTCATATTGATGAAGTTTGTTAATTAATTAAACAGAATTCTTTTTATAAGACAGCTTTTTAGAACCTGAATCATGGGCTGGGATCAAAATTAAAAATGTCGAATACTAAAAAGTCTAGAAATAAATTAGTCAAATTAAAGCAGAATATCATTACAATTTTCAACATTGATTTTTAAGCAGCTGCAGAAGTCTATTACTGTAGCATCTATGCCTTGTCCTTTGTTGAATTCAATTCATAGCTCTTCACGTCGTCTTAGAAATGACGTTGTCATCTTTCACCTAACGCATCAACTCCTGAATCTGCACGTGCTTTATGCTTGCTTCTACCTTATATCATTCATACATCTATATGCGTAGATAGGCAAACAGCAACATTTACAAGGCTTTACGTACAGATGCATGCGTTAGAACGTACATACTGTTAGTTATTGTAATTAAAAACACATTATCGATCCATAGTAGTGTATTTTACTGTGAATATATACATATATTTTTTCCTAATAGTATCTTCTTTCTGTTTATGTCGTTTCTCATATTTTTTCTATTTTTTTGATAATTTTTCTTCTCGCCAAATAGTTATGTTCTGTTCGGATTTGAATTCATACCAACGGCCTCCGGTTAGGTATAACTACTACATGTTGATAAAGTGATCATCTTATAGCTAACTAACATCTCTCTCTCTCTCTCTCTCTCTCCTTCGGTCTATCTGCCTGTCTGTTTATCTTTCTGTCTGTTTGTCCATAGATAGTTATATCTCTCTTCCTTCTCTCTCTCTCTCTTGCTGTCTCTCTAACAGACTTATGCAGTCAGTAATAATAATAATAATAACAATAATAATAGTAGTAGGAGTAGCATGTTGCATGTTGTAGCATATTGTAACCGGTAGCATGCTGGCAAATTGTTCGACTGTGAATCAGTATGTTCTCGGTTCAAGTTCGCTGCTATCCCCGTCATGAATATTTTAGAGAGAGAGAGAGAGAGAGAGAGAGAGAGAGAGATAGTCTAGACGTATCCTGGCTGACCTTTATTGTCTAATGGGATGTCCAAGACATTTCAAATATATTTATTGCCTGTTTTCGCTATTTCTAGACATACAAATGTCCTATCAAATCATCGAAAATTAGCACTCGGAATTTCTTTAAGCATCTTTTCGTTTTGTTGACCTTATTTTATCATAATTAATAGAAACAATTCCAATCAGAGCTTATCTTCGCAACTTTTTTCATACTTCATAACGTTTTTAATCTTACTGCGGGCGATTGCGATTAAAAAGATCATAACGTAGTCTTGATTAGCAAAGCCTGCTTGAAGACGTGATCTGGAGTTTATTTTTAACCTTATCACATCTTTGTGATTTATTTCAGTATTTTCTTGTTCTCTCTCCCTCTCTTCTTTCTTCTAGCCTCTATATCTCTATGTTTCTATGTCTCAATCTCTCTCTCACTCCCTCTCTCTCGAGCTCTCTTTCTCTCTCGCTCTGTCTGTCTCTATGTATATGTCTCTCGCTCTATGTATCTCTCTCTCTATCTCTCTTCTCTCTTTCTCTCTCTGTATATATACATATATATACATATATATATATATATATATATATATATATATGAATCCCTGTTTATCCATCTATCTGTTTGTCTCTCGCTCTTTATCTTTTTGTCTCCATCTCTCTCTATCTTTATGTCTCTCTTCGTGTTTCTCTCTTGCTATCTGTTTCACGTTCAGTCTACGTCTCAATTCTTTTCTTAAATGTCATTGTCTTTCGATTCGGTGTCCGCATCACGCAATCCTAGAACATGGCATGCTGTTTATTCCTATCACTGTAAGCAGCTATGAAGCTACAGGCATATTCATAGCTGTAGTCGGTCTTACATCTTCATTACAAGCGCGTATACCTTCTCCGAGTGCTGCATTCAATTTGCCACACGCGATTTTCCGAGCTATGCTTTTACACCTGCTGTGATTTTGTGAAGCTTGATTTAGCTACCGATTCTACGGTAATATGGAAAATACAGCTAAAATATTGCTCTTACATTTTGTCTGCATTTTATTCGTTGTTAGTATGTTAATCTTAATTGTATTTAGAAATAGAAGGAGAGTTTGATAGGACACATTCTAAAGGGGGAAGGTCTATTAAAAGAGGTAATAGAAGGTAGAATGGAAGGAAAAAGAGGCCGGGGCAGGCCGAGAGACTCCCTCATATGTGTACATGAAAAGGAAAGCGGAAGACAGAGAAGACTGGAGACGTTATATACCTTGGACCTGCCAGTACAATGCACTATGAGAGAGATTTTATTCACCTATTACTGAGACATTGATTTTTCAGTTTTCATTGGAGTCTGAAGTCGACATATATTTCAATTCAATGGCTCTAAATTGATAATCGATGAGGTAGGATTCGAAGCGAGGACCTGAGTACCGCAGTCGACACGCTTTAACCATTATGCCACGCTAGATTTCTTGTTTGGTGCCTCCCGTGTTCAGTGTCTCTGTGTCTCTGTGCCTCTATCTCCCTATCTTTGTGTGTGTCCTTGTTTGTCTTCCCCTATCTCTTTCTTTCTATTTATCTCTCTCTTTCTCTCTCTGTCTCTTTGTCCATCCTCTGCCTATCTCTCTCAATCTCTCTCACTATCTCTCTGCTTCTATCTCTCTCACTCTCTCTTTCTCTCTACTACTGTCTCTTCTGTCTCTGTCTCTCTGCCCCTCTTTCTGTCTCTCTGTATCGCTATCTATGTTGTTCAATTCAATGATAATTTAATAAGAAATTCCAACGCATGATTATTCTTTAAAGGCTTTCGATGCGGTTCTTTCCATATCTTTATCAGCACTTGCATTGGTTTACTCTTTCGAAATTCGTGCAGATTACCCTTGGCCTACTTTAATTGCTTAACCTTAGCTTATTTTCCCATTTTCTAGATAAACGTAAGAAACTCACTGGATAGTATCTATGTTTTATATACCTAACCTTTCTTGTTTATAATTGAAAATAATAGTTGTAAGAGATTAAAAAGCATTTAGAATCAAAATTTAATGAGTGAATAAATGAATATACATTTAATATTTCCAAATATTTTCAGTTTACTATAGCTACGTAGCTAAATGCAAAATTCTAGCAATAGCTTTATGCAGCCTGTGAATCATAAGACTAGTTCAGATTTAATATAGAAAACATCACCATCATCATCGTCCTCAGTACATCGTCGTCGTCGTTATCGGCAACGATTACAAATAACCATGGAGAGGAAGGAGTAAATGGACCTTAAACAAGCGTCTGTGCTTCCTGACCCAGTGTGCCGTTATGTTATGTTATCATCATCATCTTCCCTTGAATCCCAGTTTAACTAACGTTCCGATACCAGTAGACCTTCTTTTCTATTCGTTTAGAAAACGTTGTAGCAATATCTGGCTTGAGCCCAGGTGCCCACCAACTGAATGCCCTTTCTGATATGGTTTGGATCTTAGTACCTTGTGGTCTGGTACGATACGTGCAGTCCACGGTTGGTCTATTCTTCAGCAACCCGGATACCACATGGGTAAATTATTAAGTGATAAAACAATAAGGATAATCAACTATTTGAGCGTGTACTTATAGCTCATTAATTTTAATCCCTAATTGTATCATATTATTATATTGTACGTCAATTATATCAAATTAATTAATATTAGGCCTATATTGATTGGTAAAACAAAAGAAAATATGTCGCTATAGGTATCTTTTAAAATAAATTTAGTTACATTAATTATTTGACAGCAATTAATGTCTATATGTAAAATCGTTATGAGTACATTACTTGATTTCTAGTTTGCAGTTGATATGTGCTTCATCTTTTGTTAATGTAATTGGACTCTATATTATATGAAGTATGATAAGTAATGCATAATACATTCTTAATGCTTGATTCGTATTTCACTTATTAGCTCAGGCCATATGTCAGCTTATACTTTACATAGCTCTTCTGGAAATATTAGCCTTTAATAATTAATGAAAGCAAACATAAACCTGCTATTATTCCTTCTGTTACTAGTCAATGTAACATGCCAAACACTGAAAAAGTGTCAATCGTCAATTTTTATTAATTATTATAAATAATGTTTCTATTTGTTTATTTTTATTATTCTATTTCTTTCTTTATTCAATTAGAAAATATAACTGTACGCTTCAGTCAGTTTTTTTTGTTACGTTTTTATCCATATAGCCTACATCGATGTTTATAAAAAAGATACATGTAAAATGTATATACTCCGGAGAAAATGTACAAGTTTTGGAAGCCATTATGCAATCTATAGTGGATAACATAGCAATAACTGTAGTGCTATTGTCGTCCATGATAGCTTCGAGCATTATTAAGACAAATGCAAGAAATCTACTGTGTATAGCATAAAACGTATTCTAAACAAAATAGATATCTGCCTACACGTTTGCAGCATTACTCGTAAAACCGCAGGTGAATGAAAAAGAAGAAGATGCAGCGCTTTACGCTCTTGATATCAGTTCTTCTATCAGATTTTTTCTAAAATCTCAAGTCATCGTGATCTAGAACTGATTTGAATAAGGCTAAGATGCACGAATACATATACGCAGTACAACACATCCATCACAGACATTTTAACATGAGAGACACACCATTTCACACTTACAACTAAATCTTTATGAAATAATTATTGAGTGCTATATAACAAAATGTCTTCAAATCAATCTTAATCATTCTGTGCTTTACAGCAGATAATTTTTAAACCTGCTCGTAAAATAGGAAAATTTGTTGCAGGTAGCAATAATAAAACTGATAATTTTTGGAAATATTGAATAGTTTACCCTTCAATGTCTTTTAAGGCTAAATCCAACATCCAGAAAACCAATCCAAAGTTGGAAATTTAAAGAAAAGAAGGTTTTGGGTGGTGGTCTCAACTCACGGACACTGGATGGAAATGAGAGATAGGAAAATGAGGAATTTAGCTGATTGTGTAGGAAAACAAAGGCTGATTTGGTTCAAAATGAGATTTTCTCTATATCCTTACCTCCATTTCTATCTCTATTTCTATATCTCTATCTCTATCCCCATCCCTCTCTATCCCTATCCCTATTTCTATCTATACCTAGTATATCTCTATCTCTCTCTCGATATCTCTCTCTCTATCCCTATATCGCGCTTTCTCTCTCTCTCTCTCAGTGCACTGCCTACTGGTATGTCCATGGTATATAACGCCGCCACTCATATCTATCTTAAGTATACCTCTTAATGTCCACGAACGAGTGGATCTTTAAATCATCTAAAACATTCCTTTTGGTAAACCATTGTTCTTGGGGGGTTCTGCTTATGACGAGGTGGACCCTCTTTGCATTTCTCAGCTTCGACTAACATTTACTGGACAGGGACGTCATTCCCTAAGAAAACAATCCTGTCTGCCCCATCTCTATCTCTATCTATATATCAATCTCTATCCCTATCCCTGTTTCTATATCTCTCTATCTCTATCTATATCTCTATTTCTATCCCTATCCCTATCCCTATCTCTCTCTATATCTATCTATATCTATATACATGTATATATCTACATCTCTACCACTATCTCTATCCCTATCTCTCTCTATCCCTATTTTCTATATATTATACATAATAATATATATATATATATATATATATATATATATATATATATATATATATATATATATATATATATATATATCCTCATCTCTATCTCTATCTATATCTCTGCTATAATTTCTGTGTAGAATCATCCACGAGAAGGGCTACTCGAATGAGGAATGTCTGACCTACAAGCCCGTGGTATACAGCAATGTGGTGCAAAGTATGATGGCCATCGTACGAGCCATGGGGCAACTCAAAATAGACCTCGGTCATCCAGACAGGGACGTATGTAGTAGCTTTTTACGTATTTTTTATATTTAATAATAGCAATGAAGGTTTAACGTCCCTTTCCTCATACAAGGATGATGTCAGGGACATCCCTCCATCATCACATGTCACTACAAATCGATTCACCTTGAACGATCTGAAAAAACATGTGCTGAAAAAAGTCCTATGCGGTGCCGTTCCGTTGATTTAATTTGATTAATTTAAAAGATAAATTAAATTGAAATCTCTTTGACTTAATTCATTTTTATTTCAATACTGATCTAGTCTAATTTATCTAATTTATTCTTATTTTTAATTTATTTTTAATTTATTTTTAATTTATTTTTAATTTATTTTTAATTTATTTATTATTTGCTATCAGAGATCTTATGTATTTTTATTTTTTTTTATTTCTAATACTAATCAACGTCAAAAAGGGCAGTGGGTTGGCTAGCACCTAAGCTCTAGAAATTGCTACAACATTTTCTAGAACTAATGGATAAACTTTATCCCGACCCATGTTAACCTAAGATTCAAAGGATGATGATGATAATGGTTTGATTACTATTACTCTTATGAGTATTTTAATTGTACTTTAATATGCATTTTGATTAGTAATGTTAATTACTTAGTCATCATCATAATCATCATCATCTTCACTTGAATCCCAGTTCAACCAGGGTCGGGATACGAATAGACTCATTATTGACTGAATCAGTTAAATTATCACTCGTTGTTAGATTGTTTGAATCGCTAAATTACTGGTTCGGTTTATTGATTGATAACATATTTAAAAGATAGATTGTTAAAACAATAGATTGGCATAATTGATTGGTTCTATTTTATGAATAAGTTATTGCTTCAGGTATACAATTCATTGCTTCGATTGATTCATTGATTTGATTGATTGATTTGATTGATTGGTTCTATTTGATTGATTGATTCTATTTGATGGATAAGTTATTGCTTCAGGTATGCAATTCATTGATTTGATTGATTCATTGATTTGATTGATTGGTTCTATTTGATGGACTGATCCAGGAGGACGCTAGACAGCTCTTCGTGCTGGGAGGGAGTGCGGATGACGGAGAATTGACTCCGGATCTCGCCGCCATCATGAAGCGCCTCTGGAAGGACCCTGGCGTCCAGGAATGCTTCTCCAGGGCCCGGGAGTATCAGCTAAACGACTCCGCAGAATAGTACGCCATCTTTATTTATTAGATTTAATTTAAAAAAATTAAAAAAGCTAATGATAACGTCGGTTCCTCACTCGAAAGCGAGGTCAGTGACAGCTGAGCCTGAGATTTGAACCCCGCATATACTGATACGCGGTCGAATATCTTACCGACTTTGTCACTGGGTTCAGTCAATTTTATGATTTAATATTCATATTTTTGCTTTTTAGTATTTTTGCTAAATATCTCTAATGTACTTCGCCAATTGGCTAGCTATGTTGTTTGCATATTTTCCGCGAGAATGTGCAATATTGATTATCGAAATTGATAATGGAGTTGATGGATGATAGAACTAACGATGGAATTGATCAATGATGGAACTGATGATGGAATTGACGATGAAGTTGATGATGGAATTTTTTATGGAATTGGTGATGTAATTGGTGTTGGAATTGGTAATGAAATTTGTTAACGAATTATAGATGGAATTGATAATGAAATTAATGCAAGTGATCTATAAGCAGGTGATCTTCGTCATTTTTATTAAACTATCAATTCTGAAATTTATTGACGGCACAAATAATACAGATAATAAAATAATGGAAATTAAATTAGTTAAATATCCAATCTTATATTATAGTTATATTGGTATCTCGACCCTAGCTAAACTAGATAGAATTAAAAAGAAATAAGATGATAATGATGTTGTTATATAATGACAGTTTATATTCGTATCCCGTCTATAGTTAAACTAGAATTAAAAAGAAATAAGATGATAATGATGTTGTTATTTATTGGCAGTTATATTCGTATCCTGACCCTAGTTAAACTGGAATTAAAAAGAATTAAGATGAAAATGATATTGTTATTTGTTGGAAATTATATTCATATCCCGACTTTAGTTAAACTGGGATTAATAAGAAATAAGATGGTAATGATGCTTTTATTTGTTGGGAGTTCTATTCGTATCCCGACACTAGTTAAACTGGAATTAAAAAGAAATAAGACGATAATGGTGTTGTTATTTGTTGGCAGTTATAATCGAATCCCGACCCTTGTTAAATTGGAATTAAAAAGACATAAGATGAAAATGATATTGTTATTTGTTGGCAGTTATATTCGTATCTCGACCCTAGTTTAACTGGGATTAAAAAGAAATAAGATGATGATGACGATGTTATTTGTTGACAGTTATCTCAACGCATTAGATCGCATATCAGCGTCCAGCTACGTCCCAACCGAACAGGATGTCCTACGTACCAGAGTCAAGACAACTGGGATTGTGGAAACACATTTCACGTTCAAGGATTTACACTTTAAGTCAGTATAGATCTTGAAAAGTCCTTTGAATCTCGGACGTAAAACATTCATAATATTGCATGTACCAGTAGTTTTGAATGGGAAAAAGGTTAAAATGTAATTTATGATGATGACTCTATTTTTTAAAGCGAAACTAACGGTCGCCTACTTTAAAATTAGCAAGTGTTACACGAGAAATACAGTGCTGTTTATTTTTAAGCTTGTATGCAACGAAGGAAATTTATTATTTAATAAGGTCTGCTGTAATAATTAATTAAACATGAGGAATACTACTCTAAATTCGTCGAAATCTTTTCCAGCCATATTTATACAGTAGAATCACAATTTTCAACAAATTACAAACGTTAAATATACATGAACAACTGGAATTGTGAAAAGCGTTTCACGTACAAGGACATTAAATTTACTTTTAACTTAAATAAAACCTTTACAGGAATGCCAATGTTATGAACAACTCATTAGTAGTTAGAAAGGAGTTCTATAATACCTCAATGATGCCATTCATTTTGTATTGTGTATTGCATATTGTGTACCGTTCTTAAATTCGCTATCGTAATTTTGGTGAACAAAGATCAATATATTATAATAGTTGGATAATACTTTGATAATTCTTTGATAATACTTTGATAATTCTTTGATAATTCTTTGATAATACTTTGATAATTCTTTGATAATACTTTGATAATTCTTTGATAATTCTTTGATAATACTTTGATAATTCTTTGATAATACTTTGATAATTCTTTGATAATTCTTTGATAATACTTTGATAATTCTTTGATAATTCTTTGATAATACTTTGATAATTCTTTGATAATTCTTTGATAATACTTTGATAATACTTTGATAATACTTTGATAATTCTTTGATAATTCTTTGATAATACTTTGATAATTCTTTGATAATTCTTTGATAATACTTTGATAATTCTTTGATAATTCTTTGATAATACTTTGATAATTCTTTGATAATACTTTGATAATTCTTTGATAATTCTTTGATAATTCTTTGATAATACTTTGATAATTCTTTGATAATTCTTTGATAATACTTTGATAATTCTTTGATAATTCTTTGATAATACTTTGATAATTCTTTGATAATACTAATATTACTTTATGACTTCTGTGTAGAATGTTTGATGTGGGAGGTCAAAGGTCAGAGCGTAAGAAATGGATTCATTGTTTTGAGGGGGTGACAGCCATCATATTCATAGTGGCCCTTAGTGAATACGATCTAACTCTGGCGGAAGATCAGGAAATGGTTGGCACTGAATTATATTACTAAATTTTACTTTAAATGGTTTTCTCTCTCTCTCTCTCTCTCTCTCTCTATATATATATATATATATATATTTTTTTTTACAGTATATACATGTATATATATATATATATATATATATATATATATATATATATATAATATTATATAGGATTTGATTAAAAACGATTTTATTCTAAACGATTTTATTAAAATCGTTACTAACATACCGATGCGCTTCATTGCAATCGCTTATAGCTGTACATACAGTTACTCTGTTACATATAGAACACTACCAACACATATATTGTTGACAATTAATGTTTAAATTATTCATATTTAGTGTTTAAAAGAGCATATCAAGCAAAAAATTTGCATAAAAGGTTTGGTAAATGTATTAAGAGTAGGAAGAAGAGATGGATCGGACACATTCTTAGGGGAGAAGTTCTATTAATAGAGGTCATAGAAGGTAGAATGGAAGGAAAAAGAGGCAGGGGCAGGCCGAGATTAGACGTGTTAGATAATTTAAAGACCCACTCATATGTGGAAATGAAAAGGAAACCGGAGGACAGTGAAGAGTGGAGGCGCTATATACCGTGGACCTGCCAGTAGGCAGTACACTAAGAGAGATCATACAAAAGCACCTCTATACTTTTACAAGCAATTGCCTATATTACTATACTAGTAATCGACGTTGTCATGGACGAGAGTAGCGCTGTAATTTTTGTTATGTTTTAGAATCGAATGATGGAGAGTATGAAGCTGTTTGACTCCATTTGTAACAACAAGTGGTTCACGGATACGTCCATCATTCTCTTTCTCAACAAGAAAGATCTGTTCGAAGAGAAGATAAAGAAATCTCCCCTCACCATTTGCTTCTCTGAATACACAGGTACCGGTTAGAAGAAAAACCAAGTTTAACGTCAATTTCTTGCTCGATGGCATGTCAGTGACTAAGAGAGATGGTATTAATTAATTTCACTCATCTAAACAACATACATGTAAATATTAAATACTAGCAAAATCAAACGAAAGCAAAAATCCGTGCAGACATCGAAAAGCATGCACAATATAAAAAGTAAAAGTACATATTACGAGTACTACTAGCCATCAGTGAAGATATACAGTATCTTATCTAGCTGAACACCACGACGTACTCATAGATTTTGTAGAAATGCAACATAAGTAAATGAAGGTGATAATAATTAACTAGTGATCACTAGGAGAGCACTGGAGTTGAACCCTGCATCTACTGATCGGCAGTTTAACAACTTGTTAACAAGCCACATTAAAAACATTAATACTACTGCTAACTAATCATATTTATTTTCACTCTTCGACTTTTATTTTTGGTTCCACAGTGGTGCTCGATGTTGTTATTGACGACATTACATTGTGATGTTTGCTGTTTTTGTTACTGATGGACTATCAAATATTTGACGACATTCTATCGATAACTCTGAAATTATAAACAAATTTACAGGCTTAAGGATCTATTCACACTCAAACTACATCTAGGTCATTAGAAAGCAGTTCGTTAACAAAGAAATTACCTCATTTTAAAGTATATGCTTGTGATATTGGAGCCTTTAGCCGGGAAAAGTTTTCAGTTCAGGTAGTTTCAAATCGGCCTTCTTAATGCTGTTTAGTTATCTTATAAGACAATGGCAGCATACTTCTGGTCTATTCCACAGTAATATGACTCTAGTAAATATACAGCTTTAGGCCTACTTAAATAACCAGGGTTACCGATAGCGGAATTGCTAATACAAGTGACAATATATATTTTAAAATATATAGAAATAACACAAACCATTCATTGATAAATAGTCAAGCGAACGCTCAATTGAACGTAAATAAGTAACCATTAATCCTTCCAATAATAGAATCAATTAAATACTTACTTATACTTAAATACCATTAAATTCTTAGTCCATGCATTAACTAAAAAATCGATCAGTTGAACAAACATGAAATCAGTAAATCAATCGATCATAATCAAAACATTAAGCATAGTTTAAAAAAAATAAAAATGACATGAACAGAAAACTATCCTTTCTGAGATAGTTTGTGTACAATATAACTGCGGCATTACATCGCATATTATTAATATAAATGAGTTTAGTTAACGCCGTTTAATCCTTTGCTTTGCTGAAGCCAATTAATAAGTTAATTTTCTATCTGACAGACTAGTACAACATTAACAGTTTCGATACTATGATTATTAATTCCAGAATAAGATTTGGATTGTGTAAAACTAAAATATGAATCAGTTTCTAAAGTGTCTTTGTTGATATAGTGTTACTTAGATGTTCTTTAACCTAATCTTTTTTCTATTTTAGCCACTACCACTGAGGTTTGTGCTTACTGTTCGCTGATGTGTGTGTTTGTGTGTGTGTGTGTGTTGTGTACGGGATGTCATGCCTGAGCTTAACGAATAAATAACGTATAAATAATTAAATTATTAGGTTCGAACACATACGACGAAGCGGTGGCCTATATCCAAGCGCAGTTCGAGGGTCTAAACAAGCGCCGTGAGACTAAAGAGGTCTACACCCATTGTACCTGTGCCACCGACACCAACAACGTCCAGTTTGTGTTCGATGCTGTCACGGACGTCATAATCAAGAACAACCTGAAGGATTGCGGCCTCTTCTAAACACCTTTAGTTCAGTCAGTGATGTGAATGATAAGCGCAGTCTGAAGAAATTTGAAATTTTCTAAAAACCACTATTTCAGCCACTGACGCGATTATTAAGAAGTATGAATGAAAATTGTGGTAGTTCTTTACTTCAGCCTCTTCACAGACTTTGTATTATTTAGAACAACCAGAAAGACTGCAGCTTGTTCTAATGACGTTTATGTTCTGCACAACTTTAGCACTAGCTCATCTCATTGGTGGCATCATTATTAATAATGATGATGATGATAATAATAATAAGAAGAAGAAGAAGAAGAAAAAGAAAATTTAATGCAGTCTGCTTCAGCAATTTTTTTAAGCCGATTGATGACCTCGAGTAGCCGGGCGGCGATTCAGCACGTATTGCTTGAATCGTTTTTATCAAACATCAGGTTCTTTTACACCGGGGTAAAATTACATAATAATAATAAATAATAATAATAAAGATTTAATGACAGTTTTACACTGTTTATATACTGTTTTTTACGCCATGATATTCCTGTTATTTCCTCGTAAATTGTAGCTTATTTTGAACTCAGTCTTGGTGTACCAAGAGGCCTTTAATTGAACGGCACTATGATCACACTGGCTGATCATTTGTTTCGTAAATCACTTGTAATTATTAGATTACATAATTACTAGATTATTGTTATGATTACATTGACTGATCAATTGTTTCGTAAACCAGTTTTTTCGATATGCAGTTCAGCGGTTAATTAATTATCAATTTGTTTGTAATTATTTAACTAAGAAGAATGGTTTATCAAGACAATTAGCGATGTAGCATCCCCTTGAAACTCAGAAGTTTCCAGGTTCGAAAACTGATCAGGCACCCACTAACATTACTGATATTAGTTCAAAAAAGAAAACAAAATAAGCTTAAAATTGGCTTTAGTCTTGAGTTGTTTTAAGAGTTGTAATGTTGTGGCATACTTTGGAAAACTTGTTATAAAGGCTTAATAGCTAACATTGTTATTATGTGTACACGTATATTTAAGCTAATTTTATCGACTTAAGCTTATTTAATCTTATTCTATTTAAGCTTATTTTATCGATTCTAGTAGTCGCAAAGCCAGATTAATATTCTTCTTACGCAGCTATAAGTGACACATAATTTAATTTCATACACCACTTTCACAAAATGGGCATTTTCAGAAGTAACGAAAACATATGGCAATCCAAATATATGTCTGCAGTAATATGGCTATCATACTCTAGGAAGGGATATGGCGTTACGATTAGTGTGTTGGCCTCGAATACAAGTGGCCTGGGTTCAAAGCCCAGGTCAGTCAACAATTGATGGATATCCCCTTGGAAGGTTAATCTTGTTTCTGAGCTTGCTGCCGATAGGCGCTACCAATAGCAAATATATGAGTAATTATGGATAGGATTAATAATAACCTGCCAGGAACCTCGAAAGCGGTCTTGAAGACCGGCCACACCGCTATAGAAATTGGCGGAGGTTTTTATTACTATTCTTTATCTTAATCAAAGACAAGAACCATCTCAAGTAAATAATTGTATTACGATACAGTTGCATTAGTTGCACATCTCAATAGGAGATAGTTTAGTTTGATAGTTAGCGCGCCTGCTCTATCTGTAGTTGATTGGCTCTTTGTTCGAGTTTGAGTCTAATCTGTTTTGAAATGGACGCCTGTGCTTTGGGAAAATGCAAACGTATTGTACTTTTGATTTTTTTTTTTTTTATTTCAATAAAATAAAAAACTCGGAGGACAAGTGTTTATATAAATTGGAAGAAATGCGGTCTTTTTTGAAATTCATAGAAAAGTGAATTATACTTCTAAATTGGGATCTATGAAATCGTTATTATGGTAATTATTGTGTTTTCTTGCATATTTATGGTCATTTTTTCGCAATTCATGTTGAATTATTGTCTATGGCGTCTAAATTATAGACACAAAACCCATATATCTCAACTGGTTATTTTTATCATTAATTTTACAATACCAAAAATTCAACAAATAATTTTTTTATTATAATATTTACTTAATTTTTCATCGAACGTTTAATTAATCGATAGCACTTCTTCAGTTCTATAGCTTGTGGCGTACTTTCGAGTAACAATTTATTATTGTTCGCATCTAATTTAAAATAAATATAAAAACATTATTGAGCTCTTGCTTTAATTGAATCGAATAAGTGTTTGCTTTAATTGAAACAAATAATGTTCTCTGGAATTTGTACGGTTTATACAATTTGTTATACGATTCGTATTGCAAATGCTATAGATATTTCATACAAGGACTTCATTGTTTTATTACTTTTAAAGGGCTAAAATTGAGTTCATGATCCACCGCAAATCAGGTATTTATTCCTAAGTACTTAGAAATATTTCTACAGGCATTGTAAAATATAGCAAGTTTTTTATCTAGCGCTCTATGTCTCTCTCTCTCTCACAATATTGGTATTTCTATTATAATTTGGATATAATTTAAATTTGTAATAATTCAAATTTCCAATATAATTGGCACCATAACGGAACATAAGCACTGTGAAGAAATATATTACTGGAAGAAACTAATTTCTGATTTAAGGTTCGGAGATGAGTATTGTAAATTATAGCATCCATGAGCACAATCGTTTCTGAATGTTAGTGGTTGGACGTCAAAATCAGAGATCTGGATGAAATTAGCACTGTTAAAAGCATTCCCAACTAAACTTAATATTCTGCCTTTTCGATAAGCCTTCTAGAAGGCTTCTACTTTAAATGACCTTTCTAATTATGAACTTAATTTAAATGTTTAAATGTTGAACTATATATATATATATATATATATATATATATATATATATATATACGTATATATATATATATGTGCAAAAATGTATACTAGTATTTATATACAAACTATTTTTATAGTTAAACTTATATATTATATATATTATATATTATATTTAGTATATTTATATACACACCAGTATATATGCATATATACGAGTGTGTGTCTTTGACTGAAATTTGCAAATTTTATAAATCACAACTAATCAATCTCATGAATACCGAATGTGCAATTGTATTTGTGCCTGAACTTATCGTATCGCACAATGCCTCATCAGTTTGCACAATTTCTCACATTTATTGCGTCGTTGTATATAGTCTGCAGTTTGTTGATAGGCACTTCATTGTAAGAAACAGTTGTACGAAAGAACTTAACTTGTGATTTGTGTAAAAAGTATTCTTGTTCGTGAATTTTCAAATATCGTTCTAAAAACCATTTTCTAAATAGCCATTTTCCTTTATAATTTGAATTCGTACGAATGACATCATTTGAACAATTCTGTCAAAATGTTATTCTTTTAACACTGTGCTAATCATTTTATTCGAGAGAATCGATAACGAAAATAATTTAATGCAAACGTAATCGATTCTTGTAGTGGATCTCATAGTATAGATAATCTGTAGTTGACCTCATATGGTGACCTGTCATTGACCTATTACAGATGATAGGAAGTGTGAGATTGAAATAAACAGCATGGATTGCAAAAGCAAAAGGGCCTTCGTTAATTGAAAATAACTTTTATGCGAAACGTGAACCATAAGGAAGGAAGATATCAAGAAACTAGAGTCATTAGAAGTGTAGATATGGAGAAGCATGCAAAGGATTACCTGGACTGAAAAGGTTACAAATGAGGAAGTTCTGGAGATAGATAGGGTCTATACAGATAGAGAGTTGATAAACATATTAAGAAATAAGAAGACTAGCTGGATAGGAAATATTATAAGGGGAAAAATCTACTAAACGAGGTAATAGAAGGCAGATTGGAAGGAAATAGAGGTAGAGGCAGGCCGAGATTAGTAATGTTAGATGATGATAAGATCCACACATAGCGGACCTGAAGAGGAAAGAGGAAGACAGAGAAGAGTGGAGGCATATATACCATGGACCTACCAGTAGTCAGTGAAATAAGAAAGAGAGAGAGAGGGTGAGAGTGAGAGAGAGAGAGAGGTAGTCGACCTCATGTTATAGATGACATATAGATTACCTCATATTACGAATGACCTATAATTAATCTCATACTTTAGTTGACCCATATTGGCTGAAGCCAGTGGCGAAGTCGGTAAGACACTCGACGGCGGATCAGTACGTGCGGGGTTCAAATCCTGGGATCGCCCGTCACTGACTTCGCTTTCGAGTAAGGAAACTAACGTTAACTGACGTTAACCTTAGCTTTTGCTTTACTATTGACCTCATGTTATAGATAACAGAGTGTTGCGCGAGTTTTAAGGAAATATTTCCAATACCAATCTGTGCATAATTTTGATGTCTAAGTGGCTGAGTGTGTTAGTGTGTTAGGTAAAAGTGCGAAATTTTAAATTTTAATTTTAAAAGCCATTTCCTGCCAGGATCAATTCCCGGTTGAGCTGATCAGGGAGTAAAATCTCAGACATTCACAGTACTGGTACCAATGATGATTAATTAAATTACTTAATGGTTAAATGGTATTAATAGTGATATAAATCGTCAGATATGATCATTTCACTATAATATGTTATTTTGAAACTAATTGCCAAATTAATTTAATTAATTTAATATTTTAAGGAGAAAGGAATATATGTTTATTTAAAAAAAGACAAGCAAAATGAATGCAAAACACACACAAATATTCTAACAATCAAAACATTAATCAATACACGAACAAGGGTATCAAAATGACCTCGATAGGTCCTATCTAGCTGAACAACTATTATTCCGGAGATAAGATGTCTCTGTATTCCATCATTTTAATTCCGTTCAAGTTCCAGTTCCAGTAGTTATTGAAACTATTAATTTCCAATTTCATGAACATTTCATTTTGAAACATAAATTAACGGCTGTTATTAGAACGCATTTTTATTTTTATTTTATTTTGTTGATAGAGCCGTTTTAAGCGTTGCTTTCGAAAACAGAAAAACAACTGTAAATTGTAGAATATTCACAAATATCATGACTGATATTATATATGACTGCAACAGCAATATTGTTCGAAATTTGTACGTACTTTGTAAGTTTTTCTTAAAATTTAAAAATACCTAGACAGTGAAAATCGAATAAAATATAAATTACAAAAATTAAAACTTCATAAAACTTAAACGTAGGTCAGTGCATTTGTAAATTTATAAAACACCTCAGCCAATTCTCAGTATGCTACATATCACTGTCTTTCTGACATTCGAGCATGTATTTTGATTTAACCTGCCTTTTGTATTCTCTTTAATTGCGAAATTAGGGCAATAACATTACAATAATTATAGAAATTTACTGTTGATTTACGCTATTCTTATGAAGTACATTTACAATACTCTGCTGAAATTTACGAATTAAAAAACTTAAAAGGATAATGCTCTAACTATGACGGATTTACAAAGAGTAAATTCAATCAAATTAGTGGCATCAGTTTTAATGGGTCATTCTGGTACAAATGGAAAGCGAGTCTTCTAATTGACTGATGAGATTCCATTGTGATTTAAAATAAATAAAATGCGAGTACAGTCTTTTGACTAGCATGAGAAACTGTCTTTGTTTTACCTTAGTCCACTACGCTTCTGCTAGAATTAAATATTTTTGGTTTGATGTTCGACCCTATATCAACTGGGATTTAGAGGAAGATGATGGTGGTGATGATGATGATGATGATGTTGATGAAGACGACGACGACGACGATGATGATGATGAACAAAAGTTCAGAACTCTGAGAACGGTGAACATAATCTAGCATATTTTTATCAGAACTTAATGAATGGCAATTTCTTGCAAATAACTTAATATTTTATTAACTTGATATTGAAATTAGGTACAATTTAAAGTTACATTCACTATATAAATAGAGAGATTAAATGCAAGAAATCATTAAATCACACCGCTAGTACGAATATGTGACTTGGACTGGAAAAATGGCAGAAGAATGTAATGTAATATGCACTTATTAAAGGCCTTAAGTATTTATCCACAAAGACATATCTTTGCTAACTCGATACTAATTATATTATAAGTCTTGCCTGACAAGTAATGATGTAGCGGAGTCAGGTGTAAAAGTATCGGGCAAAATTAATAAACTCTATTAGCAGTGACATCTTTAATAAAAATTTCTAGAATCAGGGATATAGTACATTTAACCCAACCTTCATTCTGTTTAATAAAGACGAATTATTCGGTAGAATGCACCTATACACAGAGTTCCATGTGAAGATCCTTTTGGAGTTTTGTGCTGATCCAGAACCATATTAACATTTCTAAGTCTAACATTCTGACGCAAACATGAATATTACAAGTTATTAACTTATATTACAAATTTGACGACTACGATTTTTCCGTAAATGAATATATATATATATATATATATATATATATATATTATATATATATATATATAGATATAGTCATCTTAATATATATATATATATATATATATATATATATATATACATATCTTATATCTATAATATTATGGTGTTGGACCACATTAACCCATTCTCCATAGAGATATTGTACATGCAGACTTGATAGATTAACGCATTGGTATTTTCCTATAAATATTTATTTATCATTTATTTATCATATTCAGCTTATTAAATGTGATAAATAATATAATAGTATCAATGTCGATGTTGATAGAACTATCCTATATGGGATAAAGTACCATGATGACATCTATACCCCTTCATTCGGGACACGAAACTGACGTTAAAAGTGGCTTTAAATTTTATCGCTAAATATACTGTATATATTCTAAAACTACGAATATCAGAGCATTTCGGTAGTCATGGAGCTTACCAACTGAATGTCCTTTCTGTCATTGATTAGGATAATAGTGCTGTGTCGCCTTTTAAGACAAGTGTAGTTCACGGTTGCTCTATTATTCAGCAACCCAGACTCAACGCGGGTGTATTCACACTTCCCTATACAAAAACATAAAGAATACGGATCACGTAACCATAGAGTCATGCAATGCAGGGGTCAATATATAAATCTAACCAAATGCAAGAGATCTTCAATGACTATGTTTATTTTTTCCTATGACCTCGAAGCCATACCCTATTGCTTCAATGTCTTATATATGACACAGTATTTTAGTTTATAGGAAGATTAAGGATGGAATCTTAAGAAACTTGTTGAAAACAAATAGCAGACAGTTTTAATCAATCAATGTCTGCAGTTTTGTGAATGCGTTCTTTCGACGAGTGCTTTGCTATCGGCATGAACTACTTTCAATTCAATAGTCATCTTAAGTAAATAAGAAAAACTTTCTGAAAATATTTAATAATAATTTATGTTCATTGCATGGCAGTTTCCAATGAGAATCAATACACAGACTTCACAAATCAATTAATAAAATAAAAGTAAAAGATAAAAAAATTGATGATATTCAAAAGTGTCACAGCTGAATTCTACATCTACGAGATAATAGTTTCAATTTTATAACTTAATTTGTTTCACTAACCAAAGTCCGAGGTACATAATCACACTCAGTCTGCTTTATCGCACCACAAAGAGCACTCCATCGATCAACGAGTTAGTCCCTTCATAATATGCTTATCTACACCTTTATGTAGTCTATAGCATGGGAATAATATGATTTCTGAGAAGGTTTCCTAACTCCTCAGTTCTTGCTCAGTCGCCTCTTACGACACGCTAAGGTAACGGTTGGTTTGTTGACTTAGATTTTTAAACTTGGTTTTTTGCTTTCACGGAATTGTCGCTGTGTTTATTAGAATCATCATAATGATTTTTCTTTGTTTTATGTCTGCATACAACGGCTGCATAATTTATTTCACCCAAGTCATCTTTCAATCACACACGAGATTTCTACACAGTCAAATGGGGCACAAAGGTCCGAAGCACGTACATATGTCCTGCCCATATGCAAATAAAAAATAATAATACTGTTATTATTATTAATATTATTGATAATAATATTATTATTATTAATAATAATAATATCGGATGCTAGCAATCTCTTGAAGTGCAACAACCTCATAAATTTTGCATGACATGACGAACATCCTTTGTTGTTTTCACCTAACTTTCTCGAATCGATAAAGTATTTGAAAACTCTTCCTGAACACTGAATGACATCTAACGCATCTGAGGTCATTAACAATAACAATAGCAACTGTCGCAGTCCGGAAAAAATGCACAATATGTCGTGGCAATAATTCTATTTTAGATTTTCTCGAAATGAGAATAAACAAATCGATATTGCAAATATCTTGTAGGAGTTGACTAACGCGTGTGTCGATAAGGATAATGGTCAATGACTAGGGAACCATATTTTCATAAAATTAAGTTATGCATTAAATTTGCAAGGGGCTTGCATTTAAGTCGCCATTTCGATGCATTGTCGATTAAATTATATGTAATTAGATTTTAATTAGACTTTAATTAGATTAAATAAATTAGTAGCATTAAATAAATTAGTAGCATCGTTAATATTAATGTTAACGAAGCTCAATGGATTCAGGCTAGCCTGCCAATATGCTACGGAGGATTGGGTATACGCTCTGTCTCGTCGCTGGCACCTTCTGCCTTTTTGGCTTCAGCCGCGGGGACTGGCGTTCTACAGGATTCAATCCTTTCCGGATTCTTTCAAATTCCCGACTTGGAGATATCCAGGATTCAGAGCATTTGGACTGCTCTGTCCACATCTGAACCTCCAATCGGTATGACGGCTAATAGCATGAAGGCTTGGGACTCAAAGGTCACTACTGCTTTGCACACGGAACTCCTTGCGAAGCCACTTTTGCCACAAGAAAAGGCGCGGCTGCTCGCAGTGTCGGCCCCCCATAGTGGAGACTGGATCAAGGCTTTACCAATCTCATCATGCGGCCTCCGTCTGGACGACGAAGCAGTCAGAGTCGCGGCCGGTCTTCGTCTGGGCACTACCTTATGTGAGCCACACAACTGCATTTGTGGTGTCTCAGTCAATGCGTTAGGCATTCACGGCCTGTCGTGCAAGCGTAGTGCCGGCAGAATCAGCAGACATCAGTTCATAAACGACTTGATCTGGCGCGCCCTGAGTCGAGCGAATATCCCAGCCATTAAAGAGCCCTGGGATTGATCCGCACTGATGGTAAACGTCCAGACGGTGTCTCTCAAATACCTTGGGCAGAGGGGAAGTGTGTTAGCTGGGACGTCACTGTTACGGACACTTTCTCCGTTAGCAATCTCGGCCTTTCTTGCGCTGCTGCTGGTGCTGCAGCAGAGGCAGCGGCTAATAGGAAAACTCTGAAGTATGCCGAAATCTCTGGCAACTATATCTTCATGCCTATTGCCTTTGAGACCCTGGGGCCCATCAACTCTCTCGCATCAGACTTTATTGACGAAATAGGCAGGAGGACCAGCGCCATTACTGGTAAAAACGTTCGAAAAATCTTTTCTGTGGCAGCGACTGTCTATTGCTCTCCAGCGATTCAATGCAGTCTGCTTCAGTGGCACTTTGGCTAAAGCGGCTTCCCAGAGTGCAGAGGAATTATTTTAATCGCTTTTTAAATAACTTTTAATTAAGTAAAGTCTCTTTTATCTTATTTTTTAGCCCAGGGCCCTTTACAGCCCAGGGCATTAAAACAAAATTAGATTAAATGGTTCTGTTTGACTTTAGGGCTACTTTTTCTATGGATGGGTGGGGGGGTGGGTGGATGGGTGGGTGGGGGGTGGATGGATGGATGGGTGGATGGATGGGTGGGGGGTGGGTGAATGGGTGGGTGGGGGGTGGATGGATGGATGGGTGGATGGGTGGATGGATGGGTGGGGGGATGGGTGGTTGGGTGGGTGGGGGGTGGATGGATGGGTGGGTGGATGGGTGGATGGGTGGGTGGATGGGTGGATGGATGGATGGGTGGATGGATGGATGGGTGGATGGATGGGTGGGGGGGTGGATGGGTGGATGGGTGGATGGATGGATGGATGGATGATGGATGGATGGATGGATGGATGGATGGATGGATGGATCGATAGATAGATAGATAGATAGATAGATAGATAGATAGATAGATAGATAGATAGATAGATAGATAGATAGATAGATAGATAGATAGATAGATATAGATAGATAGATAGATAGATAGATAGATAGATAGATAGATAGATAGATAGATAGATAGATATATAGATAGATAGATAGATAGATAGATAGATAGATAGATAGATAGATAGATAGATAGATAGATAGATAGATAGATAGATAGATAGATGATAGATAGATAGATAGATTGATGATAGATAGATAAGTCGAGAGATTAGTAATAGAGAGATAGAGTAGATAGATAGAGATATCGAGAGATGGAGATAAGATTAGGATAGATAGAGAGAATAAGAGCTAAATAGATAGAATAAAGAAGTAAGAAGAATAGAGAGTAATAGATAGATGATTAGATAGATAGTAATAGATAGATAGAAGATAGATCGATAATAGATAGATATATAGAATAGAAGATAGATAGATAGATAGATAGATGATAGATAGATAGATAATACTATAGATAGATAGATAATAATAGAAGTATAGATAAGAGATAGATAGATAGATAATAGATAATTGAGAGATAGAAGATATTAGGAATAGATAATAGATCATAGATAATAGATAGATGATGATAGATAGATAGATAGATAAAGAATAGATCGATACGATAGATAATAATAGATAGATAGATGATATATAGATAGATGATGTAGATAGATAGATAGATAATAGATAGATTAGATAGATCGAAGGGATATCCATCTGTCTCTCTACCTATCTATCTATCTATCTATCTATCTATCTATCTATCTATCTATCTATCTATCTATTATCTATCTATCTATCTATCTATCTATCTATCTATCTATCTATCTATCTATCTATCTATCTATCTATCTATCTATCTATCTATCTATCTATCTATCTATCTACTATCTACTATCTATCTATCTATCTATCTATCTATCTATCTATCTATCTATCTATCTATCTATCTATCTATCTATCTATCTATCTATCTATCTATCTATCTATCTATCTATCCATCTATCTATCCATCCATC